>OZ024823.1:72167298-72707298 GCA_964016985.1 Anodontia alba
ATTTAGTTATATACATGTTAACCCCAATCCTATAGAACACAATAACCCTCGCATTTGCAAACAGTGTTGATCCAGACCAGATGACCTCTAAAGATACAACCTGGTCTATATCACACTGTTTGCCTTTCACTTTGCAAATCCAAATGAATACATTATTTCAAAGTTTTCAGTTGGTTGATAAACGAGTGTGGCAAGTCAGTTTAATCAGCAAGTCAATGGCTAATGTGTTCCTATGTTTATTTAAAGTCTCAAATTTTTCCCATTTTTATGGCATTAAAGGCACATAAACGTTCCCTATATCATCTATTATATCACAAATAAATCTTATAACATTGGTCATGTACATAAATACACTTGAAAAATACATGTACATGTGTGCTCTCTTTTACAAAATATTTGCAGCTAAACTGTAAATTTTTTTTTATTCTCATATTGCTTGAAGTATTTTTAACAATTATATAAATTGCACAGATTTAGTTTTAATCCAAAATGTGTGTCATTATCAATAAGCAAATAAGAAAGCATAATGCGTATACCATACTTATTTTAGTATAGATGTGCATAAATACATATAGAGTATATCTGTATTTATAAAGATTTGATAATGGCAAGATTGCCTTGCAAGTCTAATAAAAGAAGATGTTAAAAAAAATAAATAACTTGCCCATTTGGCCATAACTTTAGTTATTTGCAAAAAATATACCTATTATAAAATAAAATTTGCACACTATTACCTCTAAACAATATGCTGCGAAAGTTTAGAAAAATTTTCAAAGGGGCATAACTCAGCAAATATTTGGTGCATTGTAACCTCGAAATAATATGCACTGCTCCACATCATCGTGTAACTATTTATGAAGTTTCAGCTTGATCAGATGTAAACTGTAGGAGGATTTAACCGGAAACGAAAAATTAATAGAAATTTTCAAAGGGGTTTAACTCTGCTAATATTTGGTGGACTGTAACGTTGAAACAATATACGCTGCTCCACATCATGGTCTAACTACAAATCAAGTTTCAGCTTGATCAGATGTAAACTGTAGGAGGAGTTAGCCGGAAACGAAAAGTTTACAGATATTTTCAAAGGGGCATAACTCTGCCAATATTTGGTGCAATGAAACCTCGAAATAATATGCGCTGCTCCACATCGTCGTGTAACTACAAATCAAGTTTCAGCTTGATCGGATGTAAACTGTAGGAGGAGTTAGCCGGAAACGAAAAGTTTACAGAAATTTTCAAAGGGGCATATCTCTGCTAGTATTTGGTGGACTGTAATCTCGAAACAATATGCGCTGCTCCATATCATGGTCTAACAAGTTTCAGCTTGATCGGATGTAAAATGTAGGAGGAGTTAACTGGAAATGAAAAGTTTATAGAAAATTTCTAAGGGGCATAACTCTGCAAACGTTTGGAGGACTGTAACCCCGAAACAATATGCGCTGCGCCACATGATGGTCTAACTATATACCAAGTTTCAGCTTGATCGGATGTAAACTGTAGGAGGTTAGCTGGAAACTAAAAAGTATACGGACGGATGGACGCCATACCCCGTAACATAATATGTCCTGTTTTAAAAAGTCACTGGACCGTAAAATATACGTCATAAGTGACCCAGTTCCAAACTTCAACTAGAAATCATCAAGACAAACATTTTGAGAAAGATTCATGATAATCATTTCAAAAATGTGACCTCTAGAATGTCAAGAAGGTTTTCCTTTGATTTGGCCTGGTGACCTTTCTAACGGGCATAACTCTGCAACCGTTTGGAGGACTGTAACCCCGAAACAATATGCGCTGCGCCACATGATGGTCTAACTATATACCAAGTTTCAGCTTGATCGGATGTAAACTGTAGGAGGTTAGCTGGAAACTAAAAAGTTTACAGATGGATGGACGCCATACCCCGTAACATAATATGTCCTGTTTTAAAAAGTCACTGGACCGTAAAATATACGTCATAAGTGACCCAGTTCCAAACTTCAACTAGAAATCATCAAGACAAACATTTTGAGAAAGATTCATGATAATCATTTAAAAAATGTGACCTCTAGAATGTCAAGAAGGTTTTCCTTTGATTTGGCCTGGTGACCTAGTTTCTGACTCCAAGTTACCCCGTTTTGAAACAGACCTAGAAATCATCAAGACAAACATTTTGAGCAATATTCATGATAATTTAAAGAATGTGACTTCTGGAGTGTTAACAAAGTTTTCCTTTGATTTGGCCTGGTGGCCTAGTTTTTGATCCCAAGTGACCGAGTTTCGAACTTGACCTAGAAATCATCAAGACAAACATTTTGATCAAGAGTCATGATGATTGCTTCAAAAATGTGACCTCTAGAGTGTTGACAAGGTTTTTCTTTGATTTGGCCCATTGACCTACTTTTTTACCCCAAGTGACCCAGTTTCAAACCTGACCTAGAAATCATCAAGACAAACATTTTGAGAAAGATTCATGATGATTTGGCCTGGTGACCTAGTTTTTAACCCCAAGTGACCCAGTTTCAAACTTGACCTAGAAATCATCAAGACAAACATTTTGAGTAAGATTCATGACAATTGATTAAAAAATGTGACCACTTGAGTGTTAACAAGGTCTTCCTTTGATTTGGCCCAGTGACCTAGTTTCTGACCCCAAGTGACCCAGTTTTGAACCTGACCTAGAACTCATCAAGACAAACATTTTGAGCAAGATTCATGATAACTGCTTCAAAAAAGAAGTTTTTAAAAGTAAAACGTATTTTAACATGGATGCCCCCTACAAAATGCCATTCAGAAAAAGATCACGTGTAGTCAAGGGCAGATAATTCATAAACTAAATAAGCAAGAGTTGTCTTCCATTTTCATGACACATCGTCTCAATGTCATGCATGCATCTGTAAATTTTCATAAATATATTCCATATGGTTTAGGAGTTATGGCCCACACACGGTTTACTATATGGAACTAAGTCAAGGGCAGATAATTCAAAAACCAAACAAGCAAGAGTTGTCTTCCTTTTTCACGACACATTGTCTCAATGTCATGCATGCACCTGTAAAATTTCATAAATATATTCCATATGGTTTAGGAGTTATGGTCCAGACACGGTTTACTATATGGAACTAAGTCAAGGGCAGATAATTCAAAAACCAAACAAGCAAGAGTTGTCTTCCTTTTTCATGACACATTGTCTCAATGTCATGCATGCACCTGTAAAGTTTCATAAATATATTTCATACAGTTTAGGAGTTATGGCCCGGACACGGTTTACTATATGGAACTAAGTCAAGGGCAGATAATTCAAAACCCAAACAAGCAAGAGTTGTCTTCCTTTTTCATGACACATTGTCTCAGTGTCATGCATGCACATGTAAAGTTTCATAAATATATTCCATACAGTTTAGGAGTTATGGCCCGGACATGGTTTACTATATGGAACTACATGTAAGTCAAGGGCAGATAATTCAAAAACCAAACAAGCAAGAGTTGTCTTCCTTTTCATGACACATCGTTTCAATGTCATGCATGCACCTGTAAAGTTTCATAAATATATTCTATATGGTTTTGGAGTTACAGCCCGGATACGGTTTACTATATGGAACTAAGTCAAGAGCAGATAATTCAAAAACCAAACAAGCAAGAGTTGTCTTTCTTTTTTATGACACATCGTCTCAATGTCATGCATGCACCTGTAAACTTTCATAAATATATTCCATACGGTTTAGGAGTTATGGCCTGGACACAGTTTACTATATGGAACTAAGTCAAGGGCAGATAATTCAAAAACCAAACAAGCAAGACTTGTCTTTCTTTTTTATGACACATCGTCTCAATGTCATGCATGCACCTGTAAACTTTCATAAATATATTCCATACGGTTTAGGAGTTATGGCCTGGACACAGTTTACTATATGGAACTAAGTCAAGGGCAGATAATTCAAAAACCAAACAAGCAAGACTTGTCTTCCTTTTTCATGACAGATCGTCTCAATGTCATGCATGCACTTGTAAAGTTTCATAAAAACATTCCGTACGGTTTAGGAGTTATGGCCCGGACACTATTTACTATATGGAACTAAGTCAAGGGCAGATAATTCAAAAACCAAACAAGCAAGGGTTGTCTACCTTTTTCAAGACACATCGTCTCAATGTCATGCATGCACCTGTTAAGTTTCATAAATATATTCCATACGGTTTAGGAGTTATGGCCTGGACATGGTTTACTATATGGAACTAAGACAAGGGCAGATAATTCAAAAACCTAACAAGCAAGAGTTGTCTTCCTTTTTCATGACATTCATAAATATATTCTATACGGTTTAGGAGTTATGGCCCGGACACAAATTGGGACGGACGGACGTACGTACGTACGTATGTACAACTAAGTCAAGGGCAGATAATTCAAAAACCAAACAAGCAAGAGGTCTTCCTTCTTCATGACACATCGTCTGAATGTCATGCATGCACCTGTAAAGTTTCATAAATATATTCCATACGGTTTAGGAGTTATGGCCCGGAAACGAATTGGGACGGACGTACGTACGGGATGGACAGGGGTAACACTTAATGCCCTTCCACTATTCTTCGAATAGGCGGGGGCATAAAAAGTAGGAGAAAAGTAGCAGCCTCAAATATATTAAAGTAGGAATCCAATAATAAAAAGTAGGAGCTAATGAACATGAAATTAGCACCAGATCTCTCAGTTACCCACAGTTTTAGAGTATGGGCACTTTGAATGAATTTCAATAACAAAATATATGGCTTGTTCATTTTTATGAGGTTCTGAGATCCCTGGAACATAGCTGCCATCAAGCTGATTTTTTTTATCCAAACTGAACATTTTAACAAATCATTAAGCATAATATTAATTATTGCTGTTCCAGAAAGGAAATTGTGGATTAAGGATGTTCCATAACAATGTGGTTGTGCAAAACTATAATTTTGGGTATAGTACTTTGGGAAATGCAGGTTCAAGAAAGTAAACTCTAAAAAGAATCAGCAAATATTGCATCATCTTTCTCTTGAACAGCCTACAGTCTAACCGTAACTATGAAACTTTATAAACCAACAAGCCAATTCAGAGAATGTATGTCAACTGCCTATTACAAATCCTCCAAAAATAACCAAATAAAAAGGTGTCAAGTTACAGAGTGAAAAAAACTAATCTGAGGATTATGTCCAAACCATATGCACATCTTCAGACCATGCAGAAAATGCATGCAAAGTTTCAAAAAGACTGGTCACAAACCTATAGGAGACACTCACTCTACATATATACTAATGAGACAAAAATGACTAAGTTCACAATGTGGAAATAGTTATACAAGAATTCCGCGGAAGGCGTCATCGCACCTGCTGGCGCAAAAGTCACAGGAGCCTCAATCAGAATGTGATTATTAAATATGTTTATTTCATTCTTAGCAGTACTTACTTGGAAAACTGGGTTGAAAAAAATGTAGACAAAGTGCCTAGTGGGGCACATATATTCCAGGACAGTCACATTCCCTCTAATGGCTATATCTTCAGCACTGACTTTTCGTATCATACAGCCCAATGATAATGGAACGTTGACGTAAAATGTGTAAAAGTCACTGGAGCATGAAATATAGGTCAAGGTCACGGGTCAAGGTACCTGCTAATTCAGTACATCAAGGAGAAGCACAATGCAAGGTATGGTGGTTGTAGGCCTTATAGTTGAGGAGTTATCAAACATCAACGTAAAATGTGTCAAATATAGGTCAAGGTCACTGGGTTAAGGTACCTGCCAAGCCAGGGCAATGAGATGAAGCACTATGTAAGGTTTAGTGGTTGTAGGTCTTATATTTGAGGAGATACCGAACATCAATATAAAATGTGTCAAAGTCACTGGAGTGCACAATATAGGTCAAGGTCACCAGGTCAAGGTACCTGTCGAGTCAGTACATTGAGAAGAAGTGCTATATAAGGTTTGGTGGTTGAAGGCCTTACAGTTGAGGACATATGGAAGGGTGACCTAAAAGGTGTAAAAGTCAATGGAGCGTGAAATATAGGTCAAGGTCACCAAGTCAAGGTACCTGCAGAGTCCGTACATTGAGGAGAAGCACTATGCAAGGTTTGATGGTTGTAGGCCTTATAGTTGAGGAGATATTGAACATTGACGTAAAATGTGTAAAAGGCACTGGAGCTCAAAATATAGGTCAAGGTCACCGGGTCAAGATACCTGCCAAGTCAGTACATATAGGAGAAGCACTATGCAAGCTTTGGTGGCTAGAGGTCTTACACTTGAGGAGATCTGGAACGTTGATGTAAATTATGTCAAAGTCACTGCAGCCAAAATATAGGTCAAGGTCACCAGGTCAAGGTATCTGCTAAGTCAGTACATTGAGGAGAAGCAATTTGCAAGGTTTGATGGTTGTAGGCCTTATAGTTGAGGAGATATCGAACGTCGACGCAAAATATGTCAAAGTCACTGGAGCGCAAAATATAGGTCAAGGTCACCGGGTCAAGGTACCTGCCAAGTCTGTACATCTAGAAGAAGAACTATGCAAGGTTTGGTAGTTGTATGCCTTATAGTTGAGAAGATCTGGAATGTCAACGTAAATTGTGTCAAAGTCAATGGAGTGCAAAATATAGGTCAAGGTCACTGGGTCAACATATCTGCCAAGTCAGGAGGTCAGGGAGATGTGTCATGCAAGGAATGATGGTTGTTGTAGAATTGTAGTTGATTAGAATACTAACTTTGACGTAAATGTCGAACTTCGACATAACAGAACTGTTAAGACAGACGGACGGACGAACGGACAGACAAATGGAAAAGCGGGCACCTATGTCGCAAAGTCAGGAGGTCAGGGAGATATTTCATACAAGGTTTGATGGTTGTTTAGTCTTGTAGTTGATTAGAATACTAACTTTGACATAAATGTCGAACGTCGACATAAATGTTGACAGACGGACGGACGGACTGACGAACAGACAGACGAATGGAAAAGTGGGCACCTGTGTCGCAAAGTCGGGAGGTCAGGGAGATGTTTCATGCAAGGTTTGATGGTTGTTTAGTCTTGTAGTTGATTAAAATACTAACTTTGACATAAATGTCGAACGTCGACATAAATGTTGACAGATGGACGGACAAATGGACAGACATACGGAAAAGCGGACGCCTATGTTGCAAAGTCAGGAGGTCAGGGAGATGTTTCATGCAAGTTTGATGGTTGTTTAGTCTTGTAGTTGATTAGAATACTAACTTTGACATAAATGTCGAACGTCGACATAAATGTTGACAGACGGACGGACGGACTGACGGACGGACAGAAAATCGGACGCCTATATCGCACCCTGCTACAAGCAGGTGCGATAAAAAACTGATCTGAATTTTATGTCTAAACAATACGCAAATCTTTAAATCTTTAAAAAAATGCCTACAAAGTTTCAAATAGATTGGCTGAATCCTGTAGGAGGAGTTAGGCACACAAGACACCTACTCTATGCATACTACTGAGGCAAAAAATGGCTATTCAAGTTCAACATAAAATAGTGACAAAAATTAATCAAAGGTTTATGGCCAAAGAATATGCACATTTTCAGACCATGTAGAAAATGCCTGCAAAGTTTCAAAAAGATACACCAACAACTGTAAGAGGAGTTGCACACACAACGTACCCAGTATCAAGCTTGAAAAATGACTAAATTGAAAACGAAGACAAACTAACAAAAATAATTTCAGAAAAACACTAAAAGCACATGAATATCTTGAGACCATGACAAAAACACCTGCAAAGTTTCAAAAAGAACATTTCACAACTGCAGAAGGAGTTGTGTCCACAAGGTACCCACTATCTATACTGTTTGAACTTGAAAAATGACTGAATTCAAAACCCAGAAAAAGTGACAAAAATGTTTCATGAACACACAAAAAGTACATGCATTCGTATCTTTAGACCATGACAAAAACACCTGCAATGTTTCAAAAGGAGCCACCCTCAACTTTAGGAGCTGCATCCATGAGGTACTTAGTTTCAGAGGGTAGAATTATGGAGTTACGGAATTAAAAAAAAAAAGCAAAACAAGAGGACCATGATGGTCCTATATCGCTCACCTGAGCAAACAGCTTTGCATATTTACTGTTGAAGTTTCAGCCAAGTTCACTGCTCTAAGATTTTTGTATAAATTTTGAGACCTGCTCCCAAGCGGCCATGTTTTTTTTTCATGCATCATGATGGCTTGAACTGAATCTTGAAAGAGGATCACCAAAGGAACAATTCTGCAAAGATATATTGAAATCGGTCCAGTGGTTTCTGACAAAAAGATTTTTAAAATGTTTTATATAGCTATATAGGGAAAACAAGCCCCACCCCCTAACGGCCATGTTTTTTGACGAATCATGACTGCTTGAACAAACTTGGTAGAGGGTCACCATAGGAACATTCCTGCCAAGTTATATTGGAATCGGTTCAGTGGTTTCTGATAAGAAGATTTTTAAAGTTTTCTATTTAGATATATAGGGAAAATAAGCCCCATCCCTAGCAGCCACGTTTTTTGACGAATCATGATTGCTTGAACAATCTTGGTAGAAGGTCACCAAAGCAACATTCCTGCCAAGTAATATTGAAATCAGTCAGGTGGTTTCTGACAAGAAGAATTTTAAAGTTTTCTATACAGATATATACGAAAAATAAGCCCCACCCACCTGGCGGCCATATTTTTTGATGTATCATGAGGGCGTGAACAATCTTGGTAGAAGGTCACCAAAGCAACATTCCGGCCAAGTTACATTCAACTCGATCCAACTGTTTCTTAAAAGAAGATTTTTAAAGTTTTCTATATAGATATATAGGGAAAATATGCCCCACCCCCTGGCGGCCATGTTTTTTGACAAATCATGATGGCTTGAACAATCTTGGTAGAGGGTCACCAAAGAAACATTCCTGCCAAGTGATATTGAAATTGGTCCATTGGTTTCTGACAAGAAGATTTTTTATTTTTTCTATATAGATATATAGGGAAAATAAGCCCCGTCCCCTGGCGGCCAGGTTTTTTGACGAATTATGATAACTTGAACAATCTTGGTAGAGGGTCAACAAGGAAACATTTCTGCCAAGTTATAATGAAATCAGTCCAGTGGTTTCTGACAAGAAGATTTTTAAAGTTTTCTATATAGATATATAGGGAAACTAGAGCTGGTGTTTGTAAAACACTATGCCCCCAACTGCCTGACTCTAACACTGTTTGACTCCAACACTGCTTAGCCATGACGGTAACAACAGTACAAATATATGATTTCAATGTTATTTTATCAAAGGGAAATAACTCTAAAATAGGAGATGATTGGGATAAGAAAAAAATACGGATCACCTATTTTTTCATGAGGAATCAAAACATGAAATTTCAAAACATTTGCATACATGGTTCTAAACTTATGCTATACACAATAAAGCAACGACATTAAATGGCCCGAAATTGCGAAGGGCCATAACTCCAACATTTCATTTAATTGGTTCAAAATTTATTCAGGTGATCTCCTCCTCAATCCCAATCAGTATATCAAATATCATGGCTCTAGCTTAAATACTTTTTGAGATATCTTGCTGAAAAAGTCAAAATGCCTAGAACTACAAAGGGCCATAACTACATCAATTTTTCATGGAATTCCCTAAAAAACAAACCAGGTAATCTCCACATCATCCCCAATCAGCATATAATATTTCAAGACCCTAGCTTAAGTGCTTTTCGAGAAATCTTGCTGACAAGGTCAAAATGAGCAGAACTGCAAAGGGCCGTAACTTTATCAATATTTTCATGGAATTCTCTCAAAATATAATTGGGTAATGTACACATCATTCCCACTCACTGTATCTAATTTCAAGAACCCAGCTTAAATACTTTTCAAGATATCTTGCTCACAAGATTTAATTCTGATTTTTTTCAAAGGGGCATAACTTTAAATAAACATGCTAGACAAGAAACAAAATATGGGTCGGCTATTTTTTCATTGGGAACCCAAATATAAAATTTCAAAACCCTAGCGTGCAGGGTTCTTAAGATATGGCATGCACAAAAAAAGCTTGATGAACGGACAAACAGTCGGATGGACAAATGAAGGCAAAATAATATGCCCCATCAATTTCATTCGAAACTGGGGGCATAATCAGGTCATCTACTCATCGCTACCAATCTATTCATCAAGTTTCAAGGCTCCAGCTTCAATAGTTTTTGAGATATTTTGTTCACAAGGGAAACATGCCCAAATTTACAAAGGGCCATTACTTATGAAATATTTTTCAGAATTTACAAAAAAATTAATCAGGTCATCTACTCATCATTACCAATCAATTCACCAAGTTTCAAGTCTCTAGCTCTAATAGTTTTTGAGATATTTTGCTGACAAGATAAAAATGCCCAAAATAACAAAGGGGCATAACTCAAGAAGTATATTTCAAAATTTCTTCAAAAGTTAATCAGGTTGTCTACTCATCACTACCAGTCTATTCATCAAGTGTCAAGGCTCTAGTTCCAACTGTTTTTGAGATATTTTGCTGACAAGGTAAAATTGCCCAAAATTACAAAGGGCCATAATTCATGAAGTATTTTTCAGAATTTCTTCAAAAATTAACCAGGTCATCTACTCATCACTACAAATCCATTTACTAAGTTTCAAGGCTCTAGCTCTAACAGTTTTTGAGATATTTTGCTGACAAGATAAAAATGCCTAAAATTACAAAGGAGCATAACTCAAGAAGTATATTTCAAAATTTCTTCAAAAGTTTATCAGGTTGTCTACTCATCACTACCAGTCTATTCATCAAGTTTCAAGGCTCTAGCTTCAATAGTTTTTGAGATATTTTGCTGACAAGTTAAAAATGCCCTAAATTACAAAGGGCCATAACTCATGAAGCGTTTTTCAGAATTTCTTCGAAAGTTAATCAGGTCATCTACACATCACTACAAATCCATTTACTAAGTTTCAAGGCTCAAGCTCTAACAGTTTTTGAGATATTTTGCTGACAAGGTAAAAATGCCCAAAATTACAAAGGGCCATAACTCAAAAGGCATTTTTCAAAATTTCTTCAAAAGTTAATCAGGTTGTCTACTCATCACTACCAGTCTATTCATTAAGTTTCAAGGCTCTAGCTCCAATGGTTTTTGAGATATTTTGCTGACAAGATAAAAATGCCAAAATTACAAAGGGCCATAACTCATGAAGTATTTTTCAGAATTTCTTTGAATGTTAATCAGGTCATCTACTCATCACTACAAATCCATTTACTAAGTTTCAAGGCTCTAGCTCTAACAGTTTTTGAGATATTTTGCTGACAAGGTAAAATTGCCCAAAATTACAAAGGGCCATAACTCAAGAAGTATTTTTCAAAATTTCTTCAAAAGTTAATCAGGTCATCTACACATCACTACCAGTCTATTCATCAAGTTTCAAGGCTCTAGATTTAATAGTTTTTGAGATATTTTGCTGACAAGATTGCATCCATATTTTTTCAAAGGGCCATAACTCAGAAAAGGGGCATAATCCTGTCAAGAAAAAAAACACGTGTCAGCTATTTTTTCATGAGGAATCCATACATGAAATTTCAAAACAGTAGCATTCACGGTTTTAAAGTTATGCTATGCATCAAAAAGCGTGACGAACGGACGGACGGACGGACGGACGAACAACCCAGAAGCAATATGCCCCTCCAACTTCTTTGAAGTTGGGGGCATACTTAAGCCCCGCTCCCTGGCAGCCACGTTTTTTGATGAATCATGACGACTTGAACAATCTTGGTAGAGGGTTACAAAAGAAACATTCCTGCAATGTTATACTGAAATCGGTCCAGTGGTTTCTGACAAGAAGATCATTAAAATTTTCTATATAGATATACATGGAAAATAAGCCCCGCCCCCTAGCAGCCTTGTTTTTTGACAAATCCAAATGGCTTGAACAAGGTCAACAAGGAAACATTTTTGCCAAGTTATATAGAAATCGATCCAGTGGTTTCTGACATGAAGATTTTTAAAGTTTTCTATATAGATATATAGGGAAAATAAGCCCCGCCCCCTGGCAGCCATGTTCTTTGACAAATCATGACAGCTTGAACAATCTTGGGAGAAGGTTACAAAAGAAACATTTCTGCCGTGTTATATTGAAATTGGTCCAGTGGTTTCTGACAAGAAGATTTTTAAAGTTTTCTATATAGATATATAGGGAAAATAAGCCCTGCCCCCTGGCAGCCATGTTCTTTGACGAATCATGACGGCTTGAACAATCTTGGGAGAAGGTTACAAAAGAAACATTTCTGCCGTGTTATATTGAAATTGGTCCAGTGGTTTCTGACAAGAAGATTTTTAAAGTTTTCTATATAGATATATAGGGAAAATAAGCCCCGCTCCCTGGCAGCCATGTTCTTTGACGAATCATGACGGCTTGAACAATCTTGGGAGAAGGTTACAAAAGAAACATTTCTGCCGTGTTATATTGAAATTGGTCCAGTGGTTTCTGACAAGAAGAATTTTAAAGTTTTCTATATAGATATATAGGGAAAATAAGCCCCGCCCCCTGGCAGCCATGTTTTTTGACGAATCCAAATGGCTTGAACAATCTTGGTAGAGGATCACCAAAGGAACATTTCTGCAAAATTATACTGAAATCTGACAAGAAGATTTTTAAAGTTTTCTATATAGATATATAGGGAAAATAAGCCCTGCCCCCTGGCGGCCATGTTTTTTGACGAATCCAATTGGCTTGAACAATCTTGGTAGAGGATCACCAAAGGAACATTTCTGCAAAATTATATTGAAATCGGTCCAGTGGTTTCTGACGAGAAGAGTTTTAAAGTTTTCTATATAGATATATAGGGAAAATAAGCCCCGCCCCCTGGCGGCCATGTTTTTTGACGAATCCAAATGGCTTGAACAAGCTTAGTAGAGGATCACCAAAGGAACACTTCTGCAAAATTATATAGAAATCAGTCCAGTGGTTTCTGACAAGAAGATTTTTAAAGTTTTCTATATAAATATATAGGGAAAATAAGCCCCGCCCCCCCCTGGCGGCCATGTTTTTTGATGAACCCAAATGGCTTGAATAATCTTGGTAGAGGATTACCAAAGGAACATTTCTGCAAAATTATATTGAAATCGGTCCAGTGGTTTCTGACAAGAAGATTCTTAAGGTTTTCTATATAGATATATAGGGAAAATAAGCCCCGCCCCCTGGCAGTCATGTTTTTTGACGAATCCAAATGGCTTGAACAATCTTGGTAGAGGATCACCAAAGGAACATTTCTGCAAAATTATATTGAAATCGGTCCAGTGGTTTCTGACAAGAAGATTTTTAAAGTTTTCTATATAGATATATAGGGAAAATAAGCCCCGTCCCCTGGCAGCCATGTTTTTTGACGAATCCAAATGGCTTGAACAATTTTGGTAGAGGATCACCAAAGGAACATTTCTGCAGAATTATATTGAAATCGGTCCAGTGGTTTCTGACAAGAAGATTTTTTAAAGTTTTCTATATAGATATATAGGGAAAATAAGCCCCGCCCCTTGGCGGCCATGTTTTTTGACGAATCCAAATGGCTTGAACAATCTTGGTAGAGGGTCACCAAAGGAACATTTCTGCAAAATTATATGGAAATTGGTCCAGTGGTTTCTGACAAGAAGATTTTTGAAGTTTTTAGTTAAAAAATCTATTTTTAGCTCCTGTGACCTAGATATGCAATGGACCGGAACCATTTGAACAACTTTGAAGAGGACCAACCAAGGATCATTCCTGTGAAGTTTGGTCAAATTCCAATCAGTGGTTTAGGAGGAGATGTTGTTTAAAGATTCTGGACGGACGGACAGACGGACGACGACGACGACGATGAAGACGACGGACGGTGAGTGATCACAATACCTCACCTTGAGCCTTCGGCTCAGGTGAGCTAAAAAAGCTGAATACTATGTCCCTCACTTTTCTTTGAAAAGGCAGGGGACAAAGAACAGCATACATTTTATGGAAAACAAATGTCAAGTGCTAAAATATAAACATGTATAAATTGACTAATAAATGAACATTTACATTTGGAAGAAGCACCAGCTACAAACTAGCCAGGTTAAGGCATCATTGCACTGCTGCAAAGAATTCCTACATGCTCAGAAAAAAAGAACTCTAGTTGGTCACTGCAGTTTTTTGCAACCTCAACCATATTCAAATTAGTGAGTGCCTAGTTCAGTTAAAAAGATAAGTAGCCAGAGCACTTGAAATTATATGTTAAAACTATTGATTGTGTTAGATGACTACAACTTGTACCTCTTTAACTGGGTTGCACTGTGTTTGAGTGTACAGGCTGATTAGAATGCCCTTTGAAATGTTCGTGAAAATCACATCACTAAAGCCAACTTCCTGTGAAAATCAGATCACTAAGTCAATCCAATACAGAAAGCAATTTAAAATCTTTCAGAGTTGTATCTTGAACAAACAAACAAACAAACACAACAAATAATTTACTAAGATCCAGGCCTCCAGCTCTGGCAGCCCATAACATATGGGATTACAAAAGTATTGCATGTGCACATACATTATGGTTACCAAAATACAGTCTGTCATTTCTGTTCACTATATATTTCCCTCACAGTGCTTGCACTAACTATCTAAATCAGGAAGTCCCAGGACTTCCAAGGTCCATGATCTGGAAGTCTAGCTTATTAAACGTTTTTACTTACTCCCAGAAATTTAACCTAAATATTCTTATATTTCATTTAGGATGTAAAACTGCCATTCTGAAGCTAAATTTAGCATAAATTCATTCTAAATCCTTTTATATAAATGGTGAGGTACGTTTAAAAGTTGGAGTCCAAGACTTCCTGACACTGATTTTTGGAAGTCTCAGGGCAATTTTTGGGAGTCTCTGACTCCCAGTGCAAGCATTGCCCTCAGTTTGCATATCACTGACAAAAGAAGTTCTAGAGAGACAACAACAAACAAAATTAATAGCTGACCAATGTTAAAATGTTTGGTCATCTCACTTTTTATGTTAGTCTGGCCCCAGACCCTTTCTTTATTTTTCTTTTCTTTCTTTTTCTTCTCTTTCTTTTTTGAGGAGACACAACACTTGTATAGCTTATATAATTTTTGTTTACTTCAGTCCCTTGGCTAGAAAGAAAGGTTTTTGTGCAGCCATAGGTAACTTGAAGTTGGATTAAAGAGGATCATGATATAAAATAATCTAGAGAAAGAGAGAAATAGATATAAAACAAAAACAGCTGGAGCCAGTCTATTTTTATGTGCCAACACCGAACAGCTAACTTTGCATCAGACTCAGCAGTGAATAGGTTCTGGCATACATAAGCAGTCAACAGCAACATGTCAAGAGTTTCTGTCAGAGCTATCAGTCCACTTAACATATAACAATTCATTCTACAAATAGATTGAAACATGTTATAACTTTTAATGATTTATTTATTTATTCAGGAGCTTTGTTTTTGATCCAAGCAAAAAAGTAGAAGTAGGAGTATTTCTGGAAAAATAGGAAAAAAGTAGAAACTGAACAAAAAAATAGGAAAAGTAGGAAAAAGTAGGACTACTTGAAAGCCTGCATCTTGGATTTACGATGGCACGATTTTACTATTTTTGATCTGCAAGTCACCCCAATGCCTCCTACCAAGTTTCGAGTCAACTGGTCTATCAGTACAGGAGAAGAAGCAAAAAATAGATTTTCAAGATGGCGGCCATCTTGGATTTCCCAATTGGAACGTTTTTAGCTATTTTTGATCTACAAGTCACCCTGATGCTTCCTACTAAGTTTCGAGTCAATTGACTTTTGGGTTTAGGAGAAGAAGCGAAAAATAGATTTTCAAGATGGCCACCATGGCAGCCATCTTGGATTTACGATCGGCATGATTTTAGCTATTTTTGATCAACAAGTCACCCCAATGCCTCCTACCAAGTTTCAAGTCAACTGGCCTTTCAGTGCAGGAGAAGAAGTGAAAAGTAGATTTTCAAGATGGCGGCCATCTTGGATTTCCGATCGGAACGATTTTAGCTATTTTTGATCTACAAGTCACCCTGATGCTTCCTACTAAGTTTCGAGCAAATTGTTTGTTTGTTTGTTTGTGTTGAGGTTTTACGGCCCAGTCAACCCAATGGGGTCATGTCGAGCTCGGTCAGTTTACCTAACCACACGTTTACTGGGCAGGCTTAGTCCTCTAAGCGGTTAACCAGTATTGTGCACAGTCTTTCACCAGAAATAGACAACTGCCCTTCTTGAATCAGCGGAAGGGAGAGAATGACCGTAGAAAATATTTCATGATCAATCTCCACTAAAGAATGTTGCCGACCTCGGTGGGGGTTGAACCCGCGACCTCCTGGTCTCCGACTCGAGTCAATTGACTTTTGGGTTTAGACGAAAAAGCGAAAAATAGATTTTCAAGATGGCCGCCATGGCAGCCATCTTGGATTTACGATGAGCATGATTTTAGCTATTTTTGATCTACGAGTCACCCCAATCCTTCCTACCAAGTTTCCAGTCAACTGGCCTTTCGGTTCAGGAGAAGTGAAAATTAGATTTTCAAGATGGCTGCCATAGCGGCCATCTTGGATTTATGATCCGCACGATTTTAGCTATTTTTGACCTACAAGTCACCCCGATGCTTCCTAGCAAGTTTGGAGTCAATTAGCCTTTCGGTTCAGGTGAAGAAGCGAAAAATAGATTTTCAAGATGGCTGCCATGATGCCTACCTTGGATTTCCGATCGGCACGATTTTATCTATTTTTGATCTACTAGTCATCCTGATGCTTCCTACCAAGTTTGGAGTCAACTGGCTTTTGGGTTTAGGAGTAGAAGCAAAAAATAGATTTTTAAGATGGCTGCCATGGCGGCCATCTTGGATTTCAGATCGGCACCATTTTAGCTATTTTTGATCTATAGGTCATCCCAATGCTTCCTACCAAGTTTGGAGTCAATTGGCTTTTGGGTTTAGGAGTAGAAGCGAAAAATAGATTTTCAAGATGGCTGCCATGGTGGCCATCTTGGATTTCTAATCAGCACGATTTTAGCTACTTTTGATCTACACGTCACCCTAATGCTTCCAAAGAAGTTTGGAGTCAATTGGCCTTTCGGTTCAGGAGAAGAAGCGAAAAATAGATTTTCAAGATGGCCGCCACCTTGGATTTCCAATCAGAACGATATTAGCTATTTTTGATCTACAAGTCACCCTGATGCTTCCTACCAAGTATTGAGTCAATTGGCCCAGGGGTGTATGAGGAGTAGGCTTTTATAGCAATTGTTGATGCCGCATGAAGCACAACGGACATTGACTGACCACAATAACTCACCATAAGCACTTCGTGCTCAGGGTAGCTAAAAAGGGAGAGCAATCTTTTTTGTATGCGACTTAACCTCATACACATTGCTTTAAAGTGTCATCAAGATATTCCATACTGTTACCTACTTAAGGTATGCACAAGGTCAGCCTAAAATTTCATCAAAGGGAAGTAACTCAAAAATTGAGAAAGGGAGAGCAATCCTGTTTAGTATGCAACACTGTCTTAACTTCATATACATTGCTATAAGTTTCATCAAGATATTCCATAATATGGTTACCTAGTTATGGCGCGCACAAGGATAGTTTGAAAAAAAAAAATCTTATCCAAGTGAAGTATCGTAGAAAGTAAGAAAGGCAGAGCAATCATGTTTTGCACGCCACATGCTGTCTTGACTCATGCACATTGCTATGAAGTTTCATTCAGATATTCCATATGGTGACCAAGTTATGATATGCACAAGGACAGTCTGTAAAAAACTAATCAAAGTGGGGCAGTAACTCAGAAACTAAGAAAGGGAGAGCAATTATTTTTGTATGCAACATGCAGTCTTGACCTAATACACATTGCTAAAAATTTTATCAAAATATTCCTTGCGGTTACCTAGTTATGGCGCCCACAAGGATAGTCTGTAAAAAACTAATCAAAGGCAGTTACTCAGAAAGGGAGAGCAATCATTTTTGTATGTGACATGCTGTCTTGACCTAATACACACTGCTATGAGTTTGATCAAAATATTCCTTTAATACCGTTACCTAATTATGGAGTGCACAAGATTTGTTTACGCTGGATGGACCGATGGATAGCCGGACAACCCCATAACATAATATGTCCGTTTTTTTTTTGTGTGTTTTTTTTTTTTTGTCTTTTTTTTCAAAACAGGTGTATAGAAACTTAAACTATCGCAGACATCAACACTGCCGCCATTGTGAATGCTAAGCTTAACCTCATCAGGGTTCATTTCAGAGCACATTTTTGCGCCAAAAACGCAGGAAAATTAAATAAGGCGCAAATGAAATAACATGGCGTGCCATAAAATGCAAATAAATACGAATTGCTGTAGCAGACTAATTTTTCCGCGTCTGTGACTAAACGTTTTCAAACGCCGTGCTTGTTTTGCAGGGCTGCGTTCCATGACGTCAGCAAACAGAAGTATTTTTTTATAAACCGTATTTCCATTGGTCACTTTCGGCAGCCTGGACCAATTAAAATAGTATTCGCTCTGTGCTGTTTGGTTGTGCAGATGTTCGGAGAAATTCGGTTTTTATCATTTCTACGCATCAAAATGTCGAAAAGGAAACTAGAAGCAAGCTCCAGAAGCAGAAAATCCTAATTTTTTTCGGTCACCAAACAAGGATTGAGAATGACGATGATATATGATCGGAAATGGGATAGGCTGGTTATTTATTGACACGCCCTCGTACATTGCCCTTAGTTTGCTCTGCACCATAATGCTTTGGAAGGACCTGCAGTTTGTCATCTCCCCACTGCCCAAGCTGGTCTTTATCAATAAAGCTAATTGGCCTCATGCCTAAAACAGCAAAAGAAGAAATGATATTCAGCTGACCCCTTGGGAATCTATCTCTAATATTTTCAATGAGTTTATCAATGAAATCCTTCTTAATATTCTCAAAATGTTTGATATGACTGGGCAAAGCAATTATAGAGCTACCTTTGTAATAATATTTTCCACCTGTCTTTACAAGTTCCTGATCTAGCAAATTCAAATATGAAGTTTCATATGGCTCTCTTAATAACTTCTGTAAATCAGATAGACAGCTGTCAATGCTGATATCAACAACAGAAACATCAAGATCTTTCTTTGAAATGTCAGACTGAGAGCAGTAACCACTGGAAGAACATCCATAAGTAAGTATGAGGTGGTGATAAATTTGTATTTTTTTTTTGAGAAACCGAGTGCTTTGGGATTCTTCTGTTGACTGAAAAATACCAACAATTAATTTAATGTTCTGTACAATGTCTCAATAACTTTATAAAAACTAAGCCATCTCACTTCATGTACCTCAGTATATCTCAATACGGGATCTTCTAGGAGGGTTTGAATTTCTTTCATCTTCTGAACATGTCCAGCTGATTGTTTAAAGTAACAGAAAGGACTTTTGACAATGTCTTGATACTCTTTGAGATACTGGACAGAATTAGCCGCCTGAGAAGTGCACAAAGTGAGTCTATGTGCAATGCAGTGGATATTTAGAAGTGAAGGACTGTCATCCCTTAACAAAGCAGCTACACCACCCTTTTCACCTGTCATCACCAATGCCCCATCACTTCCAAAATCAGACACTTTTTCATAGAGATACCTTTAGAAGACAAGTATGAAACCAACTCCTTGGAAATTGTCTTTGCTGTTCCATCATCAATGTGAATATTTGTAAGAAAAACTGTTGATGGCTGAAATGTCTGGGGATTAAGCACTCTTGCATAGAAAATAAGTTTCTTATCTACAGTTGATAAGTAAATCTGTACTTTCTTCAGTTAATATACTGACAGTGGGTGATGATTGAACTTTATCCATGGCTTCTTTTCTTACCACCTCAGCAATACAGTCAATCATTTCATTTGCTGCAGTATCTGACATATAAGTTGCATTTTCACCAACATACATACTTTCAATATCAGGGCATTTAGACAGTTTGAGAAGCATTATTAGTCTAGAAAACTTAGATACAGGCATCTCATCTTCCACAAGCCAGTATGCTGCCATCATAAATGTTTTTACACCCTCATCTTTTCCTGACAGTGATTTTTCACAAGCAGTTTGAAAATCTTTCAGAAAAGCTAACTCTTGTACAGCATCCCTATGGTCAGCTGAATCTAGATGCCGCTGCAGTGTAGAAGTCCTGAAATTGTCACTACCTCGTGTAAGGGCGTTATCTTTCTTCTGTTTTGTACATAAGCTACAAAACATATGATGTTTTTCATTGGATACTTACATGTACATGTAGGTGAAAGCCAGTCTTGAACGAACGGTTTGTCATAAGTTTGAGACGGTGTTTTAGCTTCTGAAGTGTTGTCACTTGCAGATGTTGATGCAATCTCATCATCCAAAGCCTGACCATAATACGAGGGTGAGTCAGTAAGTAACCAGCCTAACTTATTTCCGGTTGAGATCCACCTCTTCTTTTTCGATGTAATTGCCCTCTAGTGTGCTGCACTTAGACCAATGGTGTTCAAGTGCCATCAGCCCAGAACTGAAAAAGTCAGGGTCCTTTCCATTGACCCACTCCTCAACTGCTGTCACGACTTCTTCATCAGACCGGAAATGAAGTCCACGGATATCCTTTTTCAAGTTTGGGAACAGGAAGAAGTCGCTAGGAGCTAGGTCAGGGGAATAGGCAGGATGTGGTATTAATTCATACCCGTTTCGCTCTACAGCATCCATTGCAACTTTGCAAGTGTGGACTCTCGCGTTGTCCTGTTGCAGCAAAACACCTTTAGAGAGTTTACCTCAGTGTTTTTCATGGACGGCGGTTCTCAGCTGGTCTAACAAGTTTGCATAGTACACTACAGTTATTGTACTTCTCTTGGGTAAAAAGTCCAACATAATAACGCCTTTTGCGTCCCAAAATACTGTGGCCATCCCCTTGCCAGCAGATGGTTGCGTCTTGAACTTCTTTGGCCTAGGGGACCCAGGCCCTACCCTCTGATGACACTGAGCTTTATTCTCTGGCTCATAATAATGAACCCAAGTCTCATCTACAGTCACCAGACGCAAAAGAAAATCATCTTTTGACCTAAAACGCTTCAACAAGACAAGGTGCTGCATACTGATGCTCTGGTTGCCATTTGCTCATCGCTAAGGGATTTGGGGACCCAACGGGTTGTTAGCTTGCGCATACTTAAATGATCATGTAAGATTGTTGAAACGCTACTATGTGAAATGCCTAATGCCTGCGCTATTTCTTCCAACTGAATTCGCCTATCAGAGTATACCAGATCCCGAACTTTCTTACACATTTCTTCGTCGGTGGCATCCAGTGGGCGTCCAGACCTGGCTTCATCTTCTTAAGACGTTCTACCGCGTTTGAATTCCCCTACCCAGAATTTAACCTGAGCATAAGATGGTACAGAAGACCCATAAACATCGACTAACTCGCCGTGTATTTCCTTGCCTGTTTTACCTTTTAAATACAAGTACCGAATTATAGTAGGGTACTCAACTTTAGATGAAAAACATGTCTTTGCATCACTAGCCATGTTTGACATTCAATATCTTATTAAAGAATGACTCGATATGCGTGTAATTTTGTACCCATGTATAAATCATATATTGAAACAAAGCATGAAAATCGTGACCATCTCGGTCCATCGGAAATGGGATAGGCTGGTTATTTATTGACACGCCCTCGTATTTATGCCAAATAGTTTAGTACATACTGTATTACACATCATAATCAGACTGCTGGGATCTACACTGTTTGATCAGTGGGTCCAAGAAGTCCAGTCCAAATACACAAAGGTCAGACTTCATTTCTTACGACTTTTATCAAACATCTTCAATAATATATATGTTTTACAAGCCATGAACTGACTGAAACTACTGAATGTCTTCAACCTTTACCACTCTGTTGGCAAATTCAGAAAACCACAAATTGATGATACCTTTCTTTTTTTCAGAAAACAGTTGACATTTCATGCAAATTGTCTCCATTGGAGACAATCTGCATGAATTCAGAAATGTCAAAACCTGCTTACCATGGAAAAATAAGAAAAATATTTCAATAAGTCGCCTGCTGAAACTTTTATCCAGAGCGCTAATTGTTAAATAACTTCAATAATTTATATGTTTTGCCAGCCATGAACTGACTGAAATTATTGACCATGTTTAACAAGAATATCGGTGAAACCGATGGATGCTCCCCGAACATGCAATAGTCGGAACAGGAAACATTATCCTAGATAAAGAGCGGTATACTGTGTATACTCACTGTACTTCAAAATGGAGTATCACAAAACCTGTTGGTGGACAGATAAGCTTGCCTGAAGGCACTGTCATACAAACATCAGCAACATAAAAGTTGGAATAAATGAAAGGAAGTGTCTTCAGGTACGATTCCATACCCCAAGATTCTAGGTGGTAGTTTAGCTATATTTATTGGGTAAAAAGGTTTAATACAATCATCGAACCAGAACACGCAGGTGAATGTCGAACATGCTCAAGATATTTAAAAGCTGCAGTGACCTTGACATTGAGCCCAGGACACTGGAAATTGAAATTGCTTGAGATGTTATCATACTCAACATTTTTGTGAAATTATATTAAAATCCATCAATAAATCTAGGCACTAGAGCAAAAACAAAGTTTTTCTAAAAATAGCCACAGTGACCTTGACCTTGAGCCCAGGACCCTGAATGTCAAACATGCTCAAGATATTATCATACCC
This sequence comes from Anodontia alba, assembly GCA_964016985.1. Classification (NCBI taxonomy): domain Eukaryota; kingdom Metazoa; phylum Mollusca; class Bivalvia; order Lucinida; family Lucinidae; genus Anodontia; species Anodontia alba. The sequence continues at coordinate 72,189,952 of OZ024823.1, forward strand.
AACATTTGTTTGAAGTTATATCAAAATCCATCAATAAATGTAGGCACTAGAGTGTTGACAAATTCTTTTCTAAAAATAGCCAGTGACCTTACACTGCAGCTTTAAACAAAGTAGCATGACTCTGTGACAAATCATCTAACCAGAAAGATTGAACAATATGCGCATCCCCTATTGCTGCTTAAGATTCCATTAAAATTTCGTTGAATTTCTGCCAGTATTTGCTAAGAATTTGCGTGGACACGAACAGTACCCTATATATTCATGCAATAACTCTTGGAAAAATCATCGAACCAGAACACGCAGGTGATATGCACATCCACCTTCCATACTTAATATTCCCATGAAGTTTCAATGAAATCCGACTAGTAGTTTCCGAGAATTCGCGTGGACACGAACAGTACCCTATATATTCATGCAGAACTCATCAAAGGGCAATAACTCTTGGAAAAATCATCGAACCAGAACACGCAGGTGATATGCGCATCCACCTTTGATACTTAATATTCCCATGAAGTTTCATTGAAATCCGACAAGCAGTTTCCGAGAATTTGCGTGGACAAGAGCGGGACGGACGCACGGACACACGGACGCACGGACACACGGACGCACGGACGCACGGACGCACGGACGAAGCGGCGACTATATGCTCCCCCGAAATTCTTCGGGGAGCATAATAAATATCATATGGATCTAAGATTCTCTTTACAACCTGATTACCTCACTGAACAGTTGTGTTCTAGCTGTATTTTCTGCTTACAAAGTACCATCTGTAAACAACAGGGCTGTGGAAATAACATGCCCAACTTGTCCCATTAGTCCTCTAAGCGGTTAACCAGTATTGTGCACATTCTTTCACCAGAAACTGACAACTGCCCTTCTTGAATCGGTGGAAGGGAAAGAATGACCATAGAAAATATTTCATGATTTTCCACGAAAGAATGTTGCCCTCACGGTGGGGGTCGAACTCGCACCATACTGATCACCAGTGGCCTAGTTTGGTCAAAACTGGCCACAAGGTTTTGGAGAAGATGTTCGATGTTAAAGGATGACTGATGGATAACAGACAATTGACAATGGATAAATGTTGGCTAGAATAGCTCAGGATGATTATGCATGATATAACTCAGGTGAGCCAATAATGTGATAGCATGGCAGACGGTTAAGAAATATTTACTTACAATTCGAACATAATTCCATAGGCAGAGAATTTTCGTTCCCCTGAAATAAATAAAATACACTTGTGAAAATAAAAAACAAGAGCTCCGCCAAGCGGGGCATTATACGCCCGTGGCAAGTAATAAGATGTAGCACATAAACTGGCTCCTGTATAATTCAGTGCTCCAGATATAAACTGTAAGTGGAATTACAAAAAAAAAAAAAAAAAAAAATTAAAAAACATTTCATTGGGCATAGCTCTGCTGATATTTGGTGAACTGTTACCTAAGGGTCCAAGCTGGCCCAGAAATTAAGGGAGAAGTGCTTTCGGACGGAGGACACACCACAGAAGCATGGCTATATTATAAGCTCATATCAGCCTTTGGCTGATTTGTTTTTCCTATATTTCAATATTGGACCAAACAATAACAAAACAAAAATAAACAACCAGAAAAAAAAAATTGCTGCAAGAAATTTTTTTATAACTTGTTTAATACTGATTTTATTTTTGTTCTTCAAGGGAGCTAACTCAGAAGAGTATTTAAAAAGAAAAGATTTATGTTTATAAGTTTTGATATTAGTCAAGCTTCTTAATTCTGTATCATTTAATAAAGTGTATTTATAAAGATTTAATAATGGCAACATTTCCTTGCAAATCTAATAAAAGAAGATGTTAAATAAAAAAAATCAATATCTTGCCCATATGACCATAACTTTAGTTATTTGCAAAAAATATACCTATTATAAAATAAAATTTGCACACTATAAGCTCTAAACAATATGCTGCAAAAAGTTTACAAAAACTTTCAAAGGGGCATATCTCTGCAAATATTTGGTGCACTGTAACCTTGTAATAATATGTGCTGCTCCACATCATCGTGTAACTACAGTATTTATGAAGTTTCAGCTTGATCGGATGTAAACTGTAGGAGGATTTAGCCAGAAACAAAATATTAATAGAAATTTTCAAAGGGGTATAACTCTGCTAATATTTGGTGGACTGTAACCTGGAAATAATATGCGCTGCTCCACATCATGGTCTAACTACAAATCAAGTTTCAGCTTGATAGGATGTAAACTGTAGGAGTTAGCCGGAAACAAAAAGTTTACTGAAATTTTCAAAGGGGCATAACTCTGCTAATATTTGGTGGATTGTAACCTCGAAATAATATACCCTGCTCCACATCATGGTCTAACTATAAATGAAGTTTCAGCTTGATTGGATGTAAACTGTAGGAGGATTTAGCCAGAAACGAAAAATTAATAGAAATTTTCAAAGAGGTATACCTCTCCTAATATTTGGTGGACTGTAACCTTGAAAAAATATGCGCTGCTCCACATCATGGTCTAACTACAAATCATGTTTCAGCTTGATCGGATGTAAACTGTAGGAGGAATTAGCCATAAACAACAAGAGGGCCATGATGGCCCTGTAACGCTCACCTGAGCAACATAGCACTTTGAGAGCCTGATCTAGAACTGATCAAGGCAAACATTCTGATCAAAGTTCAAAATGATTATATTAACAAGTAAGACAATGTAGCATGTCTAATGGACTGTGAAATAAAGGTCAAGGTCAAATATGGATGACTGCACTCAAGAGGCCATGCTAAGATGTATGCATGTACTAAATATCACTGGCTGTAGGAGCAATAGTTACTGAGAAACTGACCTAAACACAAACACTTCACAAGTACCAAATATCACTCTGTAGGACCAATAATTACTGAGAAACTGACCTAAATGGAAAAACTTAAGAGAGTCACTGGACAGAAAACTATACATCACCTTGAAATCATCAAGACAAACATTTTGAGCAAGATTCGTGATGATCACTTCAAAAATGTGACCTCTAGAGCATCAAGAAGGTTTTCCTTTGATTTGGTCAGGTGAACTAGTTTTTGATATCAAGTGACCCAGTTTTAAACTAGACCTAGAAATCATCAAGACAAACATTTTGAGCAATATTTATGATGATTATTTCAAAAATGTGACCTCTGGAGTGTTAACAGTTTTCTGCTGATTTGGCCAGGTCACCTAGTTTTTGACCCCATGTGACCCAGTTTCAAACTTGACCTAGAAATTGTCAAGACAAACATTTTGAGCAAGATTCATGATGATTGCTTCAAAAATGTGACTGCTAGAGTGTTAACAAGGTTTTCTGCTAATTTGGCCAGGTGACCTAGTTTTTGACCCCAAGTGACCCAGTTTCAAACTTGACCTAGAAATCATCAAGACAAACATGTTGAGCAAGATTCATGATGATTGCTTGAAAAATGTGACCACTAGAGTGTTAACAAGGTTTTCTGCTGATCTGGCCAGGTGACCTAGTTTTTGACCACAGGTGACCCAGTTTCGAACCTGACCTAAAAATCATCAAGACAAACATACTGAGCAAGATTCATGATGATTGCTTAAAAAATGTGACCGCTAGAGTGTCAACAAAGTTTTCTGCTGATTTGGCCCGGTGACCTAGTTTTGACTCCAAGTGACCCAATTTCGAACTTGACCTAGAACTCATCAAGACAAACATTTTGAGCAAGATTCATGATGATTGCTTGAAAATGTGACCGCTAGAGTGGTAACAAGATTTTACTCTGATTTGGCCAGGTGACCTAGTTTTTGACCCCAGGTGTTCCAGTTTCAAACTTGACCTAGAAATCATCAAGACAAACATTCTGAGACAGATTCATGATGACTGCTTCAAAAATTTGACCGCTAGAGTGCTAACAAGGTTTTCTGCTGATTAGGCCAGGTGACCTAGTTTTTGACCCCATGTGACTCAGTTTCAAACATATCCTAGAACTCATCAAGACAAACATTTTGAGCAAGATTCATGATAATTGCTTTAAAAATGTGACCGCTAGAGTGTTAACAAGGTTTACTGCTGGTCTGGCCTGGTGACCTAGTTTTTGACACTGTGTGACCCAGTTTCAAACCTGACCTAGAAATCATCAAGACGAACATTTTGAGCAAGATTCATGATGATTGCTTCAAAAATGTGACAGCTAGAGTGTTAACAAAGTTTTCTGCTGATTTGGCCAGGTGACCTAGTTTTTGACCCCAAGTGACCCAGTTTTGAACTTGACATAGAAATCATCAAGACAAACATATTGAGCAAGATTCATGATGATTGCTTCAAAAATGTGACCGCTAGAGTGTTAACAAGGTTTTCTGCTGATCTGGCCCGGTGACCTAGTTTTTGACCCCAAGTGACCCAGTTTCGAACTTGACATAGAAATCATCAAGACAAACATATTGAGCAAGATTCATGATGATTGCTTCAAAAATGTGACCGCTAGAGTGTTAACAAGGTTTTCTGCTGATTTGGCCCGGTGACCTAGTTTTTGACCCCAAGTGACCCAGTTTCGAACTTGACCTAAATTTGATAGAGGAAAACATTTTGAGCATGTTTCATCAAGATTGGGTCAAAACTATGACCTCTAGAGTGTTAACAAGTTTTTCCTTTGATTTGACCTGGTGACCTAGTTTTTGACCCCAAGTAACCCAGTATCGAACTTGACCTAGATTTCATAGAGGCAATTATTCTGACCAAGTTTCATCAACATTGGGTCAAAACTGTGACCTCTAGAGTGTTAACAAACTAATTGTTGACGACGGACGACGGACGACGACGGACATAGGGTGATGACAATAGCTCACCCTGAGCTTTTGCTCAGGTGAGCTAAAAAGTCTACTGAAATTTTCAAAGGGGCATAACTCTGCTAATATTTGGTGGACTGTAACCTCGAAACAATATGTGCTGCTCCACATCATGGTCTAACTATACATGAAGTTTCAGCTTGATTGGATGTAAAATGTAGGAGTTAACCGGAAATGAGAAGTTTACAGAAATTTTCTAAGGGGCATAACTCTGCAAACATTTGGTGGACTGTAACCCCAAAATAATATGTGCTGCGCCACATCATGGTCTAACTATATACCAAGTTTCAGCTTGATCTGATGTAAACTGTAGGAGGAGTTAGCAGGAAACGAAAAAGTTTACGGACGGACGGACGACATACCCCGTAACATAATACATCCCGTTTTTCAAACTAGCGTATAACAAGTTTGGTTTTGGTGTCATAACACACCCTATTGATCAGATTTCAGAAACAGTGTAGGCTGTCTAAATTAAAACATCAGGATTAAAGTTTTCATTGAAAATCAGTCAAAATTGTTCAAGGCACACATACAAAATCATTTAAGTATTTCTATTTTACTACAAAAGAAAACTTGCAGTTTTTATTTCCACTAGTACATAAATGTGGCTACTATCATTATCTATTACATGTATGGCATATGCAATGTTATGATTTTCCACTGTTGCCATGGCAACCAACCATAATTGGGAACAGCCATTAAAACAAGATCTCTATCCCCTATAACAATCATCCAACAAGAGCAACCGCCAAGTGGGGCATTATACGTCCGTGGCAAGTAATCACATAAACTGGCTCCTGTATAATTCAGTGCTCCGGATATAAACAGTAAGTGGAATTACAAAAAAAATCAAAGCGCCAAAGGCACTGAAATGACAGATTCTATCAGAAATTCATCAAGAAAAAAAAAAAAAAATCTTAATTTGTATAAAACCTTTACAAGAAGAACGCCTAACGGCATTATGGGCGGGTTTATCAGAAAGGTTAACCAAAAGGTAAACCTGCCAGGGTTCGCTATTTTAAAGGATGGATTTTTGAAAACCCATTCAATAAAAAGGTTTCAAATTTGTTTAAAAATGTAGTACTACAAATTCAGTTATCAAATGCTTGCAGATGTATATATATATAGTGCTATGAAGTTCCCATTGATGTTTTGAAGTTTCAAAAGAAATATTTTGCCTCAAAATGTTGCAAAAAGCCAGTTATCACATGCAATATAGAGCTAAAATTGTGATAAATTTTCTTCAGTAACTTAATACCTGTACTTAAAAATTGGTTGCAAATGATGTCATTAAATTTGCTGTGCAAACCTGCAAATTTAAAACAAGACGCGGACCTTTCGTTGGGTCTTTTTAAAGAAGCCAACTTGTTGTCTACTTTCACTTTCACAATCGAGCATTCAATAAGAGGAAATAACCGAAGTATCTTGAGTAGTTAACATTGCGCTGCAGATAGCATTAGTGATTTTCAACACTTTCCTTTTTTTCTGACAAACGGTTACACTTTAAACTCAAGTATCCTTTTTATTAAAATGCCGCAGATAAAATATTTTAATGTTAAGCAAATCAACAACAGCGAGAAAAACATCTTGAAATGTTTGACTAAAGCCCTGTCCCTTTAACCCTTCTCTTGCTAAACACGATATGCCCTGTCTTAGCAAACAGTGTAGATCCAGATAATTTAGAATCTGAATAAGCCATGGATCTGCACTGTTTATCATTAAATATGTGAATTTCTATCAAAAACCCGGATCAAGTAATCTGATTGGTTGGAAATTAGAAGTGGGCTTGGCATCTTAATTTATTCAGCATGAGAAGGGTTAATCCAACAGTATTGATTTTTTACACATGTCAAACAAATGGGCAAGTGCTCTGTGTAAAAGTTTTATCATACCATATTTTGAAATATTTTTTTTTTTATTTTCCCAAGGAGACAGCATTTGACATTTTACGCAAATTGATTCCTCTTTTGAGACAATTTGCATGAAATGTCAAATTATGTTTTACGGTAAAAATATCTGCTAATTTTTGAGACGCAGGTCATGAGGCAGCGCCTGTTCTATTAATAGCTAACAACAAATTGCACAGATCAACCTTACAACCTATCTAACGCACTCAGATAATATTGAAGAAAACACTTTGCAGCATGATTATGCGCACAGCCTTTTTTTTCTTCTATTATCAAGCATAAAAAAATCTTCAGAATCTATATTAAATCTGGACAGTAATAGCTGATTAGACAGTGTTTATATTGCTATTAACAAGCTTACGGTCTAGTTTCTCGCTCCATGTCTTTAGTCCAGCGCAGGCGTATTGATACACAAATATGTTGACATGTTAACCCTTAAAATGCATACTACGACTGTAGCAGATGTCAATTTCATTTTTTCTCTTATTTTATCAGAGAATTTTATGCGATTCATCCGCTGGCAAATAATTCGTATGAAATGCTTAGTCTGGTTTTCTCTGCAAAATAAGGGAGAAATCTGCTTTAAAAATTGCACGGTGCTATAAATATATTAGATAGCATCGGACACATATTTCAGTGGTAGTGAAAGCCGGATGCAACTTCAAAACGCGTATGCCAGCATGGAATGACAGATGAATCTGTCATTAAAAATTTTCATTGGGGCATAGCTCTGCTGATATTTGGTGTACTCTAACCTAAGGGTCCAAGCTGGCCCAGAAATTAAGGGAGAAGTGACCTCTCCCTCCTGGGAAAATAGGGAGAAGTTTCCTGCATCTAGAGAGAAGTACTTTCCGAAAAAAAAATCCAAAAAGAATTATGTTTATAAGTTTTGATTCTGTATCATTTAATAAATGTATTTATAAAAATCTAATAATGGCAACATTTCCTTGCAAATCTAATAAAAGAAGATGTAAAAAAAAAAATAAATAACTTGCCAATATGGCCATAACTTTAGTTATTTGCAAAAGATATACCTATTATAAAATAAAATTTGCACACTATTACCTCTAAACAATATGCTGCAAAAAGTTTACAAAAACTTTCAACCTCAAAATAATATACACTGCTCCACATCATCGTGTAACTATTTATGAAGTTTCAGCTTGATCGGATGTAAACTGTTGAAGGATTTAGCCGGAAACGAAAAATTAATAAAAATTTTCAAAGGGGTTTAACTCTGCTAATATTTGGTGGACTGTAACCTGGAAATAATATGCGCTGCTCCACATCATGGTCTAACTACAAATCAAGTTTCAGCTTGATCCGATGTAAACTGTAGGAGGAGTTAGCCGGAAACGAAAAGTTTACAGAAATTTTCCAAGGGGCATAACTCCGCCAATACTTGGTGCACTATAACCTTGAAATAACACATGCTGCTCCACATCATCATGTAACTTTTTATGTAGTTTCAGCTTGATTGGATGTAAACTGTAGGAGGATACAGCCAGAAACGAAAAATTAATAGAAATTTTCAAAGGGGTATAACTCTGCTAATATTTGGTGGACTGTAACCTTGAAACAATATGCACTGCTCCACATCATGGTCTAACTACAAATAAAGTTTCAGCTTGATCGGATGTAAACTGTAGGAGGAGTTAGCCGGAAACAAAAAGTTTACAGAAATTTTCAAAGGGGCGTAGCTCTGCTAATTTTTGGTGGACTGTAACCTCAAAACAATATGTGCTGCTCCACATCATGGTCTAACTATAAATAAAGTTTCAGCTTGATCAGATGTAAAATGTAATAGGAGTTAACCAGAAATGAAGAGTTTACAGAAATTTTCAAAGAGGCATAACTATGCAAACACCTGGTGGACTGTAACCCCGAAACAATATGCGCTGCTCCACATCATGGTCTAACTATAAATGAAGTTTCAGCTTACCGGAAATGAAAAGTTTACAGAAATTTTCAAAGGGGTATAACTCTGCAAACATTTGGTGGACTGTAACCCCAAAACAATATACGCTGCAACACATCATGGCCTAACTATATACCAAGTTTCAGCTTGATCGGATGTAAACTGTAGGAGGAGTTAGCCGGAAATGAAAAAGTTTACGGACGGACGCCATACCCTGTAACATAATACGTCCCGTTTTTCAAACGGGCGTATAAAATTCAAATATTTTTTTATGTACCAAAGTAATCAAATGGCTTCTGCTCTAAACTTGTGTTAAACAAGAAAAGATATGACAAAATATGTCATATCTGGGGAGTTACTAGTGGAAATTGGGAATGTTATGCAGAAATGAATTGAAGCAAAAGACATGTTTGTGGGAACATAAAGAAGATGTGAACAGAAGAGTAACTATAATGTAAGGTTTGCAAAACATTATGCAGAAGGTATGTTACTACTTTGTAACGGGACAAGCCCCAAATTATGTAACAGGACAAAATACTGAAGCCCTTTAACTTTTATGGCACAGATAGCCTTGCTCTAAGGGTGTTTCCTTCTGGCATACAAGCCTGTATAACTTTCTCTCAACAAGAGCTCCGCCAAGTGGGGCATTATACGCCCATGGCAAGTAATATGATGCAGCACATAAACTGGCTCCTGTATAATTCAGTGCTCCGGATATAAACTGTAAGTGGAATTACAAAAAAAAAAAAAAAAAAAATTAAAAAAATTTCACTGGGGCATAATCTCTGCTGATATTTGGTGAACTATAACCTAAGGGTCCCAGCTGGCCCAGAAATTAAGAAGTGACTTCTCCCTCCTGGGAAAATAGGGAGAAGCTTGCTGCTTCTAGGGAGATGCTTTCTGATGGAGGACACACCATAGAAGCATAGCTATATTATAAGCTCATATGAGCCTTTGACACACTATTACCTCTAAACAATATGCTGCGAAAAGTTTACAAAAACTTTCAAAGGGGCATAAATCTGCAAATATTTGGTGCACTGTAACCTCGAAATAATATGTGCTGCTCCACATCATCGTGTAACTATTTATGAAGTTTCAGCTTGATCTGATAAAAACTGTAGGAGGATTTAGCCAGAAACAAAAAATTAATAGAAATTTTCAAAGGGGTTTAACTCTGCTAATATTTGGTGGACTGTAACCTTGAAACAATATGTGCTGCTCCACATCATGGTCTAACTACAAATCAAGTTTCAGCTTGATAGGATGTAAACTGTAGGAGGATTTAGCCAGAAACGAAAAGTTTACTGAAATTTTCAAAGGTGCAGACTCTGCTAATATTTGGTGGACTGTAACCTCGAAACAATATGCGCTGCTCCACATCATGGTCTAACTGTACATGAAGTTTCAGCTTGATTGGATGTAAACTGTAGGAGGATTAAGCCAGAAACAAAAAATTAATCGAAATTTTCAAAGGGGTATAACTCAGCTAATATTTGGTGGACTGTAACCTTGAAATAATATGCACTGCTCCACACCATGGTCTAACTACAAATCAAGTTTCAGCTTGATCGGATGTAAACTGTAGGAGGAGCTAGCCGGAAACGAAAAGTCTACTGAAATTTTCAAAGGGGCATAACTCTGCTAATATTTGGTGGACTGTAACCTCGAAACAATATGCGCTGCTCCACATCATGGTCTAACTATACATGAAGATCAGATTTAAAATGTAGGAGGAGTTAACTGGAAATGAAAAGTTTACAGAAATTTTCTAAGGGGCATAACTCTGCAAACATTTGGTGGACTGTAACCCCGAAACAATATGCGCTGCGCCATATCATGGCCTAACTATATACCAAGTTTCAGCTTGATCAGATGTAAACTGTAGGAGGACTTAGCCGGAAACGAAAAAGTTTACGGACGGACGCCATTCCCCGTAACATAATACGTCCCGTTTTTCAGACGGGCGTATAAAAATGGGCCAGGCCCCATGTAACACACTATTTGCTCTCTGTCCGTCAGTGCCACTATTCCTGTGGCTTACTCCATCCCAGTCTGTGCCAATGGGTAAATATGGAAACTATATTGTCCTAGCGTACATGTGGGTTCTGGTACAGTATGTAGAAACCCTACTTGAAAATATAAAGATTGATGGACGGGAGCAAGTATATATTTCCCACGAGTTCTACTTTAAAGCTTGTCTTAATCTGGGGAACTTCAAAGAAAATGCTCATGAAAACAGTTTATTAAAACAAAGATGAAAAAGGTGACACAGTGACCATATCCTCTGGTATAAACCAGTATTTAGTGAAAGTGAGAACAAAAGATAATTATTGCTTAAGTAAACATAGTACTTTTCAGCAAGATAACTCCTTGCTGTACGCTGTAATACGTGGTTATTGAGTTCTATTCCTTTAAAGAAAGCAGTCTCATGATCGCCAACAGAACCTTGTACAGAACTAATTTTAAAAAAGTATTGAGAATATAATGTCCTCTGAATATAATGTCCTCTGACTTTTCTCAAAACTAGAGCTGGTGTTTGTAAAACACTATGCCCCCAACTGCCTGACTCTAACACTGCTTGACTCCAACACTGCTTGCCCATGACGGTAACAACAGTACAAATATACCAGATTTCAATGTTATTTTATCAAAAGGGAAATAACTCTAAAATAGGAGATAACTGGGATAAGAAAAAAATACGGGTCACCTATTTTTTCATGAGGAATCAAAATATGAAATTTCAAAACTTTAGCATACATGGCTCTAAACTTATGCTATACACAATAAAGCAACAACATTAAATGGCCAGAAATTGCGAAGGGCCATAACTCCCAACATTTCATTTACAAAATGTAATTGGTTCAAAATTTAATCAGGTGATCTCCTCCTCAATCCCAATCAGAATACCAAATATCATGGCTCTGGCTTAAATACTTTTTGAGATATCTTGCTGACAAGGTCAAAATGCCTAAAACTACAAAGGGCAAAACTACGTCAATTTTTCATGGAATTCCCTAAAAAACAAATCAGGTAATCTCCACATCATCCCCAATCACTGCAATCAGCATATAATATTTCAAGACCCTAGCTTAAGTACTTTTCGAGACATCTTGCTGACAAGGTCAGATTGCGCAGAACTGCAAAGGGCTGTAACTTTATCAATATTTTCACGGAATTCTCTCAAAATATAATCAGGTAATTTACACATCATTCCCACTCATTATATCGAATTTCAAGAACCCAGCTTAAATACTTTTCAAGAGATCTTGTTCACAAGATTTAATTCTGATTTTTTTCAAAGGGGCATATCTCTAAACAAACATGCTAGACAAGAAAAAACAAAATATGGGTCAGCTATTTTTTCATTGGGAACCCAAATATAAAATTTCAAAACCCTAGCATGCAGGGTTCTTAAGATACATGTATGGCATGCACAAAAAAACTTGACAAACGGACAAACAGATGGATGGACAAATGAAGGCAAAATAATATGCCCCATCAATTTCATTTGAAACTGGGGGCATAATCAGGTCATCTACTCATCGCTACCAATCTATTCATCACGTTTCAAGGCTCCAGCTTCAATAGTTTTTTAGATATTTTGCTGACAAGGGAAACATGCCCAAATTTACAAAGGCCATTACTTAAGAAATATTTTTCAGAATTTACAAAAAAGTTAATCAGGTCATCTACTCATCATTACAAATCAATTCACCAAGTTTCAAGTCTCTAGCTCTAACAGTTTTTGAGATATTTTGCTGACAAGATAAAAATGCCCAAAATAACAAAGGGCCATAACTCAATAAGTATTTTTCAAAATTTATTCAAAAGTTAATCAGGTTGTCTACTCATCATTACAAATCCTTTCACCACATTTCATGGCTCTAGCTCTAATAGTTTTTGAGATATTTTGCTGACAAGGTAAAAATGCCCCAAATCACAAAGGGCCATAACTCAAGAAGTATTTTACAAAATTTTTTCAAAAGTTAATCAGGTTGTCTACTCATCACTACCAGTCTATTCATCAAGTTCCAAGGCTCTAGTTCCAACGGTTTTTGAGATATTTTGCTGACAAGGTAAAAATGCCCAAAATTACAAAGGGCCATAACTCATGAAGTTTTCTTCAGAATTTCTTCAAAAGTTAATCAGGTCATCTACTCATCACTACAAATCCATTTACTAAGTTTCAAGGCTCTAGCTCTAACAGTTTTTGAGATATTTTGCTGACAAGGTAAAAATGTCCAAAAGTACAAAGGGGCATAACTCAAGAAGTATATTTCAAAATTTCTTCAAAAGTTAATCAGGTTGTCTACTCATCATGTTTCAAGGCTCTAGCTTCAATAGTTTTTTTAGAAATTTTGCTGACAAGTTAAAAATGCCCAAAATTACAAAGGGCCATAACTCATGAAGTATTTTTCAGAATTTCTTCAAAAGTTAATCAGGTTGTCTACTCATCACTACAAATCCATTTACTAAGTTTCAAGGCTCTAGCTCTAACAGTTTTTGAGATATTTTGCTGACAAAATAAAAATGCCCAAAATTACAAAGGGCCATAACTCATGAAGTTTTCTTCAGAATTTCTTCAAAAGTTAATCAGGTCATCTACTCATCACTACAAATCCATTTACTAAGTTTCAAGGCTCCAGTTCTAACAGTTTTTGAGATATTTTACTGATAGGATAAAAATGCCCAAAATTACAAAGGGCCATAACTCAAGAAGAATTTTTCAAAATTTCTTCAAAAGTTAATCAGGTTGTCTACTCATCACTACCAGTCTATTCATCAAGTTTCAAGGCTCTAGCTTCAATAGTTTTTGAGATATTTTGCTGACAAGATTGCATCCATATTTTTTCAAAGGGCCATAACTCTGAAAAGGGGCATAATCCTGTCAAGAAAAAAAACAAGTGTCAGCTATTTTTTCATGAGGAATCCATATAAGAAATTTCAAAAGAGTAGCATTCACTGTTCTAAAGTTATGCTATGCATCAAAAAGCGTGACGAACGGAAGGACAGACGGACGGACTAACAACCCAGAAACAATATGCCCCTCAAACTTCTTTGAAGTTGGGGGCACAATAAAGCAACAACATTAAATGGCCAGAAATTGCAAAGACCTATAGCTCCAACAACATTTCATTTAATTGGTTCAAAATTTAATCAGGTGATCTCCTCCTCAATCCCAATCAGTATACCAAATATCATGGCTCTGGCTTAAATACTTTTTGAGATATCTTGCTGAAAAGGTCAAAATGCCTAGAACTACAAAGGGCCATTACTACATCAATTTTTTCATGGAATTCCCTAAAAATCAAATCAGGCAATCTCCACATCATCCCCAATCAGCATATAATACTTCAAGACCCTAGCTTGAGTACTTTTTGAGACATCTTGCTGACAAGGTCAAAATGCACAGAACTGCAAAGAGCCATAACTATATCAATTTTTCATGGAATTCTCTCAAAATCTAATCAGGTAATCTACACATCATTCCCACTTACTATATCTAATTTCAAGAACCCAGCTTAAATACTTTTCGAGATATCTTGCTCACAAGATTTACTCAAAGGGCCATAACTCAAGAAGCGTTTTTCAAAATTTATTTAAAAGTTGTCAGGTTGTCTACTCATCACTACCAGTCTAATCCTCAAGTTTCAAGGATCTAGCTTTAACAGTTTTTGAGATAATTTGCTGACAAGGTAAAACTGCCCTAAATTACAACGGGCCATAACTCATGAAGTATTTTTCAGAATTTATTCAAAAGTTAATCAGGTCATCTAATCATCACTAGTGCTACAAATCCATTCACCAAGTTTCAAGGCTCTATCTCTAACAGTATTTGAGATATTTTGCTGACAAGTAAAATGCCCAAAATTACAAAGGGCCATAAGAAGTATTTTTCAAAATTTATTCAAAAGTTAATCAGGTCGTCTACTCATCACTACCAGTATATTCATCAAGTTTCAAGGCTCTAGCTTAAATAGTTTTTGAGATATTTTGCTGACAAGATTGCATCCATATTTTTTCAAAGGACCATAACTCAGGAAAGGGGCATAATCCTGTATGCATGGTTCTAAAGTTATGCTATGCATCAAAAAGCGTGACCAATGGACAAACAGATGGACGAATGCCCCAAAAGCAATATGCCCCTCCAACTTCTTTGAAGTTGGGGGCATAATTAAAACTCTGTGTCATCAGAAAGTGTTATTATTTTCAAATATAGAAAATTGAATAAACTACATGTATTAGTCAGCTTTACTTATTTGTTACTATAATTACTTCGAAGAAACAGTATTTCCACTTCAAATGATTTTTCTGAAAACTCTGCATTTTAAGGGAGGTAATTACAATATATATACTTGATAAAATCCTGACCTATTGATAACAACCAATCTTGCTTATAGAACTTTTACAACTGCAATTTTAATACTGTAATATTGTGGCAAATTGAAAATAGCAATATGTTGCTTCATAAGTATTTTAAATGTTGATCAGTGATAATTTTTCATTCTGGGAGGTAATAATGATGCATATACTTGATAAAATCCTGACCTATTGATAACAACCAATCTTGCTTGTAGAACTTTTACAACTGCCATTTTAATACTGTAATATTGTGGCAAATTGAAAATAGCAATATGTTGCTTCATAAGTATTTTAAATGTTGATCAGTGATAATTTTCCATTCTGAGCATGATTTTTATGTCAATTCAGGTAAACAGTTATTTGTAAGCGCATTAACAATTACATTTATAAAGGCAATTTTTGTTTCCCGTAAGTTCTCTGTTTAGTTTAGCAACCAGTGTATAATTTTTAATTGGAAAACATTAATGACGTCATGAATTACGCAGGTCTGTTCTGCTTCTACGCTATATTCATACGCTGTGATATGGCTCCCTAGACTAGCCACAAATTTCTTCTAGAACTGTTTTTTGGGTTTTTTTTTTTCGCATACGCATACCTACTATTTCAAAAGAAAACTAGAAAAAGTGTCCATAGGACACGGATGCCCCCGCCAAATGCCATTCAGAAAAAGGGTTTATATGTAATTGTAACAGGTATACCATGAAGTTATTATTAAGGCCCGGACACAGTTTACTATATGGAACTAAGTCAAGATAATTCAAAAACTAAAAACGCAAGAGTTGTCTTCCTTGTTCATGACACATCGTCTCAATGTGATGCATGCACCTGTAAAGTTTCATGAATATATTCCATATGGTTTAGGAGTTATGGCCCGGACACGGTTAACCATATGGAACTAAGTCAAGGGGAAATAATTCAAAAACCAAAAATGCCAGAGTTGTCTTCCTTGTTCATGACACATCGTCTGAATGTGATGCATGCACCTGTATAGTTTCATGAATATATTCCATACAGTTTAGGAGTTATGGCCCGGACACGGTTTACTATATGGAACTAAGCCAAGGGAAGATAATTCAAAAACAAAAAATGCAAGAGTTGTCTTCCTTGTTCATGACACATCGTCCCAATGTGATGCATGCACCCATAAAGTTTCATGAATATATTCCATATGGTTTAGGAGTTATGGCCCGGACACGGTTTACCATATGGAACTAAGGCAAGGGGAAATAATTCAAAAACCAAAAATGCAAGAGTTTTCTTCCTTGCTCATGACACATCTTCTCAGTGTGATGCATGCACTGGTAAAGTTTCATGAATATATTTCATACGGTTTAGGAGTTATGGCCCGGACACAGTTAACTGTATGGAACTAAGTCAAGCAGAAGTAATTCAAAAACCAAAAATGCAAGAGTTGTCTTCCTTTTTCATGACACATCGTCTCAGTGTGATGCAGGCACTGGTAAAGTTTCATGAATATATTTCATACGGTTTAGGAGTTATGGCCCGGACACAGTTAACTATATGGAACTAAGTCAAGCGGAAATAATTCAAAAACAAAAAATGCAAGAGTTGTCTTCCTTGTTCATGACACATCGTCTCAATGTGATATATGCACCTGTGAAGTTTCATGAATATATTCCATACGGTTTGGGAGTTATGGCCCTGACACGAAGTGGGACGTACGGACGGACAGACGGACGGACGGACAGACGTACAGGACGGACAGGGGTAATACTTAATGCCCATCCGCTATTCTTCAAATAGGCGGGGGCATAAAAACAGAGATATTCGCCTTGAATATAATAGTTCAAAACTACCAGGTATAACCAGTGAAGAAATGCATTATGCGGCTTCTTATTTCAGATATTGCTTGAACAAATCTTATGCAAATGCTACCATATAAATCTACGCTAGCTGATGGGTACTCCCAAATAAAAACTGTCTATTTTCTTTCCCCAATAACAACTAATATAGACATTTCTTTCAAGAACTATTTCTTTACTCACAATTTTTCATAAATACAATATGGGACTCTAATGTTAATATAGGAGACTCTAGTTAGTGATATCATTTTTTTCTGAATTGTAACTTCAAAAAAAATGTTTTTCATGTTATTATATTATGACAAGACTTCATCACTCCATAAACCCTGGTCCTGCTGAACCCAGATATCCATGCCTTTGCAAACAGTGTAGATCCAGATCAGTGACTTCTTCAGTATGTGAATCAGTATCAACAACCTGGATCAAGTTATCTGTTTGGCTGCAAATTTGAAGTGGGCATGGTATCTTAATTTAAGCAGCAGGACAAAGGGTAACAGTTTCTCATATTTTGACTTGAAATGGAAACTACAGCTTTTATCTTGCAAGAATGACTCCTTTAGGGAAACCAAAAGAGTCTTCATTCCGGGCTTCATTCATTTGGCTTTTTTTTTTTTTTTTTTTACAGAATGGTTGACAACATTGTTTATACTATACATGTATTGTTTCAACAGCTAGTCAGTATGAGTGTTATTTTTATCTTATTCTCATGTCTAGTATCTGTCAAGAGAAACAAATTTCTAAAATGAGGACAGAGTTTTTATCTTTAGGTTTATAGTACATTTCTAAACCAGCAGACCAATGGTCCTAAACTGCTCACCTGAGTGCTGAGTGTTTTTTGAACATTATAGAAGACTGTCCCATGGACCGTTAATATGCTTATTGGAAGCCAGACTCACGTTATGGGGCTTTATGTCCCTTCTTAGGATCATGAACCCAGGGATCTGTACATGAGTTTATTTTCTGATTATGCTAATTTCTGTGCTAAGGTAGAAGGTCAAGTAGTGACCTTGACCTTTGTTACTCATGTAGCTTCATTTCCTCATTTAGTTGATTGCAAATACAAATTAAAGTTCACAGGCAACAACAGTTTAAAAAAATTAACAATTTCACTTTTCCCTATACAAAAGCATATGCGACCAAATTTGACCTTGATGTAAATTGGGTCAAGGTCAATCCAGCCATCATCTGAATAAACTATGATGTGCCCCAAGACCCCAATGCTACAAACCAAGTTTCAAGGCAATCAGTCTATTGGTTCTAGAGAAAAAACGTTTTTTAAATGATTTTACCATATACAAATGTACAGGCATGGCAGCCACATTTGTCATGTGACCAAACTCATATTTATTAATTTTCATTTCCTTGTTCCTAAAAACTTTCCTATGAAATTTGGTTACAAATGGCCCAGTGGTTTCTGAGAAAAACAAGTTTTAATTTTCATATCTGAATGACCTTGGGCCAAGGTCAAGGACCTTGAATACTCATGTAGTTTCATTTACTTATTTAGCTACCTGCATCTACAAATTTTCAGATCACAGGCTGAAATAGTTTCTGAAAAATACAAGGCTTTGACTTTTTCCCATACAAAAGCCTATGCCAATACTACATACTAAGTTTCATGATAATCAGCCCACTGGTTCCTGAAAAGAAGATTTTTAAAGGGTTTTGAACTTATATGGGCATGGTGGCCATATTGGTCATGTGACTAAACTCATATTAATTAATTTATGTTTTCTTGTTCCTATAAATTTTCAAATGAAATTTGGTTACAAATGGCCCTGTAGTTTCTGAGAAAAATAAGTTTTAATTTTCATACATGTATCTGAATGACCTTGGTCCAAGAAATGACCTTGAACTTGAATACTCATGTAGTTTCATTTACTCATTTAGCTCATTGCATCTACCAATTTTCAGACCACAGGCTGCAATAGTTTCTGAAAAATACAAGGTTTTGACTTTTTCCCATACAAAAGTCTATGCAAACAAATTTGATTGATTGTGTTGGGGTTTAACGACACGTCAACCCTTGTGGGTCATTTTGTGTCGTCTCCGAGAGAAAGGGAGAAGAGTGATAGAAGAGATAGTCGAAGAGATGAAAGAGAGGAACAGGGAAGAAAGAGGAACAGGAATGAAAGTGAAGAAACAGAAGAAATAAAAACATTCCCCCTCAACCCTTACCTGCTACAAGGATAGCAGGCCTTGCCCAACTGTAAGCCAATATCAGTTGGACGCCCCGGTGACATAAGATACATGACACCTTCGCACCACCCGACCACCTCACAAACAAATTTCGCGGGGTCCCAGTCACATGACCAAGATGGCCGCCATGACCATATAAGGTAAAAACCCTTCAGAAATCTTCTGAACCAGTAGGCCAATTGTCATGAAACTTGGTATGTAGCATTGGAGAGCTAATCATAATTTGTTCAAATGATGACACTTGGATGACCTTGACCTATTTTAGGCCAAGGCAAACAAATTTGACCTTGGCCTAAAATAGGTCAAGGTCATCCAAGTGTCATCATTTGAACAAATTATGATTAGCTCTCCAATGCTACATACCAAGTTTCATGACAATTGGCCTACTGGTTCAGAAGATTTCTGAAGGGTTTTTACCTTATATGGTCATGGCGGCCATCTTGGTCATGTGACTGGGACCCCGCGAACAAACTTTCGTTCCCCCCATCCCATGGATGCTCCACATGAAATTTTACTTCAATTGGCCCAGTGGTTTCAGAGTCGAAGATGTTTGAAAATGTTGACAGATGACAGACTACAGATGACAGACGATGACAACAGAAGCTAGTCATACTATAAGCTCACCAGTGAGCCTTTGACTCAGGCGAGCTAAAAGTTACTGTTGGGAGGAGAAATAAAAATAAAACTACTAATGGTGTTTTCAGAGAAAACAGATGTCCCCCAAGCATGAATTTTCAGTTTTTCTCCTGCTTTGACCTTAAAAATTAGGTCAAGGTCACCAAATCTTACCAGTTGTTCTTTGTTATAGCCAAGAATTCAACCACTGGTTCACAGGATAATGAGCAGAAAAGAAGAAAGAGTCACGCCTTTGCCAAAGGAACTGCACCAAAATCAGTATGTCCTCCACCCTCACCCCACACCCCCATAGGATGGTGGACATAAAATATGAAGAAGCTTGGGCTGATCAACTAAAGTCATTTTCAAACAAAAATACATGTAAAAATGAAATATTTCAGCAACTTTGAAGGCTAGGGACATATTAAAAATGAAAATAAAATTTGAAATGCAAATTTTATTTTACCGAAAGGCAAAATGGCTAAAATTATAGGGTAGACTCTCCCCTAAATCTAATAAAAAACAACTGTGGCCTAATACATCAGTCTAAATCTCTGTTGCTTGTTCTACACATGTAATTAAAAAAGAACAGCACTTATTACACTGGGCTGTCAGGAGTGCAGTCAGTGAAGGCATAATGTGAAACAAAATAGTTCATCAGTGAGAACACTGAGACAGCATACCACCAATTGTTTCAGTTTGGGATTCGTTTAGGTGTTTAAGTGAATAAGAAGAATGGGATGGGGAAGGAAATCAGTAATAGTGCAAGTGGACCATGCATTGTGTAAATATATTAGACCTATAGTCAGTGTTTAGTGGTTATAACAAAAATTACATTTTTGTAAATATACTTTCTTTCCTGGAAATTTACAAACTGTGGAAAGTGAAATTTGAAATGAAATGCAAAGAAAAAAGCGTGTTTGGCTGTCTAAGACCTGTAATTGCCCATGTCCAATACAGATTCTCGGAAACTAACTATGTGAAAGCAGGTTCTCAGTGACGCAGAAGTCTGCCTCACATTATTCATACCATTGGTAGCATCTTAACCCTTGTCCTGCTGAACCTAGATATAACCTGCCTTTGCAAACAGTGTAGATCCAGATCAGTTGGCTTCTGAAAAAGCCAACTGATCTGTCTCTGCACTTTTTGCCATTAAGTATGTGAATTTATAGTAACTAGACAAAGTGCCCAGTGGGGCACGTATACCCCCGAAGAGCGCTACCGCCAGTTTTTAACGAGCACAAAATATGTAGCTTTGACTCTGGAGATGGTAGGATGGATGAATTCCATGCTGATAGCTATATCCCCTAAACCTCTCTGTAGGAGGATAATAAAATTCAACAAAAGGTCTTGATGGTATAGCTATATAAACTTAGATGCAATTTTTTTTTACTTTTATATGAAATTTCTAAGTCTGTGACCTTAACCTGAAGGTCATACCCTATATCTACCAACATGTCAAATATAAATGAAATTCCTCAAAGGTTCTTGATGGTATAGCTATATAAACTTAAACACAAAAAACTTTGACTTTTTTATGAAAATTCTAAGTCTATGACCTTGACCCCAAGGTCACCCCTGGGGTGGGGATGGTGCTAATAAAAACTTTAGACCTATATCTACCATCATGCCAAATATGAATGAATTCCATCAAAAGGTCTTCAAAATATGAACAAAGTATGAACAAATAATGTTTCAAAGGACGGACGGACAGACAAAAAGATTTCTTTCTGATAGCTATATCCGCTCAACCTTTCAGTTAAGGGATAATGAAATTTAATAAAAGATCTTGATGATATGGCTATATAAACTTAAACGCAAAAATTTTTACTTTTATATGAAAATTCTAAGTTCGTGACCTTGAACTCGGTCACACCCGGGGTGGGGATCATGCGGAGTAAGACGCTAGGCCGATATCTACCAACAAGTAAAATATAAATGAAATTCCTCAAGGTCTTGATGATACAGCTATATAAACTTAAACACAAAAAACTTTGACTTTTTATGAAATTGATTGATTGTGTTGGGGTTTAACGACACGTCAACCCTTGAGGGTCATTTTGTGTCGTCTCCCAGAGAAAGGGAGAATAGAGATAGAAGAGAGAGTAGAGGAGATGAAAGAGAGGGACAGGGAAGAAAGAGGAACAGGAATGAAAGTGAAGAAACAGAAGAAATAAAAACATTCCCCCTCTACCCTTACCCACTACAAGGATAGCAGGCCTTGCCCAACTGTAAGCCAATATCAGTTGGACGCCCCAGTGATGTAAGATACACAGCACCTTCGCACCACCCGACCACCCCGACTTTTTTATGAAAATTCTAAGTCTGTGACCTTGACCCTAAGGTCACCCCCAGGGAGGGGATGGTGCTGACAAAAACCTAAGACCTATATATACCATCATGCCAAATATGAATGAAAACCATCAAAGGGTCTTCAAAATATGAGTTCTTATAACATTTAACGCAAAAACTTTGACCCTAAGACAAAAAAAAAAAAAAGTATGAACGAATAATACTTCAACGGACTGACGGACAGACGAACAGATTCCTTGCTGATAGCTATATCAGCTCAACCTTTCAGTTAGGGGATAATGACATTTAATAAAAGGTCTTGATGATATGGCAATATAAACTTAAACGCAAATATTTTTACTTTTATATGAAAATTCTAAGTTCGTGACCTTGACCTCGGTCACATCCAGGGTGGGGATCATGCGGAGTAAGATGCTAGGCCGACATCTACCAACATGTCAAATATAAATGAAATTCCTGAAGGGTCTTGATGATATAGCTATATAAACTTAAACACAAAAAACTTCGACTTTTTTTACTAAAATTCTAAGTCCGTGACCTTGTTCCCAAGGTCACCCCCGGGGTGGGAATGGTGCTGATAAAAACTTTAGACCTATATCTACCAACATGCCATATATGAATGAAATCCATCGAAGGGTCTTCAAAATATGAGGTCTTATAAACTTTAACACAAAAACTTTGACCCTGTGACTTTTTTACAAAAATTCAAAGTCCGTGACCTTGTTCCCAAGGTCACCCCGGGGTGGGGATGGTGCTGATAAAAACTTTAGACCTATATCTACCATCATGCCATATATGAACAGAATCCATCAAAGGGTCTTCAAAATATGAGGTCTTATAAACTTTAACGCAAAAACTTTGACCCTGTGACGGAAAGACGAACGAACGAACGAACGAACGAACGTACGAACGAACGAACAAACGTACGAACGGAAAAGCGAAAACTATATACCCCCACATACTTCGTATGTCGGGGGTATAACAATCCGGATCAAATAATCTGATTGGCTGAAAATTAGAAGTGGGCGTGGCATCTTAATTTCTTCAGCAGGACAAGGTTAAAAGAACAGTGATAATCCGCCACGTTTTTCACACATGCGAGAGTACATTTTAATATTTGCTAGGCAAGTGGTAGTTAAACAGGTGTTGGAAGTTCACACTTCCTCAGCGATCGTTCAGTGGTCAAGCAATCAAAGCATGTGACTGACACTATTATATGCCCCCTCCCATCATTGTGTATTACCTGTAGTTTCATCGAAAATGCACACGCAGGTGTCATGATCTTTCATCCCTTGAGACTGGCAGTTTTTTTTTGTTTTTTTTTTTTGTTGTTACTGTTAACTGATCTTTTTTTTTTTTCATTTCAGAATTTTTGGATGCCAACTTTTCATCACTGACATCAGAGATGCACGCTTACCTTTTTCTGTTGAAAGACAACAAACGGCCACTAGCAAAACAGGATCTTATCCCTTTGCGCATTATCAGTCTGCACATCAAAATAATTCCTGCTGCCCACTAAAATAAAATACAGTAGTCGCCTCAGAAGTTTGATGGTTCATGCATCGTGCGTGAACTTTTTTAAATTTTCCACGTTTCTATTATGTACTTTTTGTGCGAATTTGTGTGAATTTTGCAAAGATTTTGCATGAAGTTTTTTCTTGCATGCGCAAGCTTTTTTTAGAGTAGCGCGAGGTTTCTGCGTATGAACTGATGTTTCAACCCATGATGCGATAATTTCCCGACACTTCTTTTCAGCCAAGGAAGATATTAATTTGTGGGGAAAGATGGCCGCTCTCCATTGTTTTAGAAAATACAGAAATACGTATAATCTTTTTTGTTTCTGGATGAACTTCAGCCGAATATCATCAGTCCGTATAATCATCATCTGAATATTCCAAAATATTGCTGTATGTATGGCAAACCCTGAAAACCCTGATCAGACGCTGCTTTCTGCAGCATCTGATCTGGGTCTACACTGTTTACATAGGCCTATCTGTCCCAATTCTTAGGTTCTATTTTTAATATGTGTCATTTCATATGATTGTTTTTCTCTCTTAGCATTTTCCCGCCACGATTTCACGTGACGTTACCATTAGGAGCACGCGGTTTCTTCATGCGGGGCAATGGGAATGTTACTTTGTGACTGTTGCATTTTTGGGTATCTTCACTTGTTTTTGGACTCTATACTGGAAATGTGAATGTCCAAGAATTACGTGTTGTCGCTTGGGGGCGTATCCCAGCAGACCCATTAGAATCTACACAGGGATTTCTAAATAGCTTCTGTGAGATTAGAAACAGTCTTTACCCAACATGAATAGCTGTTTTGATGCGCAGACTGCTTTCTTGCATATCAAACCCTAAAGTACTATTTAATATGCTTACCACTGCTTATTGTTTTTCAAAAGAAAATGGTAAACATTATTTATCTGTCAATATCTCTTCAATGGCATATAGAGGGAGTGGGGGATGGGGTGGTTATTTCTTCTATTTCTTCACTTTCATTCTTGTTCTCTTTCTTGCCTGTCCCTCTCTTTCATCTCTTCTACTATCTCTTCTATCTATTTTCTGCTTTTCTCTAAGAGTTGACACAAAATGACTCCACAAGGGTTCACGTGTCGTTAAACTCCAACACAATCAAGGCATATACCCTCAAATGAGTATTATGTGTCAAAATTGTTTGTTTGTTTGTGTTGAGGTTTTACTGCCCAGTAAACCCAATGGGGTCATGTCGAGCGCTCCCAGTTTACCTAACCACATGTTTACTGGGCAGACTTAGTCCTCTAAGCAGTTAACCAGTATTGTGCATTCTTTCGCCAGAAACTGACAACTGCCCTTCTTGAATCAGCGGAAGGGAGAGAATGACCGTAGAAAATATTTCATGATCAATCTCCGCGAAAGAATGTTGCCGACCTCGGCAGGAGTCGAACCTGCGACCTCCTCGTCTCCAGTCGGATGCGCATCCAACTGAGCCACCGAGGCCGGTGTCAAAATAGTTTAACGGTGTGCCAGTGATATCAGTGACGAAATTCGGCAACCGAAAACATGGTAGATACGATCAGCGAATGCTCTGATCAGAATGTGCAGCTGCGCAGAATGACCCGAGTCTTTGCTTGTCGAACAAGACGTTTTGATAAACCCAAAGATTATACAGTAGGAGCCACATGTGATTAGTGAAGGCTCTGATCAGACTACTGATGTGCAGGCTGATCCATCCTTTCGTACAAGTTTTTTGTAGGTTTTGTCATGCACGCTCAAACACGAATTGTTTGTGCAAATCTTAACGCTTAGCACTCCAGGTAAAATTTTCAACAGATGAAATTTTCTCATTTTTCCAAGAAAACAGGATTAGACATTTCATGCAAATTGTCTCCATTGCATGAAATGTCAAATGTTTTCTATTGCATGAAATGTCAAATCCTATTTTCTGGGGAATAAAAAAAAATAAAGAATAAGCCCAGAAAGTGGTAATCCAGAAGTTGCGGGTTCGATCTGCGTGCACCAAGTATTGTGGCCTTGAGCTAAACATTTTATCCACAAAAGTTACTGTTGGTTTCTACCCAGTAAGACTATCTAGAATGTCCGAGAAGACACATGACAAATTTCATTTTGAAGACAGTTCCCCGCCGATGCTAGGTTTATATATGCGTCTCTTTTACTTGTTAAATAAATTACGGTCTTGGTTCTGCATATCGAATATTGCAGACACAAAAACAGAACACTTTACATGAAAACGAAAGTTCTGACAATTGCTCTGTTACCCAAAAAACATAATTTTCTAAATGTATATACTGTAAGAGAATAACATACCATAATATTTACTTGTACCCTGATAAATGAGGGGTAAGGTCCTCACTCTGTAGGTTTACTGTTTGAACGGAGCTAACTGCAATTGCTTTACGGAAATGGAATCATGCCAGTACAGAGAGTGAAATGGGCATGCTTATGCATAAGCGGTTAACAGGTACACTGAACATTCTTCCACCAGAAACTTGTTAACTTCCAATCTTAAGGCAATGGGAGGAGCAAATGACCATATCAAATACATGTATTTCATGATAAACTGCTACAAAGGAATAGTGCAGCCTTGGTAGGGGACCGAATCCGTGATCAGGTCTCGCGTTCGATTCCCGCCGGTGCAATAACATTCTTTTCAATAAAGTCAGTGGTAACAACTTCTAGCTCAAAGGAAGAAAACATCATATTTGCAAGAGGGTGAGAAAGAAGGAGCATTCCAGAGAGAGAGAGAGAGAGAGTTTGCAAAATATAAGATTCTGGTCCATCAATTTTAGGTACATCCGGCTATGAGATTTAGACATTCCTGGAGAATAATGGCTACTTATTTTTGTGAACAGTGAAGACCCTGGTCAGACGCCGCATTCTATCATTTCGATATGACTTTAATAATTTATTATATTGAAAGAGACATAAGACACCAATGCCCTAACCCTGGTCAAGCCATCAACCGTCCAGGCCACCAAGCAGTGTAGATATATTCCAGCTGGTCCGTTGCTGTATACCATGTCAAATGAGATGTATTCATACTCCTCAAGGTCTCCTTTAACCCTTGAAGCGCTTAGCACATTCAGCAGACAGATTTTCATTTTTTTTTCTTATTTGCCAGTGTAAATAATGCGTGACATTAAAAGTGAACAGTCTGCTGGACAGACGATTCACGTGAAAATCTCGGCCTTATTTTCGCTGTAAAGTACTGAAAACAGATCAGCTTCTGCTCGAAAATTTTCAGTGGCGCTTCAGGGGTTCAAATTGCGCGGCCAGCCATGCACATTTTGGTTAGCAGCTGTTGTTTGGATACCCTTTATTACTCGTGGCTGAACACAAATCAGTCTCAGAGTTAGTTGTTAGAAACATGTAGCTGCAGAATTTTTCGTCTCCCACTTACTAAAATACACATATTTATATACGGTAGATTTTCCTTTAGTTCGAACAGGTAAAAAATAAATATTGATCCGGGTGTTCGAATTATATGAAAATTAGTTTCAGAAAAAAAAAAACTGTTCGAACTATTTTAAATTGTGGAAAATCTCCGATAAAAACTGTCTTAACGAGTCATGATAAAAAAATCAACAAGAGGCCCACGGGCCACGGGCCGCTCACCTGAGTGACATAGCCACTGCAGATATGCAGATGTTATGCATTATTTTTCCAATCCTGTCATCACAACTAATGAAAAAATCATCATTTAAGCAGTTCTTTATTTTGAAGAAGAAGATATATGGCATGCCAGTCCATTGAGCGTGATCATTTGAACAAACTCTAAATGGTAGCCAGCTTGGATTTACGATCGGCACAATTTTAGCAATTTTTGATCTACGAGTCACCCCAATGCTTCCTACCAAATTTCGAGTCAACTGGCCTTTCAGTTCAGGAGAAGAGGCAAAAAATAGATTTTCAAGATGGCTGCCATGGCGGCCATCTTGGATATCCGATTGGCACGATTTTAGCTATTTTTGATCTACAAGTCACCCCAATGTCTTCTACGAAGTCTGGAGTCAATTGGCTTTTCGGTGCAGGAGAAGAAGCTAAATATAGATTTTCAAGATGGCGGCCATGGTGGCCATCTGGGATTTCTGATCAGAACGATTTTAGCTATATTTGATCTACAAGTCACCCTGATGCTTCCTACTAAGTTTCGAGTCAAGTGATTTTTGGGTTTAGGAGAAGAAGCGAAAAATAGATTTTCAAGATAGCTGCCATGGCGGCCATCTAGGATTTACGATCGGCACGATTTTAGCTATTTTTGATCTACAAGTCACCCAAATGCTTCCTACCAAATTTCGAGTCAACTGGATTTTCGGTTCAGGAGAAGAAGCCAAAAATAGATTTTCAAGATGGCTGCCATGGCGCCCATCCTGGTTTTACGATCGGCATGATTTTAGCTATTTTTGATCTACAAGTCACCCCTATGCTTCCTACCAAGTTTGGAGTCAACTGGCCTTTCGGTTCAGGAGAAGAAGGGAAAAATAGATTTTCAAGATGGCTGCCATGGCGGCCATCTTGGATTTCCGATAGGCATGATTTTAGCTATTTCTGATCTATAAGTCATCCCCAATGCCTCCTACCAAGTTTGGAGTCAATTGGCTTTTGGGTTTAGGAGTAGAAGCGAAAAATAGATTTTCAAGATGGCGGCCATGGCGGCCATCTTGGATTTCCGATCGGCATGATTTTAGCTACTTTTGATCTACGAGTCACCCTGATGCTCCCTAGCAAGTTTGGAGTCAATTGGCCTTTCGGTTCAGGAGAAGAAGCGAAAAATATATTTTCAAGATGGCGGCCATCTTGGATTTCCGATCAGCACGATTTTAGATATTTTTGATCTACAAGTCACCCTGATGGTTCCTAGCAAGTTTGGAGTCAACTGGCCTTTCTGTTCAGGAGAGGAAGCAAAAAATAGATTTTCAAGATGGCTGCCATGGCAGCCATCTTGGATTTCCGATCGGCACAATTTTAGCTATTTTTGATCTACAAGTCACCCTGATGGTTCCTAGCAAGTTTGGAGTCAATTGGCCTTTCGGTACAGTTAAACTAACCCTTAGAGCGCCAATCACAACTGCAGAAGAAAAAATTCTATTTATTTATTTTATTTTATTTGTTAATTTTTTTTTTCAAAGAATAAAGTCTTGACATTTCATGTGAATCATCTGCCAATGAAATGTCATCACTTATTTCTCTTATTTCACTTTTTTTTGAAATAAAGAAAAAATCAAAATGTCGTCTGCTAAAATTTTTTGCTTAGCGCTTCAAGGGTTAGTTTAAACCGGCTGTCAATCAGCTATAACGGTAAAGGCGCTCGTGTCATGTATGAATGAAACCTGAGCCGAAAACGCTTTGATGTTAACATAGGTTGTGAACACATTTAACCCTTAAAGTGCCAAGCAAAATTTGTGGTAGACGGCAATCTTAATTTATTTTTTTTTCTGTTTTCAGAGAAAACAAGTTTTGTCATTTCATCTGAATTGTCTACTTGGTAGATGATTCACATGAAATATCAGGACTTAATTTCTTTGACAAGTAAAAAAAAAAGTAAAAAATGTTGTCTGCTGCAGTTGTGAAATGCACTTTACGGGTTAACTGAGATACAGATAAGTTGCTGAATTAGAAATGCAAGAGCCTATAAAGGAAAGGGTATTACTTCATCTAACCCTTAATGCGCCAATCACAACTGCAGCAGAAAACAGTTGTACTTTTACTTTTTCAGAGAACTAAGCCTTGAGATTTCTTGATCAGTCAAGCAGATGCTTCACATGAAATGTCAAAACTTTTTTCTCTGATAAATAAATAATAATAGCTAAAAAAATTCAAAATTTTGTCAGCTACAAATTTTACTTGGCGCTTTAAGGGCTAATATGCCTTCTGGCGTCAGCGATAATTATAAAGCGCTAATACACCGATGCTAAAACACTGATTACCGGTTTTTCAGTGCATTTTGGTCTCCCGCTCTTCTCTGTGGGTCTTTTCATTTCAGCAGACAGAAATTTATTTACTCTGAAAAGAATTGGGCTTCTTGGGTGTAAAAGAACTAACTAGCTTTCTTTCTTAAATAAAGTTTAGTTTTGTGTAACAATTCATGTGCATCATTTTTTTTCATCGGATCGCACACGGAAATTCGAGGTACGTAATGTTCATCAACGAACTATACACGTACAGTTTGCAATCATATTTCACGTGTTCGAACTATTTAAAAATCAGTTTGAAAAAATACATGACTGTTCGAACTAGAAGAGCAATTTTCAGGAGGTGATTCCAAAACAGTAAGGAGTGTTCGAATTATTAGTGTGTTCGAACTAATAGGAAATCTACCCTAAGTGTGTGTATTTGTGCAGTCTGATCCTGCTGCTGCCCAGACTAGTTTAGAGGGTACGTAATATATTGTATGTACAGCAGTTAGAATGTTTGTTTGGTTATCCTCGTCGGTCGGTAACTTGCATATTTGAAGAAAAACAAAACAAAACAAAAAACAACAAGTGAAATGAACTCAAGTTTCCGTTACCAAACTAATTCAGAGAGAGAGAGAGAGAGAGTGGCATCTGATCAGGGTCCCCACTGTTTGCAAATCGTTTAGCCATTTATGACTGCAAAAGACGACTGTTTCATATATATTTTTTACTATTATTTTTCAGAGAAAAAAAGACTGACATATCGGACTATTCACATGAAATGTCAGTCCTTTATTTTTATTTACTTATTGATATGAAGAGGGTAAGCACATTTAGCTATAGTCCTATCGCTAATCTACCATGTGGCACCCTCTTTTCTCAGAAAAATAATAATAAAGAAAAGTTTGTTTTATATGGTCATGTTAACATTTTAAAATATTTCATTGAATACTGAAGGTCGTACATGCAGCTTACATACCGCAGCATGTTCGCTTACATGTAGGTTTCCGTTTGTTTTAAATTCTTTGATATATTTGTGGAGTGCTGTGGTGCATTGAGAGGTAGCAGGTTAGATACCCACAAGGACCAGTGTCCTTCAGCAAGACGCTTTATCCACATAACTTAATAGGCTATCGGTTTCTACCCAGAAAAACGGGTATGGCAATATAAAAACCTTAGGTTTATATCGTTAAATAAATTACGGTTTTGGTTTTGCATATCGAATGCTGAAGACACAAAAACAGAACACTTTACATGATAGATGAAACGTCTGAAGATTTCTCTGTATGCCAATAATTATAATGGTCGAAATGTACATGTATATGATGTAAAAGAATCACACTACTAATATTTATATGTACCTCGATTAATGTGGGGTAAGGCCCTCACTCTGTAGGGTTACTGTTTTAAGGAGCTAACTGTATATGCCTTACAACATGGTGATTGTCTCGCCTAATGGAAAAAAAAGATTGCCTGACAGATCGCAAATTGGTTGGGATATCAAAAGCAACAACAAAAACAAACAGCAAGCCAACTGATTTTCATACATCGGGTGAGAAGAATCAACAGAAGTGAGGCAAATAAAAGAATATACACGGGGTACTAAAAAAAAAGGGGTACCTCCAGAGAACAGAATTTAGCCCATACATGTACATGTGTAGGTGCTGCCCCCACCGCCGACAGAATGAAATTAAATAAAACAAAATTGGTTTGTTTACTATTACATGAAATTTAAAAGGTGGGTCACACTTTCTTTTTTTTTTTTTTTTTTTTTTGAAATTTTAAGACTGGGTAGGTAGGTCCCCTTATTATTATTATTATGTTTACTATTGCATGAAATTTAAAAGGTAGGTCAGACTTTTTTTTTTAATTTTAAGACAGGGTAGGTAGGTCTCCTTATCATTATTATTATTATTTTTTTTTACATTGATGTTCATGTACTTTAACTGTATTGTTTTGATTGCATTGTGGAAACCTGTATGAAAATACCCGGTTGTTTTGATTGTGTTGAGGTTTTATGGCCTAGTCAACCCAATGGGGTCATGTTGAGCATGGTCAGTTTACCTAACCACACATTTACTGGGCAGGCTTAATCCTCTAAGCGGTTAACCAATATCGTGCACATTCTTTCACCAGAAACTGGCAACAGCCCTTCTTGAATCAGCGGAAGGGAGAGAATGAACGTAGAAAATATTTCATGATCAATCTCCACGAAAGAATGTTGCCGACTGGCAGGGATTGAACCCACATCCAACTGAGCCACCGAGGCCGGCTATACCCGGTTGGAATCCGGGTGGAAATGACACATATTTCTATAGTATATTCCTGGCATATTCCGTCTGGAGGTTTAGTATTTTAAAGTACAGACAGAGTTTTATTTTTAGCAACAGATCAAAGGAAATTGACCTATTTCAGGCATAAAATGCATGGTAATATTTAAATATTTGCTCCATATACAAATTGAGGGTTTGGCGTCTTTCCGATATCCAGGCATATGCCTGGTAGTACAAATTAAAGGTCTTTCAGATATTCCGGGTGTACTTTTCAAAATCCAGATGTAATCCAGGCGTAATAATGGTGTGGTCCGCCTCATGTATTGAACAAAATCCAGGCACAATAATGGGAATGGTTCCGCCCAGTGATTTATTTTACCTGCGAGTCCCACTTCATATACTCACAACCTTGTCTCTGGAATTCACAAATTTTATACATGTGAGTCCCTAAACTCACAAAATACAATAGAAAACTGCTCGAAAATATGGGAAGGACTCTTGATTTTATCCTGGGACTCATTAAATATCAATCGTGTGAGTCCCATGGACTCAGTAGAACCAAAAGGTAAACAAGAATTCCGCGGAAGGCGTCATCGCACCTGCTGGCGCAAAAGTCACAGGAGCCTCAATCAGAATGTGGTTATTGAATAAGTTTATTTCATTCTTAGCAGTGCTTACTTGGAAAACTGGGTTGAAAAAAATGTAGACAAAGTGCCTAGTGGGGCACATATATTCCAGGCCAGTCCCATTCCCTCTAATGGCTATATCTTCAGCACTGACTTTTCGTATCATACAGCCCAATGATAATGGAACGTTGACGTAAAATGTGTAAAAGTCACTGGAGCATGAAATATAGGTCAAGGTCATGGGTCAAGGTACCTGCTAATTCAGTACATCAAGGAGAAGCACAATGCAAGGTATGGTGGTTGTAGGCCTTATAGTTGAGGAGTTATAAAACATCAATGTAAAATGAAGTTTTTTAAAAGTAAAACATATTTTAACGAGTAATACTTAACCTATAGATAATGTGCTATTCTATTCTGTTTTCACACCTTCCACAGAAAAAACGACCTTTCAGTCGTTAATTAAAGTCTTAAACCAGAAGGTCCCTTAGGCAGTTACCTGTGTGACGTAACTCTTCCCGCTCAATTGACCACGTGTCAGTTTCTTTTATGTGTAAAACAATAGACACAATTAGGAGAGATAAGCGAGGGTGGGCGGAGGGAGATAATTGATTATCTATAGGTTAAGTATTACTCGTTAAAATATGTTTTACTTTTAAAAAACTTCATTTTAACTTCATAATACATTAACCTATAGATAATGTGCTAGAATTTGCAGAATAGGAGGGAGGTGCTCTCCTAATTCTAACACCAATAATATCTCACCACTTCTGGTTAAGACTCAGGAAATTCAAAGGAATCAGATACATTCTAATTCTATATTTAATAGAAAGAATGGTCTAGATTCACAAAATAGCTTTAAGGTGTTATGACCTAACAACCTTATATATATTAGTAGACTCTAGAGGAAGCCAGTTCTTAAGTCTCAGAGACCTAACATTGGCCCCCCCCCCTCTTTTTTTCTTTTTGGGAAACAACAATTGGCTTCAAAAAGAAAAGGGAGTCATTGAGACATAACATAAATATTCCATCGCAAAGTAAGCTAGGAATATAGAAAATTTTGAAAACAAAATTTGTAAAACAAAAAGCCAAGACCATACACTATAAGTAGTCTATGTAGGATCTTGAATAAATGAGAAAAAGTCTACTCGGTGGAGTTTCCTATAGATAACTGACATATGTAGATATTTTGGATAAAATTCTAGATATGTGAAGCTATGTAATTGTAATAGTCTAAGCTATTAGAATTATAAACTAATTAAATTCTGTTAATTGGAGCGACAGGACAGTTTCCGATGAACAGACACAGACTTAAAATAACCATAATGTGTAATTATTTCCCTTGATCAAATTAAAGAAGGGGAGATAATAAAAGTAGATGGAGTTAACTTAACTATAACTAAGTTATCCATCAGAAGAAAAAAAAGTATAGAAAAACATAATGGTTAAAACTATTGCTAGACTAATTGTATAACGAATTTTTAGTCAAGCAATAAAATAATACAGAGTTTGCATATAACTGCTGGGAAGAAAAAACAACCTAAACCATTGATAATTAGTTTTGTCATAGACATATAAAAGCGTTTGATGTCCTGACAAAAAATAAAGAATAAACTGTCAACATCATAACTAAAGAGTTTGACAGAGAATAAGAGAGATAAGAATAAGGTTGATCGCAGCAAACTGTATGACGGTCATAGTTTGGCTAAATCTTACCGTATTGATAAGATTAAACAATAATAAATAAGCTGGATAGAATCTTTCTATACCAGAAGATTGCCATGGAAAGTACTCCTGAGTAAATAATCATGGAAATCAAGAAATGTTAAAAATCCACTTTGATACGAATCAAAATGTTCATAAAAAGAGAAGGACTCAGAGAAAAAGTAATAGTGTGATAATCTCTGAAGAAAGATTATACAATAATACTGATTATTAATCTCAAAAAACACTTAATTTAAAAGTTAAGAGATAGTATTACTATTCTATACGCATATTTAAGAATAGTAAGAAAAATATTAATACTAAATAAAAATTATACTACTGAACAAAATTCCCGCTATAAATCATAGGTTAAGCGTAACTATTATTTAAGCAAGGAATTATTAAACATATAACTCTCTATAAAATTACTGCCCGGATATTTTATAGATAAACATTCAATCAAATTTTTTTTTTTTTAGAATTGAATATTAATAGAATAAAATCTATGTCTGCATAATTGGTAATTCCTGAAATATCAAATTACGTACTCGCAAATGAGTTCAGGAAGAAAATACATATATATACTCTCGAGATCTATGTGTAAACCATAGAGAGTAATAATATTATTACCGCGATCCCTGACGGAAGGGTAAAAACATGTATATGAAAGAGATAATAATTAATTTAACGTCATATAGGTTTAAGATAAAATTTGTTTAATCTT
The DNA here is from genome assembly GCA_964016985.1 of Anodontia alba. Classification (NCBI taxonomy): domain Eukaryota; kingdom Metazoa; phylum Mollusca; class Bivalvia; order Lucinida; family Lucinidae; genus Anodontia; species Anodontia alba. The sequence continues at coordinate 72,224,629 of OZ024823.1, forward strand.
TAACCAATATGCAGCAACAGTGACTCGATATTCTGTATTCGTACGTAGAAAAGGAGTACTTAGTCATTAGAATTTTGAATGATTGAAATAGAGATAATGGGATCTAAAAGGATGTATCTCCATGAACTGAATCGAAGGATAATATCCATTCTAAAAAACTAGGGCTTGTTTTAGGCTTAGTTTAACAAGCGTAGAACTGAATTATTTTCAAGTATTCATGAAGTCGTTATGCTCTGAATACTGAGAAAAATGTTAAAATATTGTTTAGGAAATAAAAAAGTGACTGTTCCACAATGTTAGCTAGATTTAAACCTGGAACGTAGCGAGAAGGTCAATCTAATTTAAAAGTAAGATGAGAAAGATAAATAATGAAGATAGATATATAAATATCGGAATAATATATTATCTCCAACAATTATCAAATAATCTGAATGTTTAAAGGCATAAATACTACTCGAAAGTTTATTTACCGAATGTATAATCGGAGAAAACTTTCAGTATGTTCAAAAACGTATCACAAAAGTAAGATCTGACCAGGAACGTAGGTGCAGCACTTACTAAGTTGTGAAGTTAATATAAACATATTTTATATTATAAATTGAAGCAGTGCATTTCAAAATCATCGACATCTTGAAATGACTTATTGTGTGGAAAAATAAATATCCAGTTTCGGAAAGATATTTATCTATATATATAGACCATTTTTGATGCGGACTGGAAATCAAGATATTAATCTTTGCATTATTCGCAAACTGAACTTGAACTCTTAGCGAGAATTACTATGATCCCTTTAACGAATGTAAACATAAAGGAGGGGTAAAGAGATAATTAAGAGTGTCTTAATTCTTTACCGGCTCGTATACTAATAATTAAGGATGTTTTCCCTTTTGTTTAAGCCTAGACTATAGATTGATTAATATAATTATAATAATATCTGCTATTATGAGGTAAACTCTCGTTAATTAACCTCTAAGCATATATCAAAAATATATATCAACATAATCTAGAGCTTCGGTAAGTTTAGAGGAAGGAAATGATTGACTTTGGCAGTTTCTGAATAGTTACAAAGTCAATAAAACAAAATATCAAAAGGAAAGTATTGTATATAAAATCTAATTTAGGCAATAATAATCTGTCACGTACTGAATAATTAATGCCTTTACTAAATATGTATCCATTGTCAATACCAAAGTGCAAGAAAATTTTGATTGACATGGACTCTAGTTATAAATAAAATATTAGAGGTATAGAGCTAGTCGAAGCAAAACTATTCCTCAATAAGATAAAGTAGACCTATAATATACGAGGATTAATTGGGTCTAGAATTATAATCATAATAAAATTATTATTCCAATATGAAGAATCTTCAGCGTAATAGATTCTTACTGAGGCAAAAATATCTGGTATATTGCTATCGTAGTCTTAAATGATCCAGAAGAAAAAATAAAACAGGCAAAGTAAAGAACGTATCGAATTATATCTATGCCTAAATATAAGATTTTTTTCTTATTTATTATTTTATAGCAGAGTTTAGACAGAGCACGACTGACCTAGACTCTAATATAATCAATCAAAAGATAGTATAAAATAGAATAATAGCTTATCGGATCAACTATTTTCCATGTAGAAAAGGCAAAAGGAAAATATGTACCTCAACTAGAATTTTAAATCGTAGTAATCTAGAGAGGTAGCGAATAAATAAATAAACTGTTAATTTATTTATCTGGTTGGTGTAAATTTCCGATACCTTAAGAATGAAAAATTAATAGAAAGTAGAAAAGATCGATTGCTACTTTCTTGTCAATTTACTCCTTAGATTACATGCTGATTACATATCGGAGCATGTAGAAGAAAAACAGGGGAGGAAAGAAGAAAAATTTTTATATTTCGTGTATATTTTTCTTCTTATAAATAACGATAGTTTTATAGTTCACCTTTGCCCTAGAGCCGAATAAGGTGAATATGTAAGAAGTTAATCTCTTTGTAGCGAATAAAAGAGATATAATTATAGCTGGAAGTATCTTCTACACTTAGTGAATGAATTGCGAATTTGATCGTAACCGATAATTCTTAATTCATTTTCAATAATAAATATATATATAGAATTTAAGTCAAGTTCAAAAGTAACTGGACAGAATTCAACAATATAAATGGCTACTAGGTATTAGAACCCATCGCTGTCATTCAATAACCTATAATCCAAGACTATACATGTCTATAGTGGTTATATATGAATATATGTTGAGCCTGGAACACACTAGTAATCCGACACAAAGTCTACGAAACTACTGCCCGGTGGAATTTCGTTAGAATGACCTGGCACTACTCTACGAAGTGCCTCCCGATGAAATTTTCGTTAGAGCCGGAATTTAAACGCTGTCTAGCGAATTAAAGAGATAAAACATCATTTGAATGACCTGGCACTAGTCTACGAACTGCTGCCCGGTAAGAATTTTGTTATAGTCGGAAGTTTAACTCTTTCTAGCGGATAAAAGAGATAACACATAAGTTAATTTAAAATATTAATGGAATTACACACCTATAATAAGTCAATGGAATATTAAAAATTCTAGTCTGATTTGGGAAAGACTGTACAGAATTTTTTTGTATAAAAAGTTATTATGTATTTCACTTAATAACCTATATCCATTGACTTAAACGTGAATGGAGCTCTATGAACGATAATAGATTGTTCGGGAATTAGTAATCATTATTTTGACACTAGTTACCCGACACAATGACCGGACACTAATATTCGTAACTGTTGCCCGGTAAAGTTACAAGTAATTTGACAAATTGATCAGATAGTAGTATTCGTAACTCTAGTCCGATGAAAAAGGGAGATTATATATGAAAACTGAGCGGGCACAAGTATTCGAAACTTTTTCCCGAAGATAATTAATTATTAGGCAAAAATTGACCAGACACTTTCTGTAAAAGTTTGCCTGGTGAAAAATCAGAAATAATATAATAATATGACCGGGTATAAGTATCAGAAATATTACTGATACTTTGCCCAGTGAAATTTTTTTTTTTTTTTTTTTAATAATTAGACATAATGACCGGAAGTTAGTATACGTGACTATTTTGTCCGGTGAAATATGTCAGAAACTAAGTCTTTCCAGAAAATAATTAAATTATTGACTGGAGACTAGTTGACTGGTGACTGGTGACTGGGTGACTGGTGACTGGTGACTGGGTGACTGGTGACTGGTGACTGGTGCCTGGTTGACTGGCACCTGGATGACTGGTGACTGGTGCCTGGTTGACTGGCACCTGATTGACTGGTGACTGGTGAAGCTGATTGACTGGAGCCTGGTTGACTGGTGACTGGTGACTGGTGACTGGATGACTGGTGACTGGTGACTGGTGGACTTAGACTTTATAGGATACTAAGTACCCAAAGATGCCACCTTGATGGGTCTTACCCCGGCAGTATAGCCATATGGGGTGGGGCTCCCATCAGTAAAGAATTGTCTTATAACCCATCAAGGGTTGACAAGTTCTTTACAATCAGCTTCTCCACCATGAGAATCTTTAGCCAACTGAAGATCTCTGCAAACAAAAGTCCAGGAAAAAACATATCGTAATTGCTGAATAACCTGGAACGAAAAGAACAAAAATATTCTGCATATATAAACACGACTATCGAACCGATCGCGCACGAGCGTTGTGCCGAAAAGCGAGAGTCGCCAAAACGCATGTGGAAAAAGACCAGTCAAAAATACATGAAATCGAAAATTGAAAATTTTAAATAATAACACAGAAAGTGAAAGGAGTGATAAATAAACAAAAGAAACACAAGGATACATAAATTTATCTGTGAGGAAAGAAATAATCCAAATTTCTATCACAGGTAAATAATCCTTGTTGAATTTCTTTGTCCACAGAAAAGAAACTGACACGTGGTCAATTGAGCGGGAAGAGTTACGTCACACAGGTAACTGCCTAAGGGACCTTCTGGTTTAAGACTTTAATTAACGACTGAAAGGTCGTTTTTTCTGTGGAAGGTGTGAAAACAGAATAGAATAGCACATTATCTATAGGTTAAATGTATTATGAAGTTAAAATGTGTCAAATATAGGTCAAGGTCACTGGGTCAAGGTACCTGCCAAGCCAGGGCAATGAGGTGAAGCACTATGCAAGGTTTAGTGGTTGTAGGTCTTATATTTGAGGAGATACCGAACATCAATATAAAATGTGTCAAAGTCACTGGAGTGCACAATATAGGTCAAGGTCACCAGGTCAAGGTACCTGTCAAGTCAGTACATCGAGAAGAAGTGCTATATAAGGTTTGGTGGTTGAAGGCCTTACAGTTGAGGACATATGGAAGGGTGACCTAAAAGGTGTAAAAGTCAATGGAGCGTGAAATATAGGTCAAGGTCACCCAGTCAAGGCACCTGCAGAGTCCGTACATTGAGGAGAAGCACTATGCAAGGTTTGATGGTTGTAGGCCTTATAGTTGAGGAGATATTGAACGTTGATGTAAAATGTGTAAAAGGCACTGGAGCTCAAAATATAGGTCAAGGTCACCAGGTCAAGATACCTGCCAAGTCAGTACATATAGGAGAAGCACTATGCAAGGTTTGGTGGCTAGAGGTCTTACACTTGAGGAGATCTGGAATGTTGATGTAAATTATGTCAATGTCACTGCAGCCAAAATATAGGTCAAGGTCGCCAGGTCAAGGTATCTGCTAAGTCAGTACATTGAGGAGAAGCACTTTGCAAGGTTTGATGGTTGTAGGCCTTATAGTTGAGGAGATATCGAACGTCGACGCAAAATATGTCAAAGTCACTGGAGCGCAAAATATAGGTCAAGGTCACCGGGTCAAGGTACCTGCCAAGTCTGTACATCTAGAAGAAGCACTATGCAAGGTTTGGTAGTTGTATGCCTTATAGTTGAGAAGATCTGGACTGTCAACGTAAATTGTGTCAAAGTCAATGGAGCACAAAATATAGGTCAAGGTCACTGGGTCAACATATCTGCCAAGTCAGGAGGTCAGGGAGATGTGTCATGCAAGGAATGATGGTTGCTGTAGAATTGCAGTTGATTAGAATACTAACTTTGACGTAAATGTCGAACTTCGACATAACAGAACTGTTAAGAGACAGACGGACGGACGAACGGACAGACGAATGGAAAAGCGGGCACCTATGTCACAAAGTCAGGAGGTCAGGGAGATATTTCATACAAGGTTTGATGGTTGTTTAGTCTTGTAGTTTATTAGAATACTAACTTTGACATAAATGTCGAACTTCGACATAACGGAACTGTTAAGAGACGGACAGACGGACAGACGAATGGAAAAGTGGGCACCTGTGTCGCAAAGTCGGGAGGTCAGGGAGATGTTTCATGCAAGGTTTGATGGTTGTTTAGTCTTGTAGTTGATTAAAATACTAACTTTGACATAAATGTCGAACTTCGACATAAATGTTGACAGACGGACGGACGAATGGACAGACATACGGAAAAGCGGACGCCTAAGTTGCAAAGTCAGGAGGTCAGGGAGATGTTTCATGCAAGGTTTGATGTTTGTTTAGTCTTGTAGTTGATTAGAATACTAACTTTGACATAAATGTCGAACGTCGACATAAATGTTGACAGACGGACGGACGGACTGACGGACGGACGGACAGACAGAAAATCGGACGCCTATATCGCACCCTGCTACAAGCAGGTGCGATAATAAATCACTGTCCGCCTCATGTACTTATCAAAAGTACCATAATTCCCTGCGTATACCACGCACATTTTTCACCCAGAAAACAGAGCAAAAAAATCCCCTGCGTGTAATACAGTGGCATAGAAAAATAACCATGTTTTTCTCGAAAACTCGGCAGGTCACGAAAACCCATTACATATACCTGACATATTGCGACCCTCGAAAAATTCTTCTAACGTATTATTTCACCGAATAATTTATATCACTAAAAATGCAATCACTGTTTCAATCTCAGACATCAACCTTTTCATTTTCAGCAAAAATAACAATAATAATAAAGATATGTAACGATAGTTTGTGAGTTAAAATTTAAAATTTTATTTGTTTCTCAAACAAGAGTTGTCAGAAGACAATGCAGCTCGCCGGAAAGGGCTGATCAGATAAGAAAACAATCTTTAAATATTAAAGTTTAAATGCAGAACTTAAACATAGCAGAAATGACAGAGAAGGACCTGACTTTGATGTTGGAAGAATGTCAAACTGAAGGAAGGGGTATATGCCATTGAAACATCTTCCCTTAGGCTGGTGTGGATGAAATATGAAAGCTATATCTTACATACTTCAGCAGCCATGTACACTTTTCAAAACTTAAACACGGCTATAAATGACAAAGTATGACCTGATCTTGACCTTGGCAGAAGGTCAAACTGAGGAAGGGGTGTGTACTATTCAAAGGTCTTACCCTAAGGTAGGTGTGGACCAAATATTTAAACAGCATTTTGAACACTTTAGCAGTTACGAACACTTCAAAACTTAAACGCAAAACTTAAACATGGGTTTAAATGACTAAGTATAACCTGACCTTGACCTAGGCAGAAGGTCAAAGTGAGGAAAAGGTCTGAGCTATTGAAAGGTCTTACCCTACTATTGGTGTGGGCCAAATATTAAAGCAGTATCTTGAATACTTCAGCAGTTACAAATACTTTTCAAAACTTAAATGCAGAACTCGAACATGGGTTCAAATGACAAAGTGTGACCTGACCTTGACCTAGGCAGAAGGTCAAACTGAGGAAGAGGTGTGTGTTATTGAAAGGTCTAACCCTAAGGCTGGTGTGGGCCAAATATTAGAGTATCTTGAACACTTCACCAGTTATGTATATATCTCAAAACTTAAACGCAAAACTTAGGGTGTAAAAGACAAAGTAAAACTGACCTTGACCTACATAAAGAGTCTATTTTGGGGATGGGGTTGTATGCTACTGAAAGGTCTTACCCTAAAGTAGGTGTAGGCCAAATATGAAGGCCGTACCTTAAACAGTTAACAAGAATTCCGCGGAAGGCGTCATCGCACCTGCTGGGGCAAAAGTCACAGGAGCCACAATCAGAATGTGGTTATTAAATAAGTTTATTTCATTCTTAGCAGTGCTTACTTGGAAAACTGGGTTGAAAAAAATGTAGACAAAGTGCCTAGTGGGGCACATATATTCCAGGCCAGTCCCATTCCCTCTAATGGCTATATCTTCAGCACTGACTTTTCGTATCATACAGCCCAATGATAATGGAACGTTGACGTAAAATGTGTAAAAGTCACTGGAGCATGAAATATAGGTCAAGGTCACAGGTCAAGGTACCTGCTAATTCAGTACATCAAGGAGAAGCACAATGCAAGGTATGGTGGTTGTAGGCCTTATAGTTGAGGAGTTATCAAACATCAACGTAAAATGTGTCAAATATAGGTCAAGGTCACTGGGTCAAGGTACCTGCCAAGCCAGTGCAATGAGGTGAAGCACTATGCAAGGTTTAGTGGTTGTAGGTCTTATATTTGAGGAGATACCGAACATCAACATAAAATGTGTCAAAGTCACTGGAGTGCACAATATACAGTACAGCTTTCACGATGGTTATATAATTCGCTCTAATGCGCGATCGCGGAAAAGATTAAATCCCACGCTATTCCCGCGCTTATCCCACGCTAAACCCACGCTAAATCCGCGCTCAGCTCGCGCTGGGATATCATGCAGCGTGAAAACGATCACGCTCACGCTAGCTTCCACTCATATCCAGGCTCACCTTATGCAGTCTCAGGTAAAAATGCTCGAGTTATCTGAACGTAAAATTTTGAATATAAAAAAAGTATGTGCACATTTCTCCTAACATACATGTACAACAAAATAGAATAATGATTTATAATTGACTTATTATGTTTAGTCAGAACACAAATAAACTACAAAGTAATGTGTGATTTTGTAGTGTTTTAGTTGTAATTTTATTCTTCCCAACAGCGAAGCCCCAAAACAATCTGCACAATCTGGTCAGGGTCTTCGTTGTTCGCCTTACGTAATCTACACGGTCCCTAGAAGAATCTTAGCAGAATGTACAGATGCCGACAATCACTTTTTCCCCTAAACCTGACAAATTCTATATTCAGGCTGGCTCATCTTTTCCCGTGTCACTTTAGCAGCGGAAATGTCCCCTTTTTAAACCATCTTATTGTTTGTTTACCAGTTTATCATGCTTCTCTTCCTAAGTCGGAAATTCCCGCCTTTCACCCATTATTTTCAAGGTTAGCACGTGCTGCTGCTGCCAAGAAAACTGCTTGAACCTCTGGAGCGCTGCTGAAAATTTTAGAGCAGATGCCGATCTGTTTTCAGTATTTTACAGCAAGAAGGCTGAACTTTTCATGTGAATCGTCTGCCCAGCAAACGGTCCATATGTAATGTCACGCCTTATTTGTCCCGTTATTTGCACTGGAAAATAAAGAAAAAAATATGAAAATGCCGTCTGCTGAATGTGCTGAGCGCTTCAAGTATTAAGGGAGGCCTTAAGGAGTATGTATACTTTTCATTTGTCATGGGAGGCAGAAACAGACAGGCTGAAAGGTATCTACACTTCTCGGGTCGAGGCCTCGGCGGTTTCTCATGATGACTGGACCAGGGTTAGGGCTGTCCATTTAAATCACCACTTAATGATGCTGGTGATTTGATGTCTTATGTCTCTTTCAACATAAATTATTTAAGTCATACCGAGATTATAGAACGCGGCGTCTGATCAGGGTCTTCACTATTTGCAAAAAAAAAAAAAAAAAAAAGTTTAGCCATCTCTAGCAATACCTAAATCTAATAGCCGGATGCTCCTAAAATGGGTGGACTCTCTCTCTATCTCTCTCTCTCGCAAATATGATATGCCTCCTTTCGAACTATAAGTTGTTAGCACTGACTTTATTTGAAAGAATGTTATCTCACCGGCTGGAATGAAACGCGAGACCTAGTCGCGGATTTGATTCTTGATCCCTACAGATTGTGCGGTTTATTAGTAAACACACATGTATTTGCTATGGTCATTCGCTCCTTCTGCTGCTTCAAGATCGGCAGTTACAAGTTTCTGAGGGTAGGGTGTTCAGTGAACTGGTTAACCGCTAATGTAATAAGCCTGCCCCCTCTTCATCCCATTTCTGATGGGCCCCGACTCAAAAAGCAATTGCAGTTAGCTCCCGCTCCCTTTAGTCAATTGCAGTTAGCTCCCTTAAAACAGTAAAACCTGCAGTGTGAGGACTTTGCCCGGCATTTATCACAGTACAAATAAATATTATGTTATGTTATTTGCTTCCAGTCTATAGATTTAAAACATTATATTTAAAGGCTTACAGAGTATTCTTCAGAACTTTCGTTCTCATGTAAAGTGTTCTGTTTTTGTGACTTCAGCATCCAATATGCAAAACCAAGACCTCAATTTAACGAATAAAACAGACGCACATGTAAATCTAGCATCGGCGGGGAAGCGTCTTCAAAATGATATATATTATATACCCTTGCGGACATTCTAGGCAGAGTCTTCCTGGGTAGAAACCAATGCTAAGCTATGAAGAAAAGGTGTCTTGCTCAAGGACACAACACTTTGTGCTCCCGGGTATCGAACACGAAATTTCTGGATTACCACTCAGGGCTAATTCAATAGACGACAAATAAACGGTTATTTTTTTTATTTCCCAGAAAACAGCAGATTTGACATTTCATGCAATAGAAAATAGGATTTGACATTTCATGCAATGGAGACAATTTGCATGAAATGTCAAATTGAAGAATGAGAAAAATATTTCAAAATGCCTGTTGAAAATTTTACTCAGAGTGCTGCGTAAAGGTTTGCACAAACACTACGCGCACGAGTGTGTGTATGGCAAAACCAACAATAAAATTTGTATGAAGAGTCAGGTCAGCATGCACACTCTGAACCTGCACATCAGTAGTCTGATCAGAGCCTTCGCTAATCAGATGTACCTCCTGTAATCTCTGGATGTAACAAAACGTCTTGTGCGACAAGTGAATACTCGGGTGAGTCTGCGCAACTGCACATTCTGATCAGAGCATTCGCTGATCGTATTAACCTTCGATAGCCGGACTGTCCAAAGCGGGATCAACAGTGCGACTGCAATAGCACATTCTGATCAGACCTTGGGGTGGGGGAGGGGGCGGTAACTTTGGGGTAATTTTGGTACGGGTGTGCGAGCCAGTATTTCAAAACCTACCCTATTCATATACCCGCCTTTGAAAAAAAAAAAAAAAAAAAAAAAAAAAAACGGACCCATTCATATACTTGATCATCTAAAATGTTGACCTATTCTTTGATTTTTTTTGTACCCACTTTTTTGCTGGTTGTTACACAAATATCACAAATATCACAGTCAATTCATGTAATACCAAGAGGATAAGCAGCCACGAAAAATCTCTGAGCGAAAAACATGTGCATGTACCATGATGTCAGAAAAAATGGGCCCTTTCACATAGGAAACCAGAAAAATCGGGCCATTCATATACTTTTTGCTGAAAAAAAGGGGGCCAATCATATACCTGGCAGTGCTGAAAAGGGGGGCTATTTGGTACGCACATCCGTACTATGCCATATATAGGACCCCCGCCCCCGAGGATCAGACCCTTCGATGATCATACAGTATGCACCGTCTGTGCACTCAGGGCTATCCAAGAAGCTTGCTTTATTTAGTGGGTCGATGCACAGACTGACCTGAGTCTTTGCTGGTCATACATACATTGTAGTATTGTAGGTTTTGTCCGGCGCGGGCATCGTAAATTATACTTCATTCATAATAACCTTGTACCGATGTAGACGGCCCAGTCAAAACTATTTCGGTCTTGTCGAGCCCGCACACATTTCCGGGGCAGGCAGACATTAGAAGTTAATCATTTCAACAGAAACTGACAACTGCCCTTCTTTTTTTATATACGTTGATGAGTGGCCTACTTTTGGAGTCATGGCCCTTTGAACATCGAGAATATCATAGTGATTTCTGTAATATATTTGTGTTCGCTCTGTAACTTGAAAACAATTCAAGATATTTTCTTGAAACTTTATTAATTTATTAACAGAGTTATGACACTTGCTTGATGTTAGTATAGTGGCGGGGCATGGTGCAATATCTGCGACCCATTTATAAAATATTTAACAGTATGACATATTAGGAAAGGGTGTCTCGGAGTTGGTGGTGTAGTGGTAAAGCTGCTCGCCTTGTAACCCATGCAGGGTCATGAGTTCGATCCCAGGCTTCTTCAGTCTTTCATATGAGACTTTAAACCAAGGCCCCCATCTCTCCATGACCTAACTGTTAGTTGGACGTAAAACACTCACTCACTCATCTGAATTGTCATCAGCTTGAAGGTGAAAGACACCTTCTGAAGACACCAGTATTGGCTTTAATTAAGAAAAGCATACACTCGGAGAATGATCTTGAAAAGCCCAGAGGCCAATGAAGCTCAAACAAACAGCGAAGACTGATTCGCAGGTTGATCTTAGTATTCACTGGTCGCACAGGTCTCATCGTCCTAAAAGTGTTTTCCAAATTGTCATGATTCCTGTTCCCCCAAATTAGTTTCATTCCCTTGTTCTCTGCGGCGTCTAATCTGGGTCTGCACTGTTTGCATAGGCCTATCTGTTCCCTCAGTCTGTTCCAATACTTAGGTTCTTTATATTTTTAATACGTGCCAGTTTTGTGTTCATTTCTGATGAGAAAAGGCTCTATAAATTAAGTTGTGTTTTTCTCCCGAAGCGGTTTCCCGCCACGATTTCACGTGACGTTACCGCTGCGAGCACGTGGTTTCTTCATGCAGGGCAAGGGAAAGAATGTTGCTTTGTGACTGTTGCATTTTCTGGGTATTTTAATAATCCTAATGTTCTCAATATATAGATGATGTAAAAGAATAACAGTGCCAATATTTATTTATACCCTGGTAAATGCGGGGTAAGGCCCTCACTCTAGGTTTTACTGTTTAAAGGGAGCTAATTGCATATGCCTTGATAATGAAATTTAGGAGTCGAACACAGCATTTCTTTTATGAATCAGGGGCGGATCCAGGACGATTTCTGAAAGGGGTTCGATTTGATCTAATTTCCGTACTTACTCTACGTATTCGGACAGACATGCCTGAGCAAACAGTGTAGACCCAGATCAGACGCCACAGAACGCATTTGAACCTTCACTGAAACGGTGATGTATTTAACCAGAGATTTGTAATCTCTTCTAGAACTGAAGTTTACATGTACATGCCTGTTTGTCACCACTGGCAAAATCTGACCGCCCTTGCATCGGAAGATGATCTGAGTCTTCACTGGTCACACGTCTTATGTCCTAAAAGTGTTTCCAAATTTCCATGTTCCCTGTTCCCCCTCACTAGTTCCATTCCCCTTTTCTCTGTGGCGTCTGATCTGTGTCTACACTTTGCATAGGCCTTTCTGTCCCAATACTTAGGTTCTACTTTTTATACATGCAAGTTTCATATGCAGTTCTGACGAAAAAAATTCTGTATAATTTAACGCACATAAGTGTGTTTTTCTCTTAGCTGTATCCGCCTCGATTTCTCGTGACGTTACCGTTACGAGCACGCGGTTTCTTCATGCGGGGCAAGGGAATGTGACTGTTGCATCTTCCGGGTATCTCCACTTGTATTTTTGTAATCTATACTGGAAATGCGAACGTCCCAGAATTGTGTGTCGTCGTCTGGTGGCGTATCATTGCAACTTTGGAAAATATTTTAAGAGAACAAGGGAATGAACCTAATTTTTGGGGACACGGAGTGCGGCCATTGGGAAAACTCATTTGGTACAATGAGACTTTTGCGACTAGTGCAGACTCAGATCAACTTACGCATCCACATGAGAATGGATGATATAACCTCCACGCTGACTGTACTATATGATGGAAAAACAAATAAATAAAAATCGGCCAGGTATTTCGTCAAATTACACCAAGGAACTCCGGTTAACGTCGGGCTGTACATGCTGGTCGCATATGCAATAACTCCTCTAAACCGCTAACAAAAAAAAAAAAAAAAAAAAAAGAAGCATTTTATTGCCAGATTGTGAAATACTTCCCCGACTGGACATAAATTAAGTTGAAGGGGAATCTCAATTTCCCGACGGACAATTTGTATTTGTCGCGTAGGCATTGAGATCACAAATAAGTGAAATGATATAAAACAAGGAAGACTCGGCTCAGGTTGCGCAAGTCCACACATACATGTAGATAATGTGCAATTTTATTTATTGTGCTGTGATTTTCTGTCAACAGAATGAGAACTTCTGGATCAAAATCTACTGCAAAAGTACCGTGAATCGATCTTTATTCACAGACTCACCTGTGATAGAAATATTTTACTACTGTCGTTAATCCTTTCCACGCTTGTCACGCTCGTGCCAGTAATACGTTTCGCGCTACGATTACGTAACCTCGCGTTCCATTCTTCACGCGTCGCGCAAAACCCACGCTAAACCCGCGCTAAACCCACGCTCATCCCACGCTTGTTTCGCGCTAACGAGTAAAATTTTTTATCGTGGAGTGCGAACAATATAACCTTCGCGAAACTTGTACTGTAGGTCAAGGTCACCAGGTCAAGGTACCTGCCGAGTCAGTACATCGAGAAGAAGTGCTAAATAAGGTTTGGTGGTTGAAGGCCTTACAGTTGAGGACATATGGAAGGATGACATAATAGGTGTAAGAGTCAATGGAGCGCGAAATAAAGGTCAAGGTCACCCAGTCAAGGTACCTGCAGAGTCCGTACATTGAGGAGAAGCACTATGCAAGGTTTGATGGTTGTAGGCCTTATAGTTGAGGAGATATTGAACGTTGACGTAAAATGTGTAAAAGGCACTGGAGCGCAAAATATAGGTCAAGGTCACCGGGTCAAGATACCTGCCGAGTCAGTACATCTAGGAGAAGCACTATGCAAGGTTTGGTGGCTAGAGGTCTTACACTTCAGGAGATCTGGAATGTTGACGTAAATTATGTCAAAGTAACTGCGGCCAAAATATAGGTCAAGGTCACCAGGTCAAGGTATCTGCCAAGTCAGTACATTGAGAAGAAGCACTTTGCAAGGTTGGATGGGAATGCTGCCAGGGGCTTGATTGGCAGGATGTATGTAGGGGACCACTAAACATTGCTACATACAAAATTTATAAGCTGTAGGCCTCAGAAGATTTTTTTTAGTTTTTCCCATTATAAGTCTATGGGAGCTAATGTCGAACATCGACGCAAAATATGTCAAAGTCACTGGAGCGCAAAATATAGGTCAAGGTCACCGGGTCAAGGTACCTGCCAAGTCAGTACATCTAGGAGAAGCACTATGCAAGGTTTGGTAGTTGTACGCCTTACAGTTGAGAAGATCTGGAACTTCAACGTAAATTGTGTCAAAGTCAATGGCGCGCAAAATTTAGGTCAAGGTCACTGGGTCAACATACCTGCCAAGTCAGGAGGTCAGGGAGATGTGTCATGCAAGGTATGATGGTTGTTGTAGAATTGTAGTTGATTAGAATACTAACTTTGACGTAAATGTCAAACTTCGACATAACAGAACTGTTAACAGACAGACAGACAGACGGACAAACGGAAAGACGAATGGAAAAGCGGACACCTATGTTGCAAAGTCAGGAGGTCAGGGAGATGTTTCATACAAGGTTTGATGGTTGTTTAGTCTTGTAGTTGATTAGAATACTAACTTTGACATAAATGTTGAACTTCGACGTAACAGAACTGTTAACAGACGGACAGACGAACAGACGAACAGACAGGCGAATGGAAAAGTGGGCACCTATGTCGCAAAGTCGGGAGGTCAGGGAGATGTTTCATGCAAGGTTTGATGGTTGTTTAGTCTTGTAGTTGATTAAAATACTAACTTTGACATACATGTCGAACTTCGACATAAATGTTGACAGACGGACGGACGAATGGACAGACATACGGAAAAGCGGACGCCTATGTCGCAAAGTCAGGAGGTCAGGGAGATGTTTCATGCAAGGTTTGATGGTTGTTTAGTCTTGTAGTTGATTAGAATACTAACTTTGACATAAATGTCGAACGTCGACATTAATGTTGACAGACGGACGGACAGAAAATCGGACGCCTATATCTCACCCTGCTACAAGCAGGTGCGATAAAAAACTATGCACACATTTGAAAACTTAAACATTGTGCTAACGCGGACTCCGACAGACGCCAATGCCTGGGAGACAACATAAGCTCTCCAGGGACATAGTCCCAGCGAGCTAAAAACAGAGTTGATATTACAGGCATTACCCATATTTTTCTCAAAACAAGGGCCAGTTAAACTCGGTGTGTTTGTAAACAAAGTTCCGAGTTGCACAGGTCATCGGTTTCTTTGAAGTCAGGCATTAATCACCTTTTAATTGACAGTGAATGGAAAATGGGCTTCTTTAATTGAGTGGGATGTTTAACTCACACTGAGAAGATGTTAATTACAGTACAGCTCAGGTGGTTTTTCAAAATCCCCCCCGAACCGGTGGGGTTGATTTTTTAGCCAACCGCGGATCTTCCTGATACCCCACTCCAATTCCCACCGCGACGGATTTTTCTTCCACCGCGTTTCCGCCGAGTTCCCTCCGCAAAACCACCCACTTACCTGTATAACTCTGCGGTGGGCAAAAGTTTATCATGGCGAGCTCGCAATGAAAGATTAGTGACGTCAGAATGATTGACAGCTCCGAATTTTTCCGAGTTTGCATGGGGAGGAAATCGGAACCTTTATTTTGCTTACGCATCATTCAGCTGATTTGCCGCTGAATAAATACAGAAATATTTCTACCTAGAGATTAAAAAAAAAAAAAAAAGAATTAATGAATAAAACAAGAAACAAAAAATAACGTATTTCTGTTTGTTTATTTCTTACCTTGTACCCGGGTACTTAATGCGGCGCTTCTGCTATCTTAGAGGCTTTTATTTGGAGACCAACGAGCATCGTCCCGAAAAAAAAAATACGAGTAATGCCACGTAGGCGGACGCATTAATCTCTGATGGTCAGGATCGTGCATTCGATCCTCACAGATTGAGCGATTTATCAGGAAACACATGTATTTGCTACGGTCATTCGCTCCTTCCACTGCTTCAAGATTGGCAGTTACAAGTTTCTGGCGGAAGGGCAGTGTACTAGTTAACCACTTATTGTATAAGCATGCCCCCCCCCCCCCCCCCCCATCCCCCTCTGTATTGGCGTGATTCATAAACAAGAATTCCGCGGAAGGCGTCATCGCACCTGCTGGGGCAAAAGTCACAGGAGCCACAATCAGAACGTGGTTATTAAATAACTATTTCATTCTTAGCAGTGCTTACTTGGAAAATTGGGTTGAAAAAAATGTAGACAAAGTGCCTAGTGGGGCACATATATTGCAGGCCAGTCCCATTCCCTCTAATGGCTATATCTTCAGCACTGATTTTTCGTATCATATAGCCCAATGATAATGGAACGTTGACGTAAAATGTGTAAAAGTCACTGGAGCATGAATTTAGGTCAAGGTCACAGGTCAAGGTACCTGCTAATTCAGTACATCAAGGAGAAGCACAATGCAAGGTATGGTGGTTGTAGGCCTTATAGTTGAGGAGTTATCAAACATCAACGTAAAATGTGTCAAATATAGGTCAAGGTCACAGGGTCAAGGTACCCGCCAAGCCAGTGCAATGAGGTGAAGCACTATGCAAGGTTTAGTGGTTGTAGGTCTTATATTTGAGGAGATACCGAACATCAACATAAAATGTGTCAAAGTCACTGGAGTGCACAATATAGTCAAGGTCACCAGGTCAAGGTACCTGCCGAGTCAGTACATCGAGAAGAAGTGCTATATAAGGTTTGGTGGTTGAAGGCCTTACTGTTGAGGACATATGGAAGGGTGACTTAAAAGGTGTAAAAGTCAATGGAGCGCGAAATATAGGTCAAGGTCACCCAGTCAAGGTACCTGCAGAGTCCATACATTGAGGAGAAGCACTATGCAAAGTGTGATGGTTGTAGGCCTTATAGTTGAGGAGATATTGAGCGTTGACGTAAAATGTGTAAAAGGCACTGGAGCGCAAAATATAGGTCAAGGTCATCAGGTCAAGATACCTGCCGAGTCAGTACATCTAGGAGAAGCACTATGCAAGGTTTGGTGGCTAGAGGTCTTACACTTCAGGAGATCTGGAAGGTTGACATAAATTATGTCAAAGTCACTGCAGCCAAAATATAGGTCAAGGTCACCAGGTCAACGTATCAGCCAAGTCAGTACATTGAGAAGAAGCACTTTGCAAGGTTTGATGGTTGTAGGCCTTATAGTTGAGGAGATATCAAATGTTGACGCAAAATATGTCAAAGTCACTGGAGCGCAAAATATAGGTCAAGGTCACTGGGTCAAGGTACCTGCCAAGTCAGTACATCTTGGAGAAGCACTATGCAAGGTTTGGTAGTTGTACGCCTTATAGTTGAGAAAATCTGGAACGTCAACGTAAATTGTGTCAAAGTCAATGGAGCGCAAAATATAGGTCAAGGTCACTGGGTCAACATACCTGCCAAGTCAGGAGGTCAGGGAGATGTGTCATGCAAGGTATGATGGTTGTTGTAGAATTGTAGTTGATTAGAATACTAACTTTGACGTAAATGTCAAACTTCGACATAACAGAACTGTTAACAGACAGACAGACGGACGAACGGACGGATGAATGGAAAAGTGGGCACCTATGTCGCAAAGTCAGGAGGTCAGGGAGATGTTTCATACAAGGTTTGATGGTTGTTTAGTCTTGTAGTTGATTAAAATACTAACTCTGACATAAATGTCGAACTTCGACATAACAGAAAGTTAACAGACGGACAGACAAACAGACAGACGAATGGAAAAGTGGGCACCTATGTCGCAAAGTCGGGAGGTCAGGGAGTTGTTTCATGCAAGGTTTGATGGTTGTTTAGTCTTGTAGTTGATCAGAATACTAACTTTGACATAAATGTCGAACTTTGACATAATATGTTGACAGACGGACGGACGAATGGACAGACATACGGAAATGCGGACGCCTATGTCGCAAAGTCAGGAGGTCAGGGAGATGTTTCATGCAAGGTTTGATGGTTGTTTAGTCTTGTAGTTGATTAGAATACTAACTTTGACATAAATGTCGAACGTCGACATAAATGTTGACAGACGGACGGACGGACGGACGGACAATCGGATGCCTATATCGCACCCTGCTACAAGCAGGTGCGATAAAAATGCTCTTCTTCTCAGTTGGCAGTAAGATGCGGTGTCCGACTGGAAACCAGGAGGTCGCGGGTTCAACCCCCTCCGAGGTCGACAACATTCTTTCGTGGAGATTGATCATGAAATATTGTCTACGGTCATTCTCTCCCTTACGCTGATTCAAGAAGGGCAATTGTCAGTTTCTGGCGAAAGAATGTGCGCAATTCTGGTTAACCGCTTAGAGGACTAAGCTTGCCCAGTAAACGTGTGGTTAGGTAAACTGACCGCGCTCGACATGACCCCATTGGGTTGACTGGGCCGTAAAACCTCAGCACAAACAAACATTCCATTTCGCACAGATAGACACGTAAAGCAATTGCAGTTAACTCCCTTTTAAGTCAGTTACAGTTAGCTCCCTTAAATCAGTAAAGCCTGCAGTGTGAGTATTTTACCCAGCATTTATCAGGGTACAAATGAATACTTTGTCACTTACAGTATAATACATTAATAACATTATGTTTATTGGCTTATACAACAATCTTCAGAACTTTCGTTTCCATGTAAAGTGTTCTGTTTTTGTGACTTCAATATGCGATATGCAAAACCAAGACCATAATTTATTTAACGAGTAAAAGAGACGCATTGTATAAACCTAGCGCATCGGCGGGAAAGCGTCTTCTGGGCTAATTCAGCAGACAACAGATTGAATTCCTTTTCTTTCTTTTTTTTCTTTTCATTACCAAGAAAACAGGATTTGACGTTTCATGCAGTGGAGACAATTTGCATGAAGTGCAAATAATGTTCTCTTGGAAGAATGAGAAAAATATTTCAAAATGTCGTCTGCTGGAAATTGTACCCAATGTGCTTATCGTTAAGGTTTGCACAAACAACTCTCGCATGAGTCTGTGCATGGCAAAACCTACAGTAAAACTTGTACGAAGAGACGAATCAGCCTGCACACTCTTAGACTGCCCATCAGCAGATCTCAGTAGTCTGATCAGAGCCTTCGCTAATCGTAAGTACCCCCTACGATTACTGGGTGTAACAAAACGTCTTGTGCGACGAGCGAAGACTCGGGTCAGTACGTGCCTGCACATTCTGATAAGAGCATTCGCTGATCGTATTTGCCATCGATAGCCGGGCTGTCCAAAACGGAATAAACAGTGCTACTGCAACAGCACATTCTGTTCAGACCCTTCACTGATCGTACAGTATGCTTTATCTAGTGGGTCGATGCACAGACTAACCTGAGTCTTTGCTGGTCACACGTACATTGTAGTATTGTAGGTTTTATCCGGTTCAAAGTTCGTACATTGTAAATCATACTTCAGACATGAGAACTTTGTACCCCCGTAATTTTTGTTTGAACTGGAGTTAAACTGCCCAGTCAATACTATTCATCGAGCCCGCACACTTTTCTGGGCGGGCTTATTCATAAGCTATTACAGCAGAAACTGACAACTGCCCTTCTTTTCTTTCATATACTTTTACGATAAAGCCTACTTTTGGAGTTATGGCCCTTTGAACACCGACGGCCCTTTGAACACCGAATCTATTTTAGTGATTTCTGTAATATATTTGTGTCCGCTCTGTAACTTGAAAACTGGTTGCGATATTGTCTTGAAACTTAATTAATTTATTAATAACAAAGTTATGGTACTTGTTTGATGTAAGTGCAGTGGTGGGGCATGGTGAAATGTCTGCAGCCCTTTTATTAGATATTTAACAGATTGAAATATTGGGAATGGATGCCTCGGTGGTGTAGTGGTAAAGCTGCGCGCCTTGTCACCCAGGGGTCATGAGTTCGATCCCAGGCTTCTTTCATATGGGACTTTAAACCAAGGTCCACACCTGCGTATGAACTAGCTATTAGTGGGACGTTAAAAAACTCACTCACTCATTTGAATTGTCATTAACTTCTGTGGCCCCTTGTTCGTTATGTGTGTTTTTTGTATGACAGACACCATTTTTGCTTGGGCTGTCTCAATGATTCAATGTCTCTTTGATAGCAGAAGCGCCCCTTTAAGTAAATTTATATTGACACGTGCGGTTGCTGCACGCGAGTGAAAATTTCCCGGTCTTTTACCACAGTACATCATTTATATTAAGCGTGTGTGGTTGTTGCATTGGAAAAGGCAGTTACAGGAATACCAAACATAAATAGGTAATTCGTGGATTCGGGGCAGATGTTTGATTCTCTTTGTGATTTTTTAGTGTTTGTTTTGTTTTTATGGCACATTAAGCAAAAATGACCATGCTGTGCCCACTTGTTGGCCGGACCAAACTAAGCTACAGAATCTGGTACTTTTTCATATGGAGCTTTGTTGCGGCCCATGTTACCTGCTCGAACAGTGAATGGGGCTACCGGGGTTTTCTATGGACCAAGGGAACACCCAAATATTTCAAGGAACAGGGCAGCATTGGTTAATATTCCAAGAGTACAAGGGAATAAATCTAATTTTTGGGGATCGGAAAGTGGCATTTGGAAAACTCATCCTTTTCTATGCATTTGCCATACGCATTCGTTATTGTCCGCATTCGTTATTGTCCACCGGCAATCGCAGTGTTTCGATGCTTTATTAATATTCAAAAGGATGCTGATGAGCGAAAACTGACTCAAGCAGGATGTACGAATATTGCAATTTATGCACCGAATTTGCAGTACGTTTTGTGTACGTAGATACCAACAATTCTGTACGCTCATGGTGAATGGGAATGCTTACAATCAAAATTCGTTAATTGCTGTCACACAATGAATTGAAAAGACTGATTTGATCAGGTCGGCGGTTTGGTCCTATTCAACCGTGCATGCCAAAAAATTACGACTGACTTTAGCCACGCCCCTTTGGAAAATGCTTTCTCACTTCATCGCGGAAACACAGCGTGGCCCCGCGGCTGTTTCAATTGCCTGTCATAATCGCATCGAATTTTACCTGTTCGAAAGTAATTTTATCAGGCAATTTTTACCACTGGAACGCAGCGGATCCACCGGCCCGGGTGAAACCACAGTGGGATTACTAAAATTTAATCCTTTCCACCCGAATCCACTCCCTACCGGAGCTGTACTGTATGAGATTGACATTGAGAAGGTGTGAATTACGAGAAGTGTCAATTCTATTGCTATTGGGAAATATACATATAACCAGTCAGGCTGTTTTAATAGCAGCCAATCAAAAATTGTGTACTTTCATTTTCAATCAAAATGGCATCTGAGATAGCATTCTGTGACACTGGGAAAAAGCAAGTGCGTGTTTTAGATAGGAATATCTTTTTTTCCACGGATCTTGGACTCAGAATTTAGGTGCGTGTTATAGATGAATGCGTGGTATACACAGTAAATTATGGGTATGTCTTGATTTCTGTGTCAAAAAATCCTGGCTTAATTTTTACATAAAATCCAAGCATACTAGAAGTCCGCCTCCAGTCAAACTGAATATAAAAAAATTTCCCAGCCACTGTTGAAATTTAATCAAATCCTATTTTTAGAGCAGACAGCAATTTTATTTTGTAAATCATTTTTCAGGGAAAATTAGAAAATCATCTGCTTGGTAACTGATTAACCGCTAGTGTCAAGCCTTATTTTCCTTGAAAAATAAGAAAAAAATATTTGATACCTGATGACATATGCAAATTTCATGACTGGCATTTAAGAGTTCAGGTACTCAATTCTACAGAAAAAATATTATCATATTGTCATATGCTGATGCTGTAGTCTGATCGGGGACTACACTGTTTGCCATACATAAAGTAATATTTTAGACACAATCATGTCTTTTAACTTGCCAGTGCAGAAGTGATAACTAATGAACCTACCCCTAATTTTGAAAATGACTTTCTTTCCATTTCATTCTACATTTTTCTTCCACCTAAAAGGTTTGGCATGTTAAGTCTCTAGAGTTTTACAAATAACACTTGGGAAGTAAGAACACAAACATTTTTCCTTTGTTAATTACCAGCAACATTAAATAGAAAGAGAACTGTCCAAAGTAAATATTCATAGAAATGCCATGTGGAGCAAAAACATGCAATTGGTGATTCCTTTGAGGCGTCAGGTTACATACAGGCAATGGGTCAATGAAGAAATTTTAAGTATTAATAATCTGGGTGGGTTTTTATTCCAGGCGGACTTGGAAAAAAGTAACACTGTTTCTGAAAGTTTAAGTCGTAATACCGTAATTCCCTGTGTATACCACGCACTTTTTTCACCCAGAAAACGGAGCAAAAAATCCCCATGCGTGTAATACAGTGGCATAGAAAAATAACCATGTTTTTCTCGAAAACTCGGCAGGTCACGAAAACCCATTACATATACAATGTGACATATTGCGACCCTCGAAAAATTCTTCTAACGTATTATTTCATCGAATAATTTATATCACTATAAATGCAATCACTATTTCAATCTCAGACATCAACCTTTTCATGCAGATTACCTTTTATTGGCACAAAAATTGTTTATTTTCCGCATTTTGACAGGAAGGTTTATCTAAATACACGTAATGAACCAAGTTGTCTGAATCTGAATAGACTGATCACAAAACAATGGTTTGTTGAGAATACAGAAATTTGATGTTTTATGAAAACTGCTAAAAATAATAATAATAATAATAGTAGCAAAAATAACAATAATAATAAAGATATGTAACGATAGTTTATGAATTAAAATTTAAAATTTAATTTGTTTCTCAAAAAACAAGAGTTGATATTACAGGCATTAC
The DNA here is from genome assembly GCA_964016985.1 of Anodontia alba. Lineage (NCBI taxonomy): Eukaryota > Metazoa > Mollusca > Bivalvia > Lucinida > Lucinidae > Anodontia > Anodontia alba. The sequence continues at coordinate 72,247,499 of OZ024823.1, forward strand.
CTGTACTTTTCTCAAAACAAGGGCCAATTAAACTCGGTGTGTTTGTAAACAAAGTTCCAAGTTGCACAGGTCATCGGTTTCTTTGGAGTCAGGCATTAATCACCTTTTAATTGACAGTGAATGGAAAATGGGCTTCTTTAATTGAGTGAGATGTTTAACTCACGCTGAGAAGGTGTTAATTATGAAACTGACATTGAGAAGGGAAATATACATAAAACCAGTCAGGCTGTTATAGCAGCCAATCAAAAATCGTGTACTTTCATTTTCAATCAAAATGGCGTCCGAGATAGCATTCTGTGACACTGGGAAAAAGCATGTGCGTGTTTTAGCTAGGAATATCTTTTTTTCCACGGATCTTGGACTCAGAATTTAGGTGCGTTATAGATGAGTGCGTGATATACACAGCGAATTACGGTAATCAGGGCTGATTTTTATTCCTGGCGGACTTTGAAAAAAATACTTGCATCAATGCTTTAGAGTACGCCTGGACTCAGAAAAAAATACTATCCTGGAGTATTACGCCAGATTTTTTTTTAAAATCCGTGATACTTCCGCTTGGAATCCAGCTGGATTCCATCTAGAATTTTCGTATGGGAAGCCCAAAGGCCAAAGAAGCTCATGCGAACAGTGAAAACTGAATTGCAGGCTGATCTGAGTATTCACTGGTCGTACAGGTTTTATTGTCCTTAAAGTGTTTTTCCAAATTTCCATGATCACTATTCCTCCAAATTAGTTTCATTCTCTTGTTCTCTGCGACATCTGATTCGGGTCTACACTGTTTGCATAAGCCTATCTGTTGCAATATCTAGGTTCTTTAAATTTTTTATACATGCCAGTTTCATATGTTTCTGACAAGAAAAGGCTCTATAAATTAAGTTCGTTTTTCTCCCGAAGTGGTTTCCCGCCATAATTTCAGGTGGCATTACCACTACGAGCATGTGGTTTCTTCATGCGGGGCAAATGGAAATGTTGCTTTGTGACTGTTGCATTTTCTGGGTATTTTCATAATTATAATGTTCTCAATGTATAGATAATGTAAAAGAATAACTGTACTAATATCTATTTATACCCTGGTAAATGCGGAGTAAGGCCCTCACTCTTCAGGTTTTACTGTTTAAAAATAGCTAATTGCATATGTCTTGATAATAAAGTTTACGAGTCGGACCAAGTAGTTTTTATGAATCCGGGACTGATCCAGGATGATTTCTGAAGGGGGTTCGATTAGATCGAATTTCCGTACTTACTCTACGTATTTGGACAGACAGACACAGCATTCCCACTCACATTTTGATTTTGGGGTACATGTACCCCTTGGGTTTAGCATTTGGGGGTACAGATCACTTTTTGAGGGTACACATATTTTTGGGGTAATTAAATGCATTGTTAAGCACTGGGAAGACTTTATACTTTAAATGTCATTGTGGTCAGTTTTAGGTACTTTGTCTTAGTATTTTAAATAAAAGGAAAACTGTGCTTCAATCATATCAAGACGTCACTTTTCCAAAACATATTCTTCAGTCAAAAGAACCTAATACTAACAGCCAAGTTCAAGTACTATTAAAGCTTCCTAGATATACAATGTTTGAAAACAGGTTCTGTCCAGAATGTTGTTCCTTTCATTCAGTACTATTAAAGCTTCCTAGATTTACAATGTTTGTTTGTTTGTGTTGAGGTTTTACGGCCCAGTCAACCCAATGGGGTCATGTCGAGCGCGGTCAGTTTACCTAACCACACGTTTACTGGGCAGGCTTAGTCCTCTAAGCGGTTAACCAGTAGTGTGCACATTCTTTCGCCAGAAACTGACAACTGCCCTTCTTGAATCAGCGGAAGGGAGAGAATGACCGCAGAAAATATTTCATGATCAATCTCCACGAAAGAATGTTGCCGACCTCGGCGGGGGTTGAACCCGCGACCTCCTGGTCTCCAGTCGGACGGCGCATCCAACTGAGCCACCGAGGCCGGCATTTACAATGTTGAGCGCTGTGGTGCAGTGGTAAAGCATCGGACTCGAGATCGAGAGGTACCGGGTTCGATCCCCACTAACTGCAAGTGTTGTTTCCTTGAGCAAGAGACTTTATCCACATTGCTTAGTACTGGTTTCTACCCAGGAAAAAAAGAGGGCCACATGGAAGATTAGTACTAGATAACTAAATGTGTTACCCTCTATAAATAAAGTCGATTATTATTATTATTATTATTATGTTTGAAAACAGGTTCTGTCCAGAATGTTGTTCCTTTCATTCAGTGTGAGCCGGACATACTGATTTTATAGAAAATCGCTACTGCAAAATGGCATGAAAGATTGGAAATTCTATGAAAGAGTGTATGACATTTTCCTGGGAGTTTTGAGCATTTTTAATATTCATAACAGTGTTTATTGACTGAATAATTAAACTTTTTCGGGAAATTAGGAAGTCGCGAAAACTTATGACATGTAGATTTTACGGCAATAAGTACATGTTTTTGTTGATAACGGTCATTAAAAACTTGGCTAAAGTAGTCATGCAGCGGTACAACTATCCTAAATTAATCTGAATGAAACAAAATATTTCTTTTGCATGCAGTAATTACCAATCTAATTGACAACTTTTGTATATGCTTGAGCGAACCGAGCCGTATCGAAACTCGGAGAAAAAGAGGTGTCCACTGAACCGCGATACAGTGTAATGGTCGTCAGTGATTGGATAATGCAAAAAAGATTATAAACAATAACCAATGAACAATAATCTTATCCCTCTCGGTAAGAATATAAATACATTCCGGGAATGCACTGCGTTTAAATGCACTGGTCGAACGCATTCGTTATTGTCCGCCAGCAACCGCAGTGTTTTGATGCTTTATTATTATTTACAAGAATTCCGCGGAAGGCGTCATCGCACCTGCTGGGGCAAAAGTCACAGGAGCCACAATCAGAACGTGATTATTAAATAAGTTTATTTCATTCTTAGCAGTGCTTAGTCGGAAAACTGGGTTGAAAAAAATGTAGACAAAGTGCCTAGTGGGGCACATATATTCCAGGCCAGTTCCATTCCCTCTAATGGCTATATCTTCAGCACTGCCTTTTCGTATCATACAGCCCAATGATAATGGAACATTGACGTAAAATGTGTAAGTCACTGGAGCATGAAATATAGGTCAAGGTCACGGGTAAAGGTACCTGCTAATTCAGTACATCAAAGAGAAGCACAATGCAAGGTATGGTGGTTGTAGGCCTTATAGTTGAGGAGTTATCAAACATCAACGTAAAATGTGTCAAATATAGGTCAAGGTCACCGGGTCAAGGTACCTGTCAAGCCAGTGCAATAAGGTGAAGCACTATGCAAGGTTTAGTGGTTGTAGGTCTTATATTTGAGGAGATACCGAACATCAACATACAATGTGTCAAAAGTCACTGGAGTGCACAATATAGGTCAAGGTCACCAGGTCAAGGTACCTGCCGAGTCAGTACATTGAGAAGAAGTGCTATATAAGGTTTGGTGGTTGAAGGCCTTAGAGTTGAGGACATATGGAAGGGTGACCTAAAAGGTGTAAAAGTCAATGGAGCGCGAAATATAGGTCAAGGTCACCCAGTCAAGGTACCTGCAGGGTCCATACATTGAGGAGAAGCACTATGCAAGGTTTGATGGTTGTAGGCTTTATAGTTGAGGAGATATTGAACATTGACGTAAAATGTGTAAAAGGCACTGGAGGGCAAAATATAGGTCAAGGTCACCGGGTCAAGATACCTGCCGAGTCAGTACATCTAGGAGAAGCACTATGCAAGGTTTGGTGGCTAGAGGTCTTAAACTTGAGGAGATCTGGAACGTTGACGTAAATTATGTCAAAGTCACTGCAGCCAAAATATAGGTCAAGGTCACCAGGTCAACGTATCAGCCAAGTCAGTACGTTGAGAAGAAGCACTTTGCAAGGTTTGATGGTTGTAGGCCTTATAGTTGAGGAGATATCGAACGTCGACGTAAAATATGTCAAAGTCACTGGAGCACAAAATATAGGTCAAGGTCACCGGGTCAAGGTACCTGCCAAGTCAGTACATCTAGGAGAAGCACTATGCAAGGTTTGGTAGTTGTACACCTTATAGTTGAGAAGATCTGGAACGTCAACGTAAATTGTGTCAAAGTCAATGGAGCGCAAAATATAGGTCAAGGTCACTGGGTCAACATACCTGCCAAGTGAGGAGGTCAGGGAGATGTGTCATGCAAGGTATGATGGTTGTTGTAGAATTATAGTTGATTAGAATACTAACTTTGACGTAAATGTCGAACTTCGACATAACAGAACTGTTAACAGACAGACGGACGGACGAACGGACGAACGAATGGAAAAGCGGGCATCTATGTTGCAAAGTTAGGAGGTCAGGGAGATGTTTCATACAAGGTTTGATGGCTGTTTAGTCTTGTAGTTGATTAGAATACTAACTTTGACATAAATGTCGAACTTCGACATAACAGAACTGTTAACAGACGGACAGACAGACGGACAGATGAACAGACAGAAGAATGGAAAAGTGGGCACCACTGTCGTAAAGTCTGGAGGTCAGGGAGATGTTTCATGCAAGGTTTGATGGTTGTTTAGTCTTGTAGTTGATTAAAATACTAAGTTTGACATAAATGTCGAACGTCAACATAAATGTTGACAGACGGACGGACAAATGGACAGACATATGGAAAAGCGGACGCCTATATCGCAAAGTCAGGAGGTCAAGGAGATGTTTCATGCAAGGTTAGATGGTTGTTTAGTCTTGTAGTTGATTAGAATACTAACTTTGACATAAATGTCGAACGTCGACATAAATGTTGACAGATGGACGGACGGACTGACGGACGGACGGACGGACAGAAAATCGGACGCCTATATCGCACCCTGCTACAAGCAGGTGCGATAAAAAGGATATACTATTGAGCGAAAACTGACTCAGTAGGACGTACGCATATTGCAATTTATATGTGCACCAAATTTTTGGTACGTTTATGTACGTAGATACCAACAGTTCTGTACGCTCATGGCAGATTCTCTACATGAATTACGTACTGCAGTATGTGAATGGGAATGCTGCAGACAGACCTGAGCAAACAGTGTAGACCCAGATCAGATGCCGCAGAACGCATTTAGAGCTTCACTGAAAGAGTGATGTATTTAACCAGAGATTTGTAATCTCTCCAAGAATTGGAGTTTACATGCCTGTTTATCACCACAAAAGACAAAATCTGACCACCCTTGCATCGGAAGATGAGCTGAGTCTTCACTGGTTGCATGTCTTATTACCCTAAAAGTCTTTTCCAAATTTCCATGTCCCCTTCAAGTTCCCCTATGAACTAGTTCCATTCCCTTGTTCTCTGTGGTGTCTTATCTGAGTCTACAGTTTGCATAGACCTATCTGTCCCAATATGTAGGTACTATTTTTAACACATGCCAGTTTCATATGCATTTCTAAGTCTTCGCGAAAACTTTTGAAGTGCTATAGGATGGCTGTCAGTCAGACAGAAATTTTCTCCAGGACAGAAGGAAAATCTGCAGGACAGACAAATTTTGGTTTAAACTGATAACAACTTAGGATTAGAAAATATAATTTTAGTGTTCATAACTTCATATGATACTGTTTAGCCTTTTAACCCAAAATCCTGAAGCAAAAGCAAATGAAATGTTTAAAAAAAAATGAAAAATGTCTATAATAATTATTTGGCAATTGAAAAGTGTTGCAGGACAGCTGTCAGACAGGCAGAAAATTTTTGCAGGACAAAATGAAAATTTGCCTGTTTTGTCAGACAGTCCTGCAGTTTTCACGGAGGCTGAATTTTCTGTTGAAAAAATGCTCTATAATTTAACGAACATAAGTGCATTTTTCATTCCAAGCGGTTTCCATCACGATTTCTCGTGACGTTACTAAGAGCACGCGGTTTCTTCATGCGGGGCATGGGTATGTGACTTTTGCATTTTCTGGGCATTTTCACACGTATTTTTGTATTCTACATGTATACTGGAAATGAGAATGTCCCAGAATCGGGTTTCGTAAATTCTAATGTTGCTTCCTCTCCGTTTAATGCCCAAATTTCTGCCACGGAGAATGCACAAGCATTCAGTCGATCACGTGAGGAGAATACAGAAATTTGATCCAAACTTCTCCCTGAAATCCTGAAATTGTCGCAAAACTTCTCCCTGTCTGAGAGCTCTAGGATGATCCCTTCATGCATCCCTTCAAAAGTTAATGAACAGAAACGAGAAGTGTGACAACACTGACGACAATGACATGGACGGACAACACGATTCCTATGTGTCTGCCATGCTACGCAGGGGACACAAAAATGCTGTCCCCCTTCCCATTTTTCATGGGCCTGACTTGCAAAATTCAATTATCAAGGCATATACAATTAGCTCCCTAGTAAACCTACAGAGTGAGGGCCTTACCCTGCAATTACCAGGGTACAAATAAATATAAGTACACTGCAGCGCAGTTATAATGCTGTCATCAGGAGCCATGAACAGACTGCTTTATATGGGTGCGTGTTATAAACTGACAACCCCACCCACTATTTTGTATGCATGATTGCCATTTGCTCCAATTATTATTAGATGTATTTCATATTGTGTGTATTTAATAAGTTATACTGCATGATTTTTTATGTTTGTTTATTGTTGAAACTTTGAGCATGTATCTTGCTTCATTTTGGTTTCATTGTTTTTATCCAGTAATTAATAAATTTGTAAGCTTTCAAATGTTTGTTGTTCACGGGAACTAACTACAACAGTCTTGCAGTATGTATAGCTTCAACCGTACCACTGGCCACTGCGAAAATAGCAAATAAATAATCTACCTTGAATTATTCTCGCGTGTTACGCCCTTCAAAAAAAAAAAAAAAAGTAATAAAAAAAGCAAACAGTTAGACCCAGATCAGGCACCACTGAAATCGAGGTCTGACCAGGATCTTCAGTATTTGGAAATTATTTCATCAAATCTGGGACCAACAAACCGCAAAAAGTGTTGAACAAAAAATAAAGTGGATTAAAGTGACCTTTGATCTTTTGGACACGCCAACTGCACCTGGTGTTTTGCAGTCACTGTGTTTTCACATGTGTCACACAAACAGATTGATTACATATATCAGACTACCATCACTATGGCCTGTTTATCGCAAAAAGGACAGTGAAGTGTTGAATTTATGACTGTGTTTGGATAATGACACAATTAATTTGCATGGCGGTGTTGCTGTTATTCCTCCTTATTCCTCAATATACATGAAAATGAACATTTAGAGCCATGTTAGTCACTGTCAGGGCTTCCATTAACTTCCAGACTCAGGAAGTCCCAGACTTCCTACCCCTCAAATTTGGAAGTCCCACAGGAAAATCTAGGAAGTCCCACTTTTTTCCGTGCTGCGGCGGTCTGCCCTTTCTTTAGTGGAACATAGGTTCTTATTTCAGTGTCACACAGAATCATCATGATATACGCTTCTCTTAGATGTGTTCTAAAAATGTCCTTATCCCTTATTAAAATTCGATCGCATCTTTTTGGAAAGCCTGTACTTGTATGTCGGACCTTAGAGAAAGCATCAACATTAGTACAACTTCGCGTTCGTTTCAAAGCCCAGAGAAAGAAAAAAGAAAAGAAAATGCATGAGAGAAAACACCCAAAACACGTTTTCTTAAAAATAAACTATGCTGAAATTATTTTGCAGAAATGTATTTAATGAAATATTTGTTCGGATTGAAGCTGATCAACACCAGCGAACGAGTTGCTTACTTCACAAAAATTGCGGGAAAACGGCGCCGACTCGTGCAACAACAAACAAATTAAAGGCAGCTCTCAATGAAATACCAACAGCAAAACGTTCGTTTGCGGAGAAAAGCAAGCAAAACCATCGCAAATCGCCTATATTTAGACTTACTTTGCGTCTTTTCCATGCTGGTAAACAGCGCAACCAGAACAAGGCTACACATTTAGAAACGGGTTTTCCGAAAATTTTGACGAAAAATGTTTTCTTTTCATTTGAAAAATTGCTTTTGTTGTCATGACAAACGTAAGCTTCTCAATTTGAATAGATTTCAATTTGCGTTCTGCGCATAATTGTTATTTATTTATTTATAGAATTTCACTCGGCAATTCCCGGAAGTGTTGCAGACGACACACGTTCTTAGCAAAATAATAATTTAAGATTTTAAGACGTGAATATTAAAAAGTAATAATGACTTCATGTAATTTCAGCAAATAATTTTGGGGTCGCAGTAGAAAATTTAATTATAAAAACATCAATTAATCAAAGCATGCGTGACAAATACACACAGTGATGACGCAGCCATCAAAAGGGTGCCGCGACGCTTGACACGGCTGTCAATAAAACTCCCGCAAGCGGAAAGTGGGATGTCCTTAAAGCTCAGTCAACACAGGTAGCGAATTTCCGGTAAGTAGGCGGGGCAAACATCATACAGCTGGTTAAAAGTGGACAGGCCTTTTGACAATTTTTGGACGTCTCAGGTATCGATTTCGGACGGACAAAAGAAATTTCGGAAGTCCGCGGTACGTCTTTGAAGTTCAATTTGGACGTCCGGTGGCAATCTCAGAGCGTAATATACTTTGTACGTCCGCTTAACGGAAGCCCTGCACTGTAGTATGGCATTTAAAAGGTGCGCGGTGTAGATCTACAATAAGGCTGATCATTTTTCTGTATTTATTTCTTTCATAACTAAACAAAGTTCTGAAATAGGTGCTTTGTGCCACATCAGCATTCCCACTCACATTTTGATTTAGGGGTACATGTACCCCTTGGGCTTAGCATTTGTGGGTACAGATCATTTTTTGAGGGTACACATATTTTGAGGTAATTAAATGCATTGTATAGTACTGGGAAGACTGTATAAAAACGCCATTTTATGAACTACCTTTTCATTTTGCCTTTGGGACTGATTGTCGCCTCCAGCTTAATGCTTCATTAGAACCCAAGCATTTCAGTGATTTGGTGGCAAAGGGGCTTTCAGTAACATCCAAAGACTTGCAATTTTGCACCCATTTCTCCGCTAAGTTTGAGCCGAAGAATGCTAGCTTGTGACATCTTTGTTGAAGTGTTTCAAACTGACCACGTGTTTTGGCTAGGTAATGAACAATCAAGATATACCTCTCGGATATAAACAACATGGTCGTCAGCGATTGGATAATGCGAAAAAGACCGAACGCAATAACCAATGAACAATAATCTCATCCTTCTCGATAAAAACATAATTAAATTCCGTGATCCTCGTAACAATCCTTGATCCGCTTCTATGCACTGGCCGTACGCATTTGTTATTGTCTGCAGGCAATCGCAGTAGTTCGATGCTTTATTAATATTCAAAAGGATGCTAATGAGCGAAAACTGACTTGAACAGGACGTACGAATGTTGCAATTTATACGTGCAACAAATTTGTGGTACATTTTGTGTACGTAGTTACCAACAATTCTGTACGCTCATGGCAGATTCTCTATGTGAATCACGTACTGTGGTACGTGACTGGGAATGCTGCCACATCCCCTTCTTCAGGGAATCCCTTTTTAATGACAGAACCTATCACCTTACGTAGTATAGTGATTTTTCTTTGTTCACCTGCTCTAGCAATGCTCAGTTAAAGGTACTTAGCTTTCCAGTACTGAAGTCTTATCAGTGGCTTTTTAACCTGTGTGTTGCTAGCTACTTTCACTTCCGATGCTGTTTACACAGATCGGTCACAATCAACGCTGTTTACACAGATCGGTCACAATCACAGATGTGATTCTACAGTACAGCTTTCACGAAGGTTATATCGTTCGCTCTAATGCGCGATCGCGGAAAAGATTAAATCCAACGCTATTCCCGCGCTTATCCCACGCTAAACCCGCACTCAGCTCGCGCTGGGATATCATGCAGCGTGAAAACGATCACACTCGCGCTAGCTTCCACTCTTATCCAGGCTCACCTTATGCAGTCTCAGGTAAAAATGCTCGAGTTATCTGAACGTAAAATTTTGAATATAAAAAAGTATGTGCACATTTCTCCTAATATACATGAACAACAAAATAGAATAATGATTTATAATTGACTTATTATGTTTAGTCAGAACACAAATAAACTACAAAGTAATGTGTGATTTTGTAGTGTTTAAGTTGTAATTTTATTCTTCCCAACAGCGAAGCCCCAAAACAATCTGGTCAGGGTCTTCGTTGTTCGCCTTACGTATTCTACACGGTCCCTAGAAGAATCTTAGCAGAATGTACAGATGCCGACAATCACGTTTTCCCCTAAACCTGACAAATTCTGTATTCAGGCTGGCTCATTTTTTCCCGTGTCACTTTAGCAGCGGAAATGTCCCTTTTTTAAACCATCTTATTGTTTGTTTACCAATTTATCATGCTTCTCTTCCTAAGTCGGAAATTACCGCCTTTCACCCATTATTTTCAAGGTTAGCATGTGCTGCTGCTGCTGCCAAGAAAACTGCTTGAACCTCTGGAGCGCTGCTGAAAATTTTAGAGCAGATGCCGATCTGTTTTCAGTATTTTACAGCAAGAAGGCTGAACTTTTCATGTGAATCGTCTGCCCAGCAAACGGTCCATATGTAATGTCACACCTTATTTGCCCCGTTATTTGCACTGGAAAATAAAGAAAAAAATATGAAAATGCCGTCTGCTGAATGTGCTGAGCGCTTCAAGTATTAAGAGTATGGATACATTTCATTTGTCATGGGAGGCATAAACGGACAGGCTGAAAGGTATCTACACTTCTCGGATCGAGGCCTCGGCGGTTTCTCATGATGACTGGACCAGGGTTAGGGCTGTCCATTTAAATCACCACTTAATGATGCTGGTGATTTGCTGTCTTATGTCTCTTTCAACATAAATTATTAAAGTCATACCGAGATTATAGAATGCGGCGTCTGATCAGGGTCTTCACTATTTGCAAAAAAACAAAAAAAAACAAACAGTTTAGCCATCTCTAGCAATACCTAAATCTAATAGCCGGATGCTCCTAAAATGAGTGGACTCTCTATCTCTCTCTCTCGCAAATATGATATGCCTCCTTTCGAACTATAAGTTGTTAGCACCGACTTTATTTGAAAGAATGTTATCGCACCGGCTGGAATGGAACGCGAGACCTGATCGCGGATTTGATTCTTGATCCTTACAGATTGTGCGGTTTATTAGTAAACACACATGTATTTGCTATGGTCATTCGCTCCTTCTGCTGCTTCAAGATCGGCAGTTACAAGTTTCTGACGGAAGGGTGTTCAGTGAACTGGTTAACCGCTAATGTAATAAGCCTGCCCCCTCTTCATCCCATTTCGGATGGGCCCCAACTCGTAAAGCAATTGCAGTTACCTCCCGCTCCCTTTAGTCAATTGCAGTTAGCTCCCTTAAAACAGTAAAACCTGCAGTGTGAGGACTTTGCCCGGCATTTATCACGGTACAAATAAATATTATGTTATGTTATTTTCTTCCAGTATATACATTTAAAACATTATATTTAAAGGCTTACAGAGTATTCTTCAGAACTTTCGTTCTCATGTAAAGTGTTCTGTTTTTGTGACTTCAGCATCCAATATGCAAAACTAAGACCTCAATTTATTTAACGAATAAAACAGACGCACATGTAAATCTAGCATCGGCGGGGAAGCGTCTTCAAAATGGTATATTATATACCCTTGCGGACATTCTAGGCAGAGTCTTCCTGGGTAGAAACCAATGCTAAGTTATGAAGATAAGGTGTCTTGCTCAAGGACACAACACTTTGTGATCCCGGGTATCGAACACGAAATTTCTGGATTACCACCCAGGGCTAATTCAATAGACGACAAATAAACCGTTATTTTTTTTATTTCCCAGAAAACAGCAGATTTGACATTTCATGCAATAGAAAACAGGACACATGCAATGGAGACAATTTGCATGAAATGTCAAATTGAAGAATGAGAAAAATATTTCAAAATGCCTGTTGAAAATTTTACTCAGAGTGCTGCGTAAAGGTTTGCACAAACACTACGCGCACGAGTGTGTGTATGGCAAAACCAACAATAAAATTTGTATGAAGAGTCAGGTCAGCATGCACACTGAACCTGCACACCAGTAGTCTGATCAGAGCCTTCGCTAATCAGATGTACCTCCTGTAATCTCTGGATGTAACAAAACGTCTTGTGCGACAAGCGAATACTCTGGTGAGTCTGCGCAACTGCACATTCTGATCAGAGCATTCGCTGATCGTATTAACCTTCGATAGCCGGACTGTCCAAAGCGGGATCAACAGTGCGACTGCAATAGCACATTCTGATCAGACCTTGGGGTGGGGGAGGGGGTGGTAACTTTGGGGTAATTTTGGTACGAGTGTGCGAGCCAGTATTTCAAAACCTATCCTATTCATATACCCGCCTTTGAAAAAAAAAAACAAAAAACGGACCCATTCATATACTTGATCATCTAAAATGTTGACCTATTCTTTGATTTTTTTTTGTACCCACTTTTTTGCTGGTTGTTACACAAATATCACAAATATCACAGTCAATTCATGTAATACCAAGAGGATAAGCAGCCTCGAAAAATCTCTGAGCGAAAAACATGTGCATATACCAGGATGTCAGAAAAATGGGCCCTTTCACATAGGAAACCAGAAAAATCGGACCATTCATATACTTTTTGCTGAAAAAAGGGGGCCAATCATATACCTAGCAGTGCTGAAAAAGGGGGCTATTCGGCACGCACATCCGTACTATGCCATATATATAAGACCCCCGCCCCCGAGGATCAGACCCTTCGATGATCATACAGTATGCACCGTCTGTGGATTCAGGGCTATCCAAGAAGCTTGCTTTATACAGTGGGTCGATGCACAGACTGACCTGAGTCTTTGCTCGTCATACATACATTGTAGTATTGTAGATTTTGTCCGGCGCGGGCATCATAAATTATACTTCATTCATAATAACCTTGTACCGACGTAGATGGCCCAGTCAAAACTATTTCGGTCTTGTCGAGCCCGCACATATTTCCGGGGCAGGCAGACATTAGCTGTTAATCATTTCAGCAGAAACTGACAACTGCCCTTCTTTTCTTTCATATACGTTGATGAGTGAGCCTACTTTTGGAGTCATGGCCCTTTGAACATCGAGAATATCATAGTGATTTCTGTAATATATTTGTGTTCGCTCTGTAACTTGAAAACAATTCAAGATATTTTCTTGAAACTTTATTAATTTATTAACAGAGTTATGACACTTGCTTGATGTTAGTATAGTGGCGGGGCATGGTGCAATATCTGCGACCCATTTATAAAATATTTAACAGTATGACATATTAGGAAAGGGTGCCTCGGTGGTGTAGTGGTAAAGCTGCTCGCATTGTAACCCATGCAGGGGTCATGAGTTCGATCCCAGGCTTCTTCAGTCTTTCATATGAGACTTTAAACCAAGGCCCCCATCTCTCCATGACCTAACTGTTAGTTGGACGTAAAACACTCACTCATCTGAATTGTCATTAGCTTGAAGGTGAAAGACACCTTCTGAAGACACCAATATTGGCTTTAATTAAGAAAAGCATACACTCAGAGGATGATCTTGAAAAGCCCAGAGGCCAAAGAAGCTCATACAAACAGCGAAGACTGATTCGCAGGTTGATCTTAGTATTCACTGGTCGCACAGGTCTCATCGTCCTAAAAGTGTTTTCCAAATTGTCATGATTTCTGTTCCCCCAAATTAGTTTCATTCCCTTGTTCTCTGCGGCGTCTAATCTGGGTCTGCACTGTTTGCATAGGCCTATCTGTTCCAATACTTAGGTTCTTTATATTTTTAATACGTGCCAGTTTTGTGTACATTTCTGACGAGAAAAGGTTCTATAAATTAAGTTGTGTTTTTCTCCCGAAGCGGTTTCCCGCCACGATTTCACGTGACGTTACCGCTGCGAGCACGTGGTTTCTTCATGCGGGGCAAGGGAAAGAATGTTGCTTTGTGACTGTTGCATTTTCTGGGTATTTTAATAATCCTAATGTTCTCAATATATAGATGATGTAAAAGAATAACAGTGCCAATATTTATTTATACCCTGGTAAATGCGGGGTAAGGCCCTCACTCTAGGTTTTACTGTTTAAAGGGAGCTAATTGCATATGCCTTGATAATGAAATTTACGAGTCGAACACAGCATTTCTTTTATGAATCAGGGGCGGATCCAGGACGATTTCTAAAAGGGGTTCGATTTGATCTAATTTCCGTACTTACTCTACGTATTCGGACAGACATGCCTGAGCAAACAGTGTAGACCCAGATCAGCCACCACAGAACGCATTTGAACCTTCACTGAAACGGTGATGTAATCTCTTCAAGAACTGAAGTTTACATGTACATGCCCGTTTGTCACCACAACCGGCAAAATCTGACCGCCCTTACATCGGAAGATGATCTGAGTCTTCACTGGTCGCACGTCTTATGTCCTAAAAGTGTTTCCAAATTTCCATGTTCCCCCCTCACTAGTTCCATTCCCCTTTTCTCTGCGGCGTCTGATCTGTGTCTACATTTTGCATAGGCCTTTCTGTCCCAATACTTAGGTTCTACTTTTTATACATGTAAGTTTCATATGCAGTTCTGACGAAAAAAATTCGGTATAATTTAACGCACATGTGTGTTTTTCTCTTAGCTGTATATGCCTCAATTTCTCGTGACGTTACCGTTACGAGCACGCTGTTTCTTCATGCGGGGCAAGGGAATGTGACTGTTGCATCTTCCGGGTATCTCCACTTGTATTTTTGTAATCTATACTGGAAATGCTAACGTCCCAGAATTGTGTGTCGTCGTCTGGTGGCGTATCATTGCAACTTTGGAAAATATTTTAAGAGAACAAGGGAATGAACCTAATTTTTGGGGACACGGAGTGCGGCGATTGGGAAAACTCATTTGGTACAATGAGACTTTTGCGACTAGTGCAGACTCAGATCAGCTTACGCATCCGCATGAGAATGGACGATATAACCTCCATGCTGACTGTACTATATGATGGAAAAACAAATAAATAAAAATCGGCCAGGTATTTCGTCAAATTACACCAAGGAACTCCGGTTAACGTCGGGCTGTACATGCTGGTCGCATATGCAATAACTCATCTAAACCGCTAACAAAAAAAAAAAAAAGCATTTTATTGCCAGAATGTGAAATACTTCCCCGACTGGACATGAATTAAGTTGAAGGAGAATCTCAATTTCCCGACGGACAATTTGTATTTGTCGCGTAGGCATTGAGATCACAAATAAGCGAAATGATATAAAACAAGGAAGACACGGCTCAGGTTGCGGAAGTCCACAAATACATGTAGATAATGTGCAATTTTATTTATTGTGCTGTGGTTTTCTGTCAACAGAATGAGAACTTCTGGATCAAAATCTACTGCAAAAGTACCGTGAATCGATCTTTATTCACAGACGCACCTGTGATAGAAATATTTTACTACTGTTGTTAATCCTTTCCACGCTTGTCACGCTCGTGCCAGTAATACGTTTCGCGCTACGATTATGTAACCTCGCGTTCCATTCTTCACGCTTCGCGCAAAACCCACGCTAAAACCGCGCTAAACCCACGCTTGTTTCGCGCTAACGAGCAAATTTTTTTATCGTGGAGCGCGAAAGATATAACCTTCGCGAAACTTGTACTGTATATGCATTCATTGCATGCTTATGTTGCACACTAAATAAAGACAGTGAAGCAAATGACGATGACTGGCTAAAATACCCCATTATCTTATTTGATGCAGTTCTGCAATCTCTATCCTCAGTCCTTGTTTTATGGAGGCCATGTTTCTGCAATCTAGGAGAACGGTTACCTGCGATTCTTTGTCATCAGAACTATTCTATGGTCGGGTATGAAAGCCACGGCCGAGCTGCCGAGCCGAGCCGAAAAAGCCGAGCCTGCTATAATGTTTTCCTTTATTTGTTCAAACGAGTAAGATACTTATTTCTTTTAATCTTATATTACCATATATGTAAAATGCTGTATTCACAATTAAAATTTGTATAATCGTTTGCTTATTTATGACTTTATATCCAATTTTCCATTCAACAGGGGTATGAAAGCCACGGCCACGAAAGGGATATGTTTTGCCCAGTTTGTGAACAAATTGTGATGATTTATAATCTGAAGATTTGACAGAGATTGCAGAAAGATATTTTTAAATTATTTTGAATCATTATAACACGCTGAAACTGTTTATATTCTCACTATTCTTCTTTTTCATCCAAATAACGAGGATCGGCAGATTCTAAAAATAGAATAGCTATAAACTAAACGAAAATAACCGAAACGGCTGAAAGGGCCTAAAGGCTCAGGTGAGCTAGCAAAACAGTCATTTAAGACTCCACATCTATAACTAATTTGATAGTTTTTCCCATCAACATACATGCCATAACCTCAGTTGGTCAATCTGTGAGATCTGAGAAAAATTTAAGTGAGATTTCAAAAAATTCTGTGAGATTTTTTCTTGGCGCTGTATTTTGTCATACGAAGTAATTTTCGAAATTTAAAGCTTATTTATTTGAAAGGCATGACTTCTGCAGGAGTCTTTAAAGTGTTTAAATAATGAGGGCCAGCAAACTTTATCCCTCTTGCAGCATTCATGTCTTTAAAATCAAAATAAATATCTTTAATTTCCAAAAAGATATATAGGCCTTTTTCTTGGATGCTGGAGATGCTTTTGCATCAGGAGAAGCAGGGCGCTTGGGCATGATACTGGCAGTACTTCAAATTTAAGAATGATTTATGACTAAAATTATCTGCATTTTATATAAAGATATCAACATCTGCTTGAGCAACCCTAATTCTATTCTTTATGTGACAATTACTGCAAACAAAACAAAAAAAATATACAACATAAAAGGGGCCGCTAATTATCACAAATACTTACCCTAAGACCAGACACAATACGCCAACCCCATTTTTCTTCAAGCCAGATCATTGGCGCATGCCATTATCTCGTCCACTAGTGTAACTGATCATCTTTAGTTGACCCAGAAAGCGTGTCCGATTGACCAATCTGTCATTTAACACCTTCTTAATCATTTAATTACTATTGTTTATCATGTTTATTGCGGAATCAACACCGTCCACCATCACAGGTCATGCGGATACCTTTGCACTTATTTTGACACTTGTTATCGGCTTTCGATTCAACGTAATGGAATACACTTCTATTGATCCGGAAACCAATACTACAGTGACTGTCTACAAAAAAGGTGCCTTAAGATTTTTTTTCGATGGGGTTTTTCGATTCCGTGAGTTTTACCGCTCGCGGCGTGAGCCCGTGAGAAACGTCAGAATTACGTGAGGTTTTTCCTCACTGCGTGAGACTTGGCATGTATGCATCAATGCTGGTCATCATACTGGTATAAGATGTAATTGTTAAGTTTAGGCCCTTTCAATGCTTTTGCTTTCAGTTTCTGTTATTTTCATTTAGTTTTCTCTGTTCTATATTTAGATCCTGCCGATCTTCGTTATTTGGATGAAAAAGAAGAATAATGGGAAATAGAAACAGGTTCTGCATATTATAATGATACAAAATGATTTTAAATACTTTTTTGCAACCTCTGTCAAATGCTCTGATCTTAAAATATCGCCGTTTATTCACAAAGTGGCCAAAATATATCCCTTTCGCGGCCGTGGCTTTCATACCCCTGTCGAATGGAAAATTGGATATAAAGTCATAAATAAGCAAACGATTGTACAAATTTTAATTGTGAATACAGCATTTTACATATATTGTAATATAGAGTAAAAGAAATAAGTATCTTAAACTCGTTTGAACAAATAAAAGAAAACATTATAGCAGGCTCGGCTTTTTCGGCTCGGCTCGGCCGTGGCTTTCATACCCGACCCTATTCTATACGGAAATTTTTAGTCTGAACAGTGGATTGGCCATCCATTTACCCTAGCATTCAAACCATCGAGCCCAAAATAAGAGGTTTAAAACGCGAATATGGTCACAAGTGCCACTGCTCCTTCCTTGTGATATATCTTTCATGCTAAACGACTAAAACTTACCATCTTTTCACGGAAAATTTGGACGTCTTTTTCTTCTGTGCATAAACTTTGCTTCTGTGCGCAAGAGCGGAAATTGAGATTACTATCACTCGAAATGGACGAAATATAGTGAAATAGAGATAATAATTTGCAAAATGGAGCGAAAATATGGGGTCCGTAGAAACCCTCCAAACCCCCACAAAACATTCCAAATTACCCCAAACCATCCTTAAAATACCCTAAACAACCCTCATAGTGTAGGGGAGAGTTGCAGTGGGAGGGGGTAGAATGAAGTCATCGGATATGGTGAGGTGCGGTCTCACTAATAAGCGACATGAAGTGCCATGGAGAGACATGAAGCGTCATGAAAAAACAGGAAGATATTTAATCATTTGTGTGGCATAAAATATTTATTCCAAGAAACATTAGCCAATTCTGATGAGAACTCTAAACAGAAAATTCGCGCTAAAACCGCTAACGCATATAAAGTGACATGAAATTGTTAAAAGTGACACGAAGTGAAACAAGAGGCCCATGGGCCACGATTGGCTCTCCTGAGTAAAACAGCCATTGCATATCTGCAGATGCCGCTATGCAACATTCTTCCAGTATTGCCATAGCAACTAGGGACAGAAATTTGACAGTGACGTAAAAAGTCAAAGTTCATCCTAGGATAATCAATTTAATCATATTTATTGCAAAATTTATAAATGCAAGGGGCCGGGCCAAAATGTCTCACAACATTAGTTACGACCCCCACCCCCCTACAATGGAAATCAGCATGTTTATATCAGATGACAATAGCAATATACAATACACTATTCAATTTTTAAAATGAGAAAAGACATAAGCTATTGTAAATAAAACAAGACAAAATATTTAGACGCAAACGTCCAAGTACCGGTGCAAATTTTGTTCATGTTTACTATGATTCTATGATGGTTCCAGCGTAAAGGCTTACTTAAAAAATTTAATTTTGGGTAATGTTGGTTGGTACTTGATGCTCTATCTTTGGTCGGGCCCACCTGAGTCTTACTGTTGGTTTTCCTCTGCTCTAGCATTTCAGCTGTTTCGTGCTGTCGAGTCCTCATCGTTGTTTCATCTCTGTAATGTGTTGATTTTTTTGTGTTCTCGGAGAGGTAGCACTGATGAGTTAGGAAGCCTTCATGCGGACAGAACAAATTATGGGTCTAAACCGCGGCAGAAGTAAGGGCGACGATTGTAGCCACGTAAAATCGATTTAAGCACCCCCCCCCCCCCGCCCCCCACACTCACACACGGTGAAGTACTTTTCACTGACCGTTCCAAGGCGGTTCTTCTGCCATGGTTTATTTTTGTTATAGTTCGTTTTTGAATGTGTGTGTCGCTTATATCTTTTTGTTTTGGATAGCCATTTGTGGGAAAGTAACTGTCCGTTTGGCTTTTTGCTAGTGATGTTTCCATTAGGGTCTAGTTATTTCGTGTTTGTGTATCTTTCCCTTTGATGTCTCTGATGGGAAGTGTGGGATAATTGTATCGATTCTTGATCATTGCCTTCCTTTCTATTTTACTTAGAGATATGGGACAAGAGTATACTAAAATTTAATAAATTTTCAATGTAACAAATAAAAAAGAACAACAATACGATTCTTTAATGTATGCTTTTATTAAGCTTTATGAAATTTCTTGATTGATATGAAAATAAAATAGACATTAATCTGTTTATAACACAGTTTGTTATAAGATGGTTGTAGATATAGCATGGTTCAAAGATGGATTCGAAAAATGTATAGATTTTATCAAAACTGATGGTTAATGGTTATTTTTTTACAACATCTACATATTTTTGTTTGCATATAACAAGATTGTTTAAATAATACAGCTTGTGCTTTGGATTCCAAAATTTGTGTTATAAGCAGATTCTAATGTATAACATTTTTGATAAAACCTATCGCCTGACAGACAGTTCGGCTGAAGCTGACCTTTAACTTAATTGCGCTTATGACATTTTTCAAGTTCATCGCTGATCTTGAGATCATATGTGTGTGTGTGTGTGCGCGCGCGCGCGCGCGCGCGTGCCCGCGCGCGTGCTCGTTGAAGAAGAGGCAAGGGGGTGCCTAAATTTTGTATAAAGTATCTATCATCCTACTTATTATGAACTGAATGAATTATATGGTTTGAAAATAATGAGCTCTTAAAGATTTTAAATTAAAACGTTAACAATTGTATCTCTTCCCCTTGACTTTGAAATTTGTTTGTGGGGAAGGGGTTGGGGGATAGCACTGCACAAAAATGTGGTTAAACATGTATCATCATACCATACGTGAATCAAATTAATCATAGGGCTTGAAGAAATTAGGTCTTAAAGTTTTAACATGAAAATTGTAAGTTTTAGCATGAAAAGTCGAAGTCGAAGTCAGGCGAGCTAAAAATGATAATGAAAGTTAAAAATTAAATTTCTGAAGTAAGTAAGTAAGTAAGAATAATATTAAAATATTAAACTTGTCTTTCGTCTTATCTTCTTGATAATTTATTGAAATAAAAATTGAAAACGTCTGAAAATAAAAGAAAATAAAATAAAATATAGACACATGCTGTCAATTAAAAATTAGACAAAGTACCCGGTAGAAGCACTTTTATTCGCGGCCAGTGCTACCATGTTTTTTAGAAGGTTATGATTTTGATCTCAAAGTTGTCATTGAAAATACAAACTTTTTCACTGGTTGTATGAGAAATTATTGCCCTCCTTAATTCTGAGCAAAAACTATCTCTGAGATGTACATATACTATTATGCAATTGTGCAATCTTGCCAGAACCTTAGCTAGTTGATCATATGAGCATTCTCAGCTAAACAACCAGGTCCTAGCTCCTCTGAGTGTCTCAACATGCGCATTCAAAGTTCGACATTATCGAAATCAACAAATTAATAGCTTGGATGAAAAGTCAGATACTGGTGTTCCCGACAGATACAAACACTTAAATGCGTGGGTGAAATGTCACACACCAACGATCCCGGTAAATATAAAAAAAAAATCCTTTGTGAGTTAATCAAACACTCTACCATATGCAAGTATTAGCTTTTTCACACCTTTACATGTACAGGTAAAATATTCGTTGTACTTGGAACCAGACACCCCCCCCCCCTGCCACCCCCACGCCCCGGTTTGAAAATCCTGTCTTTAAACTTTCAGCTTTCTTGTGCAGTCGCTGACTTTGAAGATTTCATCATGCATCCAGGATGGGTCTGATGGCCTAATTATTACTATTTTATTTGGAATTGAATTAAATGCTGGCTCAGGTATTGCAGAAGTATTTTTTTTTCTGCTACACTATCAGTTTCTCAGGTAAGCATTCGAGCCCAGTCAGTTTCCGATAATAAAAGCTCTGCCGTTTTATCGTTTTTCTTTAAAATAGCTATCACACTAGCTTCTTTCCATTTCTCTGGTATTATTGATTTTGGAAACGTAATTTTAGAGGTTTTACTACTTTTGATTTAGACTCTTTTATAAACTTAGGATGAGAGTTATCTGGCCCTTGTGACTTCGACTGCTTTAGCTTATTTATAGATTTCTCTATTTCTTCTTCTGTTATTGTGATGTTGCTCAATTCCTGTTGATACTGTCGCTTCTTAAAAACTGGTAACGAAGCTTCTCCCTTAATCTAAAATCACTGAAAAAAAAATCATTCAGGATGTCAGCTGCCTCCTAGTCATATTTTGATAACGCTCCAGCTGAATTTTTCAGTCTTAATACTGCTGACTTTGATTTAGTCTTAGATTTAACGTAACTCCAGAAGATTTTTTTTTCACTTTTGATCTTCTCAGTCAGATCTTTTTCGTACATGTATTTTGCCTTTATGCGAACCGAATTTTTATGTATTTCTGTATTAAGAGTAGCATCGGGACCCAGGGTGAAGTTAGCTAGCTCTAAAAGTGCTTTAAACCCCCCGGTGGTTTGCTCTACCGACCGTTCTAAGGCGGTGGTCCCGGTGTTAGTCTTACTCTTTGTTGCTTTGTGGTTTATTCTACGAGGCGATTTGTTGTATGTCTTCCCGTGTGTCATTTTGTTCTTGTGTTTTTCAGTCCTTTTAGTATTGCGATTACCTCGCTTTGGGATGAGAGAGCTGATCTTAGTGCTTTTCGTACGTTTGTTCGGTTTGTGCTTGTTTAGATTTGTCGGTTTTCTCTTCCTCTTGGGGTCTGGGAAGGGCTGCGGTTTGTGATTGTGGCACTCCCTGGACATTTCTCTTACCTTTTATCTAAGCTCCGGTGTATCTGAATTTTTGGCATTTTTGACAGAAACCATAACTTTGTGGTGACTTTGTACTGTTGCAAACATCATTACTGCTTATGAAGAGTCTCAATAAAACCGAGACTTCCATTTTCTAAACCGTAGTGTGTTCTTTGTTTCCGAAGGCAATCTTTTTTATGTTTATATTACAATATTGATATTTAATCCATTTCCTGTGTTTATTCTTTATTGCTTCTAGGCAACTCCTGTTGACGTGGGGATTGTCGTGGTCTCCCTCGCCCCTCATCTGGCTCACTGACATGTACATGTATTTTTTCTAATAATTTGACAACTATTTCAGCAAGATGTGACCCCCGCGGGGGCACTTACTATTAAAAAAGGTAGGGGTGTGCTGCCAGGAGCCCGGGACCCCTACAACTTTCCAGACACGATTGAGACCCTTTCCAGACAAAAGTAAGACGAATATATACCCCATTGTAGACAGACAATATATACTCATTTGCTCAGTCAGTTAACTTAACAAGGATTTACTGGCATATTATCAATATTAAGTACAACAATAATCACAAAATGTCAAGTTTAACTAAGGTATATATAATGTTTTAATTTTTAACAAATACAACTGTAACACTTTTGTATTCTTTGATAATAATCAGGGTGCCTAATGGTGCTATAAAATGGAATTGAGGGATTGATGAAGCACATTTATGCAGACCAGACTTCATTTACCTCTGGCATTTCATATCATTAACAAAAATTCATTTATGATATCCCCGTTCCAGGCTAAGGTAGTTCATCACCCCTTTCCAGACAGACATGGACCCCTTTCCAGACAAGTATATTTGAATCTCTTCCCAGATTTAAATTACAATGAAACACACCCCCGTTCCAGACAGACTCTGAAAATAAGACCCCTTTTGTCGGCACATCCCTACCTATGCTTATATAGTGAGTGCGATCCCTCCCCCCGCCCGCACCCCGCACCCACCCGCCCCCCCCCCCCCCACACACACACACACACACCTCTACCACGGGATGTGACCACGATTGAGACTAGTTCAATCCAGATCATTCGAAGAATATGACATGCGCAGACAATGCAATCCAGACAGATCGTTCGTCCAATCTACTTTTTTTTTTTTTTTTGAAGAGCTGCACTGATGGATTGAACGTCACCTTTAAGAAATTTAGTTTCTGACTTCCCCTGGACTTTTGACTTCTGTGTAATAATTAAAATAAAATTGTAGTAAAATATGCGTACAATACTGATCACCATATGCAACTCAAAGAATGAATGATTGTATTGTACACATCATGGAAACCCGAAACAGTATCGAGTACACATGAGAAAAGATACCCTAGAACAAATGCGACCAGCGAAAATCCAGACCAACCTGCGCATCCATGCAGTCTGGTCAGGATATTTGCTGTTCGCCTACACAATATAGGGACCATACTGAAGATATGGGGCTAATAGCGGAGATCTTGACCTGACGCGTAACTACGCAAACTGGTCGTATGTGCCTTAAAGGCCTTTTTGTCAGCCGGCGGCCAAGTCATGTAAAAAAAAAAGGTAAGAGAAAAGTCCAGGGAGTGCCACAATCACAAACCGCAGCCCTTCCCAGACCCCAAGAGGAAGAGGAAACCGACAAATCCAAACAAGCACAAACCGAACAAACGTACGAAAAGCACTAAAATTTAAATTTATAAATATTCACATGTATAACAAAAAAAATATGTACTCCTCCCTAGACCTTAGTTACAGTTAATGTTTTCAACCATAGTTTCTCATTTGTTATAATTAGATCAAGCAGAGATGGTTAGTCTTGTAGGTTCTTATATATGCTGTATGAAATAACAGTCATAACATTCCAAAAAGTTTGTGGCTTTTAAAATGATCTTCCCGAACAGAGGTTGTCCATTCAATCCAATTGATTTCTTTATAATCATAAACAGCAAGTGGAAATATCTCGTAATGGTGGACCGCACATACCCTACTGAATTCCAATTAAATAAAGCCAGTTCTTCCGATACCGAGGCACATTTTTTTGGATTTGAATCTGTGTACATTGTATATCTAATGGTACAAAATTTATGATAAAGGGACGATTTTGATTTTGATATAGTCAATATCCCTTTTCTGGATGACGATGTCCCCCGGCGTACCTTATATGGGGTTTACATATCTCAACTTATTAGATTCGCCAGAGCTTCTTCAAATCTGAGTGACTTTAACTGCCGTAAAACATAAAGCCCTTACTGCCAAACTTCTTAGGCAGGGCTATCGTTATTTTAAACTTCATAAGGCGTTTTTGAAATTCTATCGCAGACACAGTGCCTTGGTAGAAAAATGTAATGTCTGACTGAAACACTTCTGCAAAAAGATATATCGGAACCAGAATTTTACGGTGACTTAGTGTACAGATTTAGAAAAAATGTGGGAAAATCTAACTTTACGGAGCAATTCAGAAAACTAATTAACCTTATAAAAGTATTGGCTACAGCCTGGATATTATGCGGCAGACTGTATGCCTAGTTGTCAACCCAATCATTGCTGATGGCTATGCTTTACTCTTTAATTGCACGACAGCGGTTCGCTGCCTCTTCATAAAACTTTAACCAGTGGGATGGGACTTGACGATATGCCTTTGGCTTGGCCCGCCGTGGTTCAGTTATTGGTTTTCATTTACTCTGGCATACAGTAGAATCAGCCATGAGTACTCGCCTTTGGTTATTATAGTGATTAATTTGATTTTTATGTTTTCGCTTTGATGCATTGACTGAGTTGGGAGCCTTTATGCGAACCGAATTTTTATGTTTTCCTGTATTAAGAGTAGCATCGGGACCCAGGGTGAAGTTGCTGGCTGTAAAGGTGCATTAACCCCCCACGCCCTCCCCCCCCCCTCCCCCCACCCCCCCCCCCCGCCCCACGATGGTTTATTCTACTGACCGTTCTATGGCGGTGGTTCCGGTGTTGGTCTTACTCTTTGTTGCTATGTGGCTCATTCTACGAGGCGATTTGTTTTAACGTGTTATTTTGTTCTTGTGTTGTCCAGTCCTTTTAGCATTGCGATTACCTCGCTTGGGGAAGAGAGAGCTAATCTTAGTACTTTTCTTACGTTTGTTCGATTTGCGCTTGTTTTTTTTTTTCTGTTTCCTCTTCCTCTTGGTGTTTGGGAAGGGCTGCGTCTTGTGATTGTGGCACTCCCTGGACTTTTCTCTTACTTTTTTGAGAGAGTTTTCCCGTTAACTGTTTCGCCCTATTAGTTACGAATCATTTTCAGTGATATCTTACAAAGCACTACTTCTTGCATTTAACCATGACAAAAGTTTGCAAATGTAAAGCGCCAACACGCCTGCCTATCAGTCACTCTCATGAGAAACCACGGCCAAGAAAAGGAATCCATGAGAGGAGCTTCCGGTTTTGTAGAAGTGGAGCTCAAATTTTCAACAAACGCTGCACGCTGTGAAGGTTTGTCTTATTTACTTTCTCTTGAAAACATTTATATACAGTATTAGAAAATTATTTTGTCACATATAGACTGCTTATTTC
The DNA here is from genome assembly GCA_964016985.1 of Anodontia alba. Lineage (NCBI taxonomy): Eukaryota > Metazoa > Mollusca > Bivalvia > Lucinida > Lucinidae > Anodontia > Anodontia alba. The sequence continues at coordinate 72,273,260 of OZ024823.1, forward strand.
GCACAACAAAGAATAAGGCACATGATCGTGCATTTTTCGAAATATTTGATTAGTACGGTGAAAAGCTACTCAACGGTCTAATTCGACAGGTGAAAAAGAGCTCATTTTCTGGCTGTTTTAAAAAAAAGGTAAGAGAAAAGTCCAGGGAGTGCCACAATCACAAACCCAGCCCTTCCCAGACACCAAGAGGAAGAGGAAACCGACAAATCCAAACAAGCACAAATCGAACAAACGTACAAAAAGCACTAAGATTAGCTCTCTCTTCCCCAAGCGAGGTAATCACAATACTAAAAGGACTGAAAAACACAAGAAAGAGTAAACCACCGGGGGAGGGAGGGGGGGGGGGGGGTTAAAGCACTTTTACAGCTAGCTAACTTCACCCTGGGTCCCGATGCAACTCTTAATACAGAAATACATAAAAAAGTCGGTTGGCATAAAGGCTCCCAACTCAGTCAATGCATCAAAGCGAAAACATAAAAATCAAATTAATCACTATAATAAACAAAGACGAGCACTCATGGCTAAAACTGCGACTTTGTCAGTAGCGATCGAGTGAACAGAATTACTTCATCCAAGTGTCCAATCATCGGAAGTAAGCTTTAGACGATGAACACTTCAACACACAGAAGATATACGCCAAAACATAGCATCGAATGGTCGGTTGAGCATGAGATTAAAGAAAAAGTGAAGAATTTTCATGACACCCAAATCCCAGCCCCTGAAGGAAAGGGGGATGAAGAATTGGATGAATATTATGAAAGTTCAAAATTCTATACATTGTTGATGGTTTTCTGTTTGTTTCAATTCCAGCTATATCTCTAAATAGGGTATAATGGAAACATTCTTCTTGCTGTGTGTTATTTGAAGCTTCAGAATGGTTTTATTCATTATTTTATCTATAAATGAATATAACCGCATGATTTTAAGCCTTCCGCAGCCCCCACCACCGCTCCGGTTGTTTACTCTACTGACCGTTCTAAGGCGGTGGTTCCGGTGTTGGTCTTACTCTTTGTTGCCTTGTGGTTTATTCTACGAGGCGATTTGTTTTATGTCTTACCTTATGTCATTTTGTTCGTGTGTTTTTCAGTCCGTTTAGCATTGCGCTTACCTCGCTTGGGGAAGAGAGAGCTAATCTTAGTACTTTTCGTACGTTTGTTTGATTTGTGCTTGTTTGGATTTTGAAAGCACAGTTGTTACTGTTGGCATACATAGGCTTATCTTATGAAAACTTTCATTCTAAAAGTTACATAATCGTGTCCTTTTTAAATACGGACCGAGTTTGCTAAGGGCGAACCTTGTAATGGGCTGAGTTTGTTATGGACCGTGCTGTGACGGAATCCTTAAGCCCACTTTGAGGCCCAGGGTGGGGGCGGGGGATACTGTGAATTTTGCCTGCTACATAGGCTGGGCCCCAGCATCTAGTGTTTACCCAAAAATATACGGTATATCAACCATACCCCCAAAAACATCCAGTATATCAGCCATATCCCAAAAATATCTGCAAATATTAGCATACCCCCAAAAATATTCCCCTTGCTATTTTTTTATACAAGTATGGTTTTCGTTTATTATTCCTGTATAATGATTGTATTAGTAATATAAGTGCTTTAAACACTTTCCAACAGTAGTTCCATTTTTACTTTAATGGCATTGAACTGATGCACAGCATCAGCATCAGTTCAACAGAAGGTTCTAATCCCGATTCTTACACTTGACGTCGACATCGTCTAGGCTATTTAGCCTCTATAGATGCTTTTTTTTCCCAGTAGCTTGGTTATCGGTGAGGTAACATGCAGCTTGAAATTTGAAGGGATGATCTTTCCAAAACTTGTTGAGGCGACTTTTGAAGGCATTCAAGGAGGGTGCTATGACAATACTTGTCGGCAACGAATTCCACTAATAAACGACACGTTGTGTGAAGTAATTGGATCTCACATTGAGACGGGTTCTTTTTTTAAACAATTTCATCGGATGACCTGTTGTTGATGTGTATGGTACCATTTTGAATACTTTCTTTTTGTTTACTATGTTGATATTGTGAAGAATTTTGTATACCTGGACCATATCTGCGCGTTCCCTACGGTATTCCAGGGTAGGTAAAATAGAAGGGAAGGCAATGATCGGGAACCGATACAATTATCCCACTCCTCCCATCAGAGACATCAAAGGGAAAGAAACACAAATAACTAGACCCTAATGGAAACATCACTAGCAGAAAGCCAAACGGACAGCTGTTTTCCCACAAAGTGGCCAAATGGCTATCCAAAACAAAAATATGTAAGCGACACACACATTCAAAGACGAACTATAACAAAAATAAACCATGACAGAAGAACCGCCTTGGAATGGTCAGTGAAAAGTATTTCACTGGGGGACTTAAATCGATTTTACATGGCCACAAGGCTCGTCTGAAGCTTCGATGTTTACATATGCAATTTCATGATGGTTAGAATATAGAATTAATATCCTAAATTCGTTATTTTGATCATAAACGTGATAATATATCACTTTAATGCTAAAACATTGTCTTCATTTTATCAGTTTGGGTATAATTGCAAGATAATAATGTGTCGATGAATTGTCTTCAAAAAGTGTCGATGAGTTGTCTTCAATTGTGTCGATGAATTGTCTCCAAAAAACCGTGTCGATGAGTTGTCTTGTCGATGAATTGTCTTGTTCCCGTGTCATGCAATTATCAGAACAAGAATTTTTTCTAAGTTCACAGGTTGAAATTTTCAACAACTCAGTCTTGGTATGTGGGTTTTGCCACAGACACTAGGCAATAGGTATTCTTAGTCTCTTATGCCTTTTAGGCATGCACAAGTTCAATAAAGGCGACAGAAATTTCACCAAACCACGAGAATTCAATGGCGGAATCAGTCAAGTTACGGTCCTGGATGATCACATTCTACAGCGCTAAAACAGCACAATACACAGTTCTTTCAACAAATGGTTATATATACAGTTTGTTTCAGCAAACCCTTTCACCAGCAAACTACTAAAACTCTGTGCTAAAAGAAATTAAATTTTTTTTTTTTTTTTTTTTTGTGCGAACTCTAATCTAAAACGTCTTCCCGCCCGGATTTGTTCGATTCGGCTCATCATTTTAGCATCAACCGAACCGCATCGGAAATGCGACTTCCTTTTTACCGGTGTAATGGCGTCTGGAGTGAGTTTGCGTGTCACATCTCTATTAATCCACATAAATCTCTCTAATCTGTCAACAGAATACGACTGAAGTGTACCAGTCGTTATTTCCAATTATTAGTAGATATGTATCTATCCATCTTCTTTCACCGTAGCCACTGAAATCAGAGGTCCACGGACTTACCTGATAAATTTGCTGCTTGTATTTCAACATAGCCTCTATATCTGAGGACCAAAGACTTGCCTGACTAACTTTTGCCAGATCGGACTGCAGACCTCAGACAAGCAGAATTGGTAACCGGGACCTTCAGTTCTTCACACAATGGGCAGACATACTTCACTCTTCATATTTAAAAAATGGAAAGGAAAAATTTTTTTCACATAAGGGCCGAGTACCACCAATCTTAGGACCACTCCCTGTGGGGAGTACTCTGAATTTTGTCTGCTACATAGGCTGGGCCCCGGTGCTGCCCTAGCATCTAGTGTTTACCCAAAACAATATGGTATACAGGGATAAGGACTGACATTTTTTTTCTCGGGAGCCAGCTGGGCCCCTAACATTTGAATTCTAGGGGCCCAGGATTTGAAACCGCTCACAATAAAAACGGCAATCAGTTTAATTAAAAATTTCTTTAGTATTAACTTCGGACCTAATCATACTCGGACTTGTTACTTACGGAACTGCAAAATACGTTGTCGTGGCTTGATTTTAGCGCTATTTTACAGCACTATGGTCATTAAAATGGTTTTGGATAATTACTGAAGCTGTAATAAATTGATTTTAATAGGTTTGATTGAAAAATGTTAAGTCATAATTAATAAAATTTAAGTAATACCATCATTTTTGGTGGATTTCTGATGATTTTCTGCTAAAAGTGCTGAAAATAGCAAAAATGGTATCTAGGTTTCTTGATGTTTACAAAAACTTTTCGGTTTTCCTTAAATATAATGCTGCAATCTCATAGGTAATATATTGAACTATTGCTTTTTGAAAACAAATCTCAGATATTTAGAGAAATAAATAAAATATGAGCATTTAAACTTCACCGTACAACATATTTCCAATAAAATACAATACCTGTACCATAGTTACTAGTCCAGTGTATATTGGGTCCAAGTATTAACTAAATCTTTTCATTGAATGAAATATTAAAGTTTCATAGTTGGGTATTTTGTGATAACTGAGGGATAAGTACTCTTTCTTCTTTATAACTGAGGGATAAGTACTCTTCTTCTTCTCTACGTACTGCCATACGCCCTCGCGGACATTTTAGGCAGGTGCGCTTGTCAAGAGTTTAAGACTGTTGAAAGATAAAAAGATAAAGCAAAGCATGATAGTGAGACTGGTAAGGTATGATTGTAGAAATAAAGCCCTATAAATAGGGCTCTTGGATTCATATGATTCTCTTTTTTCATTTTTATTCTGACATTTACGTTTATGTTATTAGACTGAATCCAGAGCCCTATCGACGTTTACAACTAATCATAGCATCACCTTACGGTTATGACGGGCTAATTTATGTACGCTGATAAGTCGATCAATACAAAAATAACACACCTATCTTCTGCAACATCAGTTAATATGTAGTCAAAATTCCGCACATAACTGAGTCAGCTTTTCTTTTTATCGTCAGTGTCAGCCATATTTGTTTTCATTGTCGGTTTCATGTAAGTGCCTGAAAATTTTAACGAAATGCTTACCAGGAGACTATATAAAAGCCGGGAGTACGCCTGGGAGTCGGGAGTAAATTCCGGGTGTAAACAAGTAATTAATAGTATTAAATGGGTGCCCATCGTGCTGAATTTAAAATATATGTCAGTCAGGATATACAACCAATCAGATATCAGTAGTATTGCTTCAGTCAGCTTAATTAAAAAGGGCAGGTTGTTGGATCATTTTAGCACGCAAGGTGGCCGGCCTCAGTGGCTCAGTTGGATGCGCCGTCCGACTGGAGACCAGGAGGTCGCGGGGTCAACCCCCGCCGAGGTCAGCAACATTCTTTCGTGGAGATTGATCATGAAATATTTTCTACGGTCATTCTCTCCCTTCCGCTGATTCAAGAAGGGCAGCTGTCAGTTTCTGGCGAAAGAATGTGCACAATACTGGTTAACCGCTTAGAGGACTAAGCCTGCCCAGTAAACGTGTGGCTAGGTAAATTGACCGCGCTCGACATGACCCCATTGGGTTGACTGGGCCTTAAAACCTCAACACAAACAAATTAGCACACAAGGTCAACAGGTGTAGTTTTGCATCAGACCAGTTACCATAAATATACCAATAATAATAATAGAAAATAGCAGTCCCACTGGTTAAAACAGATAAACCATATTATTGTCTTGGTTTACTTTGGTGACTTTTCACTGTCAGACAGAGAAAGGTAGCCAAACTATGGTATAATTTACAGTATACCCAAAATCTCGACAATAATCATGGTTTATCTATAACATATACTATAAATATGAGACTGTGTTGCTCGTAATTGTTTTATGTCACTGAAAGAGGAACAACTGAACGACAATGGTAAGCGAGGCTATCCTCATTCACCATCTGTACACAATTACCCAAGATTTCCTCCGTGAATACATTCCAGGCAATAGTTTGATACATTCATGTCAAATCATTGAATGAAAATATCACAAACTTTTAGATTGTAAAAATTTGTTGAAGTCGAACGGCCCCGTCTGAGCATGGATATCTCTTTGTACAGACAGAAACCGTTAGATAATGTCCGTTGACAACAGTCTTCGCGAAAACTGCAGGACTGTCTGACAAAACTGGCAAATTTTCAATCTGTCCTGCAGAAAATTTCAGTTTGTCTGACAAATGTCCTGTGATTTCTGGCAAAAAGAGATAGTAATTTGATAACAGACAAGCCTCCTGTCCTGCAGAAATTTATTTTGTCCTGCCAAAAATTTCAGTCTGTTTGACAGCTGTCCTGCATCTGTTGGAAAGATTTCGCAAAGACTGTGACAATGGGACGTTGCACTTGACGGGAAACGCGTAGTAATACAAACGAATGTTACCAATGCGAATGAAATCCATTCTTAAATTATTTCTGGAGTTCGATATTTTTGTGTTGGCCTTATATGGGCCAAAATATATACTTAGGAGTTCAGTAAAATGGGCGTTATCATCAAATACATATTTAGTTTTACATTCAACTGTCAATGTTTTCCCACAAGAGGCGAGGTCGGGGGGGGGGGGGCGGGGGAGTGGCAGGGATACTCCCAGAGGAGTCGGATGGTTTCTAGACTATCTATGTTCCCATCTAATGGTTTAAATTTGTAGTCTGAAATTCAGAAATTTCCTGATGGGTCTTGTACATTTCACCCCCTCCCCTCCCTCCCTATAGAGGAAGCGTTGATAAGAATGAATGCATTGTGGACCCTTGTTAGCTCACCTGAGCCGAAGGCTCAAGGTGAGCTATTGTGATCACTCACCATCCGTCGTCGGCGTCCGCCTGTCCGTCCGTCCACAATCTTTAAACAACATCTCCTCCTAAACCACTGATTGGAATTCGACCAAACTTCACAGGAATGATCCTTGGTTGGTCCTCTTTCAAAGTTGTTCAAATGGTTCTGGTCCATTGCATGTCTAGGTCACAGGAGCTAAAAATAGATTTTTAAGCTAAAAACTTAAAAAATCTTCTTGTCAGAAACCACTGGACCAATTTCCATATAATTTTGCAGAAATGTTTCTTTGGTGGCCCTCTACCAAGATTGTTTAAGCCATTTGGATTCGTCAAAAAACATGGATGCCAGGGGGCGGGGCTTATTTTCCCTATATATCTATACAGAAAACTTAAAAAATCTTCTTGTCAGAAACCACTGAACTGATTTCCATATAATTTTGCAGAAATGTTCCTTTGGTGATCCTCTACCAAGATTGTTCAAGCTATTTGGATTCGTTAAAAAACATGGCCGCCAGGAGGCGGGACCTATTTACCCTATATATCTATACAGAAAACTTTAAAAATCTTCTTGTCAGAAACCAATGGACCAATTTCAATATAATTTTGCAGAAATGTTCCATTGGTGATCCTCTACCAAGATTGTTCAAACCATTTGGATTCATCAAAAAACATGGCCGCCAGGGTGCGGGGCTTATTTTCCCTATATACCTATATAGAAAAATTAAAAAATCTTCTTGTCAGAAACCACTGGACTGATTTCCATATAATTTTGCAGAAATGTTCCTTTGGTGATCCTCTACCAAGATTATTCAAGCCATTTGGATTCGTCAAAAAACATGGCCACCAGGGGGCGGGGCTTATTTTCCCTATATATCTATATAGAAAACTTAAAAAATCTTCTTGTCAGAAACCACTGAACCGATTTCCATATAATTTTGCAGAAATGTTCCTTTGGTGATCCTCTACCAAGATTGTTCAAGCCATTAGGATTTGTCAAAAAACATGGCCGCTGGGGGCGGGGCTTATTTTCCCTATATATCTGTATAGAAAACTTAAATCTTCTTGTCAGAAACCACTGGACCGATTTACATATAATTTTGCAGAAATGTTCCTTTGGTAATCCTCTACCAAGATTGTTCAAGCGATTTGGATTTGTCAAAAAACATGGCCACTAGGGGGCGGGGCTTATTTTCCCTATATATATATATATATATAGAAAACTTAAAAAATCTTCTTTTCAGAAACCACTCGACCGATTTCCACATAATTTTGCATAAATGTTCCTTTGGTGATTCTGTACCAAGATTGAACTGTTCAAGCCATTTGGATTTGTCGAAAAACATGGCCGCCGAGGGGCAGGGCTTATTTTCCCTATATATCTTTATAGAAAACTTGAAACATCTTTTTGTCAGAAACCACTGGACCGATTTCATTATAACTTGGCAAAAATGTTTTCTTGGTGACTCTCTACCAAGATTGTTCAAGTAAACGCGATTCATCAAAAAACATGGCCACCAGGGGTGGAGCTTATTTTCCCTTTATATCTATGTAGAAAACTTGAAAAAATCTTCTTGTCAGAAATCACTGGACCGATTTCAATATAACTTGTCAGAAATGTTTCCTTGGTGACCCTTTACCAAGATTGTTCAAGCCGTCATGGTTTGTCAAAAAACATGGCTGCTAGGGGGCGGGGCTTATTTTCCCTATATGTCTATATAGAAAGCTTGAAAAAATCTTCTTGTCAGAAACCACTGGACCGATTTCAATATAACTTGGGAGAAATGTTTCCTTGGTGACCCTTTACCAAGAATGTTCAAGCTGTCATGATTTGTCAAAATACATGGCTGCTAGGGGGCTGGGCTTATTTTCCCTGGCTTATTTTCCTGAAATATCTGTATAGAAAATTTTAATGATCTTCTTGTCAGAAACCACTGGACTGATTTCAATATAACATTGCAGAAATGTTTCTTATGTAACCCTCTTTCAAGGTTGTTCAAGCCGTCATGATACGTCAAAAAACATGGCCACCAGGGGGCGGAGGTTATTTTCCCTATATATCTTTAGAGAAAACTTTAAAAATCTTCTTGTCAGAAACCACCAGCCCGATTTCATTATAACTTGGCAAAAATGTTTCCTTGGTGACCCTCTACCAAGATTGTTCAAGTGATTGTGATTTGTCAAAAAACATGGCTGCTAGCGGGTGGGGCTTATTAGCTCACCTGAGCACGAAGTGCTCATGGTGAGCTATTGTGGTCAATGTCTGTCGTGCGGCTTCAACAATTGCTTTAAAAGCCTACTCCTCCTACACCCCTGGGCCAATTGACTTGATACTTGGTAGGAAGCATCGGGGTGACCTGTAGATCAAAAATAGCTAAAATCGTTTTGATTGGAAATCCAAGATGGCCCCCATGGCCGCCATCTTGAAAATCTTTTTCGCTTCTTCTCCTGAACCGAAAGGCCAGTTGACTCCAAACTTGCTAGGTAGCATCGGGGTGACTTGTAGATCAAAAATAGGTAAAATTGTGCCGATCGGAAATCCAAGATGGCCGCCATGGAAGCCATCTTGAAAATCTATTTTCTGCTTCTTCTCCTGAACTGAAAGGCCAATTGACTCCAAACTTGCTAGGAAGTATCAGGGTGACTTGTAGAACAAAAATAGCTAAAATCGTGCCGATTGGAAATCCAAGATGGCCGCCATCTTGAAAATCTATTTTTTCGCTTCTCCTGAACCAAAAGGCCAATTGACCCCAAACTTGGTAGGAAGCATCGGGGTGACTTGTAGATCAAAAATGGCTAAAATCGTGCCGATCGGAAATCCAGGATGGCCACCAAGGCAGCCATCTTGAAAATCTATTTTTCGCTTCTTCTCCTAAACCCAAAAGCCAATAGACTCCAAACATTGGAGGAAGCATTGGGGTGACTTATTGATCAAAAATAGCTAAAATCTTTCTGATAGGAAATCCAAGATGGCCACCATGGCAGCCATCTTGTAAATCTATTTTTTGCCTCCTCTCCTGAACCGAAAGGTCAATTGACTCCAAACTTGCTAGGAAGCATCGGGGTGACTTGTAGATCAAAAATGGTTAAAATCGTGCCGATCGTAAGTCCAAGATGGCCGCCATGGTGGCCGTCTTGAAAATCTATTTTTCCCTTCTTCTCCTAAACCCAAATGCCAATTGACTCGAAACTTGGTAAAAAGCATTGGGATGACTTATATATCAAAAATAGCTAAAATTGTTCCAATCGGAAATCCAAGATGGCCGCCATGGCCGCCATCTTGAAAATCTATTATTTTTTGCTTCTTCTCCTGAACCGAAATGCCAATTGACTCCAAACTTGGTAGGAAGCATCAGGGTCACTTGTAGATCAAAAATAGCTAAAATCATGCTGATCGGAAATCCAAGATAGCCGCCTTGGTGGCCATCTTGAAAATCTTTTTTTCACTTCTCCTAAACCCAAAAGCCAGTTGACTTGAAACTTGGTAGGAAGCATCGAGGTGACCTATAGATTAAAATTGGCTAAAATCGTTCCAATTGGAAATCCAACATGGCCGCCATGGCTGCCATCTTGAAAATCTATTTTTCACTTCTTCTCCTGAACCGAAAGGCTTATTGACTTTAAACTAGGTAGGAAGTATCAGGGTGATCTGTAGATCAAAAATAGCTAAAATCATCCCTATCAGAAATCCAAGATGGCTGCCATGACAGCCATCTTGAAAATCTATTTTTCGCTTCTCCTGAACTGAACGGCTGTTTGACTTGAAACTTGGTAGGAAGCATAGGGGTGACTTGTAGATCTAAAACAGCTTAAATTGTTTGGATCGGAAATCCAAGATGGCCGTCATGGCGGCCATCTTGAAACTCTTTTTATGCCCCCAACTTCGAAGAAGTTGGAGGGGCATATTGCTTCTGGGACGTTTGTGCGTGCGTCTGTCCGTGTGTCCGTCCGTTACACTTTTTGGTGCATAGCATAACTTCTGAACAATGCATGCTAGGGTTTTGAAATTTCATATATGGATTCTTCATGAAAAAATAGCTGACCTGTATTTTTTTTCCCATCAGGTTTATGCCCCTTTCCTGAGTTATGGCCCTTTGAAAAAATATAGATGAAATCTTGTCAGCAAAATATCTCTAAAGCTATTGAAGCTAGAGTCTTGAAACCTGGTGAATAGATTGGTATTGACGAGTAGATGACCTGATTAACTTTTGAATAAATTCTGAAAATTACTTCATGAGTTATGGCCCTTTATAACTCTGGGCATTTTTACAATTGCACACTTTTTGATGCTTAGCATAAGTTTTGAACTGTGCATGCTAGGGTTTTGAAATTTCATATATGGATTCCTCATGAAAAAATAGCTGACATGTATTTTTTTTCTTATCAGGATTATGCCCCTTTCTTGAGTTATGGCCCTTTGAAAAAATATGATTGAATTCTTGTCAGCAAAATATCTCAAAAGCTATTGAAGCTAGAGCCTTGAAACCTGGTGAATAGATTGGTATTGATGAGTAGATGACCTGATTAACTTTTGAATAAATTCTGAAAATTACTTCATGAGTTATGGCCCTTTATAACTTTGGGCATTTTTACAATTGCTCACTTTTTGATGCATAGCATGTTTTGAACTGTGCATGCTAGGGTTTTGAAATTTCATATATGGATTCCTCATGAAAAAATAGCTGACACGTATTTTTTTTCTTATCAGGATTATGCCCCTTTCTTGAGTTATGGCCCTTTGAAAAAATATGATTGAATTCTTGTCAGCAAAATATCTCAAAAGCTATTGGAGCTAGAGCCTTGAAACCTGGTGAGTAGATTGGTATTGACGAGTAGATGACCTGATTAACTTTTGAATAAATTCTGAAAATTACTTCATGAGTTATGGCCCTTTATAACTTTGGGCATTTTTACGTTGCACACTTTTTGATGCATAGCATAAGTTTTGAACTGTGCATGCTAGGGTTCTGAAATTTCATATATGGATTCCTCGTGAAAAAATAGCTGACACGGGTTTTTATTCTTATCAGGATTATGCCTCTTTCCTGAGTTATGGCCCTTTGAAAAAATATGGATGAATTCTTGTCAGCAAAATATCTCAAAAGCTATTGAAGCTAGAGCCTTGAAACCTGGTGAGTAGATTGGTATTGATGAGTAGATGACCTGATTAACTTTTGAATAAATTCTGAAAATTACTTCATGAGTTATGGCCCTTTATAACTTTGGGCATTTTTACAATTGCACACTTTTTGATGCATAGCATAAGTTTTGAACTGTGCATGCTAGGGTTTTGAAATTTCATATATGGATTCCTCATGAAAAAATAGCTGACATGTATTTTTTTTCTTATCAGGATTATGCCCCATTCTTGAGTTATCGCCCTTTGAAAAAATATGATTGAATTCTTGTCAGCAAAATATCTCAAAAGCTATTGAAGCTAGAGCCTTGAAACCTGGTGAGTAGATTGGTATTGATGAGTAGATGACCTGATTAACTTTTGAATAAATTCTGAAAATTACTTCATGAGTTATGGCCCTTTATAACTTTGGGCATTTTTACGTTGCACACTTTTTGATGCATAGCATAAGTTTTGAACTGTGCCTGCTAGGGTTTTGAAATTTCATATATGGATTCCTCATGAAAAAATAGCTGACACATGTTTTTTTTTCTTATCAGGATTATGCCTCTTTCCTGAGTTATGGCCCTTTGAAAAAATATGGATGAATTTTGTCAGCAAAATATCTCAAAAGCTATTGAAGCTAGAGCCTTGAAACCTGGTGAATAGATTGGTATTGATGAGTAGATGACCTGATTAACTTTTGAATAAATTCTGAAAAGTACTTCATGAGTTATGGCCCTGTATAACTTTGGGCATTTTTACGTTGCACACTTTTTGATGCATAGCATAAGTTTTGAACTGTGTGTGGTAGGGTTTTGAAATTTCATATATGGATTCCTCATGAAAAAATAGCTGACACGTATTTTTTTTCTTATCAGGATTATGCCCCTTTCCTGAGTTATGGCCCTTTGAAAAAATATGGATGGAATCTTTTTAACAAGCTATCTCAAAAACTATTGAAGCTAGAGCCTTGAAATTTGAGGAATAGGTTGGTAGTGATGAGTAGATGACCTGATTAACTTTTTAATAAATTCTGAAAATTACTTCATGAGTTATGGCTCCTTGTCATTTTGGGCATTTTTACATTTGCACACTTTTTGATGCATAGCATAAGTTTTGAACTGTGCATGCTAGGGTTTTGAAATTTCATATTTAGATTTCTCATGAAAAAATAGCTGACACATATTTTTTTTTTTTTTTTTTTTTTTCTTATTAGGATTATGCCCCTTACCTGAGTGACGGCCCTTTGAAAAAAATATGGATGAAGTCTTGTCAGCAAAATATCTCAAAAACTATTGAGGCTAGAGCCTTGAAATTTAAGGATTAAATTGGTAGTGATGAGTAGATGACCTGATTAACTTCTGAAAAGTACTTCTTGAGTAATGGCCCTTTGTCATTTTTACATTGCACACTTTTTGATGCTTAGCACAGGTTTTGAACTGTGCATGCTAGGGTTTTGAAATTTCATGTATGGATTCCTCATAAAAAAATAGCTGACACATATTTTTCCCCCGTCAGGATTTTACCCCTTTCCTGAGTTAAGGCCCTTTGAAGAAATATGGATGGAATCTTGTCAGCAAAGTATCTCAAAAACTATTGAAGCTAGACCCTTGAAATTTAAGGAATAGATTGGTAGTGATGAGTAGATGACCTGATTAACTTTTGATAAATTCTGAAAAGTTCTTCTTGAGTTATGGCCCTTTGTCATTTTGGGCATTTTTACATTGCACACTTTTTGTTGCATAGCATAAGTTTTGAACTGTGCATGCTAGTTTGAAATTTCATATATGGATTCCTCATGAAAAAATAGGTGACCCATATTTTTATTATCTCCCATTTTAGAGTTATTTCCCTTTTAATAAAATAACATTGAAATCTTGTATATTTGTACTGTTGTTACCGTCATGGGCAAGCAGTGTTGGAGTCAAGCAGTGTTAGAGTCAGGCAGTTGGGGGCATAGTGTTTTACAAACACCAGCTCTAGTTTTCGCTTATTTTCCTGAACCAAAGGGCCAGTTGATTTGAAAATTCGTAGGAAGCATCAGGATGACTTGTTGATATTAAAATAGATCGGAAATCCAAGATGGCGGCCATCTTGAAAATCTATTTTACCCTTCTTCTTTTGAACTGAAAGGCCAATTGACTCGAAACTTGGTAGGAAGCATGGAGGTATCTTGTAGATCAAAAATAGCTCAAATCGTTGCGATAGGAAATCCCAAATTACGGCTATAGCAGCCATCTTGAAAATCTGTTTTGAACTTTTTCTCTTGAACTGAAAGGGCAATCGACTCAAAGTTCATTGGAAGTATCAAGGTGACTTGTAGATCAACAGTAGCATAAATCATTCTGATTGGAAATCCAAGATGGCTACCATCTTATTTATGTTTATTATATTTTCCTGCCACTGTGCTGTTTACATGTATAAAATCATGATTCTTCAGAAACCATTTAGGCAATTGCCACCATTTCACATTGGTCCTACTGTTGAAATGTGATTGAGAATTTGTTCAAATGATCATGCTCCATTGACTGTCATGCCATATATAATATTCTTCTTCAAAATTAGGATGATCTTTTCATTAGTTGTGATGACAGGATTGGAAAAATGTTGCATAACATCTGCATATCTGCAGTGGCTATGTCACTCAGGTGAGCGACCCGTGGCCCGTGGGCCTCTTGTTTCCATATATAATCTATATAGAAAACAAAAAAATCTTCTTGTCATAAACCACCAGACCGATTTCAATATAACTTGGCAGGAATGTTTCTGTGGTGACCCTCTACCAAGGTTGTTAAAGCTGTCATGATTCATCAAAAAACATGGCCGCTAGGGGGCGGGGCTTATTTTCCCTATATATCTATATAAAAAAATTTAAAAATCTTCTTGTAAGAAACTGTTGGACCGAGTTCAATGTAACTTGGCAGGAATGTTGCTTTGGTGACCCTCTACCAAGATTATTCAAGCCTTCATGATAGGTCAAAAAACATGGCTCCCAGGGGGCGGGGCTTATTTTTCGTATATATCTGTATAGAAAACTTTAAAATTCTTCTTGTCAAATACCTCCTGACTGATTTCAGTAATGCTTTGGTGACCCTCTACCAAGAATGTTCAAGCAATCCTGGTTTGTCAAAAAACATGGCTGCTAGGGGGTGGGGCTTATTTTCCCTATAGATCTAAATAGAAAACTTTAAAAATCTTCTTGTCAGAAACCACTGAACTGATTTCAGTTTAACTTGGCAGGAATGTTCCATTGGTTACCATCAAAAAAAAAAAAAATGGCCGTTAGGGGTTATATACGATATAAAACACTTTAAAAATCTTTTTGTCAGAAACCACTGGACCAATTTCAATATAACTTGGCAGAAATATTCCTTTGGTGACCCTCTTTCAAGATTAAGTCATGATGCGTTAAAAAGAAAAAAACATGGCTTGGGGGGTGGTGGTTGGGGGGGCAGGGCTATAAAATTTATACATAAATCTTAGAGCAGTGAACTTGGCTGAAACTTCAACAGAAAGTATGCAAATCTGTTTGCTCAGGTGAGCGATATAGGACCATCATGGTCCTCTTGTCATTGTAAATGTCTGCAGGTCTATCAAAACCAACTACAATCACTTATTGCATATGCTGCTGGGTAATTTTCTCAACAGACGTCATTTTGAAATATTTTTCTTATTTTTCCCAGAAATCAGGATTTGACATTTCATGCAAGTAGTTTCCATTGGATGAAAATTCTGTTTTCTGGGAAACCCTTTTTTTTTCTTGGAGACAATTTGCATGAAATGTTAAATCCTGTTTTGTTTTTGTTTTTTGAAAAAAAAAAAAAAAAAATAAATAAATAAATAAATAAGAAAAATAATAGCAAACTGTCGTCTGCTGAATTAGCCCAGAAAGAGGTGACGGTTAATTAAATATTCTGTTCAGTTGTGTATTCATCTAAAATTCTAATCCGTGTTTTTTATGTAACCTACTTCCAGTTTACGCTTCAATGAAAGCAAATGGGAGTTGATAATTCACGACGGTTGGTGACTAAATTCGGATGTTTAATCGGAAGCTTCTAAAATAACTTTCGGTCTTCATGGGATCTTTAATTACTCTTGAACATAGGTATGTGCATGTTATATTGCAAACAGAAAAAAATATGCTCTTTTTTGGCAGTTGAAAATACGCATCAATTTTCAGTCGGAACACGCTATGGCGTTTTGTTGAAAACAACAAAAGTTCGCGTTTCGCAATATGAATATCAAAACTGAAAACGGGCGAAACGCGAGCTTTTGTAAGCAGAAGTAGTGAAGGGGATGAAAGATGATAGGTTAAAATAGTTAAGATGAGTTTAAAAGCAGGTTAAAAACACATAAGGCGTAAGAAAAAAATAACTGTGTTTCAGGTTTCCCGACCGATTCAGCCGCCGATTCAATCAATTTTTAGCCATTTTTAAAAATAAAAACACTGATTCAGACGATTTTCTCCCTTGTATCCGTTGCGTTTCGTTTCATTTTTCGGTAAGCAGTGACACCTGAATAGACTGGTTTTCAAAATTGATTTATTGTCGCGATTTATTTTTAGTAAAAATACGACAACCAGACAATTTTAGTCGATCATTTAAACGCTTGAAATTTTACTCATGGTTGTTTATTAGCAAGTGTTCGGAGGAGTGCGCGATTGAAGAATGGCTTCGATACTTTCGATTCGCATGCAAAAATGCTCCCACATCGAGGGCGCGATTGTCCTGAACCAACACCATAGAGCTGCCAAGGGCCAATTAATTCCATGACATGCCTTTGTTGCAAAATTGACAAGAAAATCTTACATAATAAATGAATTGCCTGGCATGACTCAATAGCTGACAACAGATGATCTTACTGGTCAAAAACGAAGGAAAAAATAAACACAGAAAAATACAATGATGTTTTCTTGTTATTCCTTTAATATCTAGTAGCTTGAAAAAAGAAAAAAAAAAAAATATATATATATATATATAAAAAAAAAAAAAAACCTACCTACCGACCTAGGGTGAATTTTCAGAAGAAACCTGAAACACACATTATTTTTTTTGGCCTAACTCAGGAATCTAGGGCCATGAGTGCTGTAGTCTGCTGACTTCTGCCTTGAAGGCTTCAAGACTGGGCTGACATACAGCAGACTCAGGCAGGGCATTCCAATGGACAATAGCCAGAGGAAAAAAGGAGTATTTGTAGTAATCCCGAGATGTATACACCTGTCTAAAAATCATTGAATTAAATCTGGAGGCCCTTGTGCTTTTCTGAATATGATCTGGGAGGGGTATAGCTACAATACCATACACAATTTTATAAAAAATAGGCATAGACGTGCGTCTGCACGTCTTTGCTCCAGACTGCACCATCCTAAGTTGTTAACCATCTCAGTTACACTAGCTTTCCGATCACAATTTGAGCAACTCCATCTGGCAGCCCTGCGCTGCACCATTTCAATTTAATTAACCTCAGGGGTCAAGCTAGCCCAGACATTTAGGGAGAAGTGACTTCTCCCTCCAGACAAAACAGGGAGAAGTTTTATAGGATGACGGAGAAGTCAAGACTCGATCACCTTACTGAAAGCATGACACTTAAGGACTCTCGACTCGCTTTACTGCATTGTCTTGTGAATTAATAAAAAAGGAAGCAATTTTTACTGTAGACCTATTCATTCTTAACTTCTAAACCAATTAAATGATTCACAGAAACACAGACATGAGTAGGGAAATGCATCATATCTGGACCCATAGCTTTTTGGAAATTGATCTTCTCAGTAGATCCAGTCAAAACATCAAGATCTGCGGCTTGATATGCAATGAACATAATAATAAAAAGAAATTTGTTAACTAAAATGTCTGTCAACTTATAAACTTAGTTTTTAGCATTTTTAATGCTGTTTCTGACCCATTTTCAGCTCGTAAATGGTTCATGTATGAAAAAATGGACACCCACGAAAACTAATGACATTGATGAAAACGATCTTTTAGTCACTTAGTAGGCAAAGTTTTCCTCCAAAACTTGTTAAACCACATCAGACATTTATTGAGGCATTTCTGATACATCTAACAACTTTTTTCAAAAGAATTTTACCTTTGTATGTTTGGTCAATTTTTACTGGATTTCTCCTAACAAAAAGTTCGTTTTGCACAAGTACTAGCTTTTTCAAAAGTAGCAAAAATTGAGGGCGAAGTTTTTGTCGCCCTCAGGGCTTCCCAACAGGCATGAGTCTTTTCAGATTTTCGGCAGATTTCAGTTTATTTGGTTTCGAAATACAGTACGGCTCAGGTAAAAGAACCATTTTTTTTTTTCCATTTCGCGGACCAATTTTACAATCCGCGATTTCCGCCGAGTGGTTTGGAGTAAACCACTCCGAGTGAGAAAGTTTTACTTGAAGTTATGCGCTCGATATTCTGAGGACATTCAGCGGACCTCAGTGTACCCATGATATTCGGATTGTTTGCGAGTGGCGATAGATTAGTCTGTACAGGTAAGTTTGACCACTCAGTTCATTCTCTCACACGACGATAATCAAACAAAAATTGTTACAACTGCGAATACAATAAATACCCTCTTAACTAGTGCTGGCAGCAGCAGGATCAGACTGCAAAATGTACCCACTTACATAAATAGTTCTGCTTCTGACAACCAACTCTGCGACTGATTTTTTATGTTTCAGCTGCGAGTATCAAAGGGTATATCCGAACAACAGCTGATAGCCCCAATGCGCAAGGCCGGCGATGATTTCTAATCGCCCAGTTTTAGTTTTGGATTAAGGGCGGTGGTCGCCCGAGTCTTCCTATATTCGTTTTCATGTGACAAGCACTTTTATCCAGGCTGGCCCATTTTTCCCGTGTCACTTTGCACATGCTGCGGCTGCCAAGTAAATAGTGTGAACCCCCGAAGCACTGCTGAAAATTCTAGAGGAGATGTCGATCTAATTGTTTTAGTATTTTACAGTGAAAATAAGGCTGAACATTTCATGTGAATCGTCTGCCTAGCAGACGATTCACGTTACGCCATGCTTAATTTAAGAAAATAAGAAGAAAAAAATGAAAATGCCGTCTGCTGAATATGCTAAGCGATTCGAGGGTTAAAGTAGGGATACATTTCATTTGACAAGGGAGACAGAAACGGAATTTATCTACACTGCTCAGATCGAGACCTGGACGGTTGATGACTGGACCAGGGTTAGGACTGTCCATTCAAATCACCACTTAATGATGACGGCGACTTGGTGTCTTATGTCTCTTTCAACAATAACAAAAAATAAAAGAAAAGAAAATATTTTAAGTCATATTGAGATGATAGAACGTGGCGTCTGGTCAGGGTATTCACTGTTTGCAAAAACAGTTTAGCCATTTTTCTCTAGGAGTATCTAAATCTCATAGCCGGATGTACCTAAAATGGACGAGCCAGAATCTTACAAGTTTTGCAAACTCTCTCTCTCTCTCTCTCTCTGGAAAGCTCTTTCTTTTTACCCTCATGCAAATATGACGTCTCCTTTCGAGGTAGAAGTTGCTTGCACTGACTTTATTCGGAAAATGATATCGCACCGGCGGGAATTGAACACGATTCGATCCCCACTTATCATGAAACACATGTATTTGCTACAGTCATTTGCTCCTTCCACTGCTTCAAGATTGGCAGTTACAAGATTCTGGCGGAATGGGGTTCAGTGTACTGGTTAACCGCTTATTGTATAAGCATGCCCCCCTCTTTACTGGCGCGATTCATAAAAAAAAATGCTGTTCCCAATCCCATTTCGCATGGGCCATACTTGTAAAGCAATTGCAGTTAACTCCCTTCTGATAGTCAGTTGCAGTTAGCTCCCTTAAAAGAGTAAAAACTGCGGTGTGAGGACGTTACCCCGCATTTATCAGGGTACAAATGAATATTATGTTATGTTATTCTCTTACAGTACTTATATACATTAATAACATTATCTTTTATAGAGCAATCTTCAAAACTTTCGTTTCCATGTAAAATGTTCTGTTTTTGTGTCATCAACATGCGATTTGCAAAACCAAGACCGTAATTTATTAAACGAGTAAAAGAGACGCATGTATAAACCTAGCATCGGGGGTAAATAATCTTCAAAATGACATTTGTCCATAATATTGTCATATGCCCTCGCGGACATTCTAGGCAGAGTCTTCCTGGTTAGAAACCAATACTAAGTTATAACACTTGGTGATCGCGGGTATCGAATTACCACTATCTGGGCTAATTCAGCAGACAACAAAAAAAAATCGTTATTTACTCTCTTTTTTTTTATTACCAAGAAAACAGGGTTTGACATTCATGCAATGGAGAAAATTTGCATGAAATGCAAATCCTGTTTTCTTGGAAGAATGAGAATAATATTTCAAAATGTCGTCTGTTGAAAATTTTACCCAGTGTTTTAGGCGTTATGGTTTGCACAAACTAATCGCGCATTGGTCTGTGTATGGCAAAACCTACAATAGAACTTGTACGAAGAGATGGATCAGCCTGCACACTCTGATCCTGCGTATCAGTAGTCTGATCAGAGCCTTCGCTAATTGTATGTACCTCCTACAATCTCTGGGTTTAACAAGACGCCTTGTGCGACGAGCGAAGACTCATGTCAATCTGCCAACTGCACATTCTGATAAAAGCATTCGCTGATCGTATTTACCTTCGATAGCCAGGCTATCCAAAGCGGGATAAACAGTGCGACTGCAACAGCACATTCTGATCAGACCCTTCGCTGATCATACAGTTTGCACCTTCTTTGGACTCCGGACTATCCAAGGTGCTTGCTTTATCTTGTGGGTTGATGCAGAGACTGACCTGAGTCTTTGCTGGTCGCACGTTCATTGTAGTAGCGTACTTTTTGTCCGATTCAGTGAACGTATATTGTAAATCATACTTCAGACATGAGAACTTTGTACCGACATAATTTTGGTTTGAACTGGAGTTAAACGGCCCAGTCTACACTATTTCGGTCTCGTCGAGCATGCACACTTTTCCCGGGTGGGTTTATTCATAAGCTATTAATCATTTCAGCAGAAACTGATAACTGCCCTTCTTTTCTTTCATATACTTTTGACGATAGAGCTTACTTTTGGAGTTATTGCCCTTGGAAAACAGAAAATATTTTAGTAGTTTCTGTAATATTTCTTTCCTTTTTTTTTTTTTTTTTTTTTTTTTTTGTCCGCTCTGTAACTTGAAAACTATTTGAGATATTTTCTTTTTCTTGAAACTTTAGTTTATTAACAGTCATGGCACTTGCTTGATGTAAATGCAGTGGCGGGGCATGGTGAAATGTCTGCAGCCCTTTTATTAGATATTTAACAGTAAATATTGGGAAATTGTGCCTCGATGGTGGTGTGAAGCTTCTCGTCTTGTCACCCAAGGGTCACGAGTTCGATCCCAGGCTTCTCAAACCTTTCATATTGGACTTTAAACCAAGGTCCACATCTCCGTATGATCTAGCTGTTAATAGGACGTAAAAAACTCACTCGTTTGAATTGTCATTAGCCTCGTGTGCGTAAAATGTGTTTTTGTGTGACAGACACTGTTTTCACATGTGCTGTCTTGTTGATTCAATGCCTCTTTGATAGCAGAAGCACCCCTTTAAGTAAATTCATATTGACACGTGCGGTTGCTGCACGCGAGTGAGAATTTCCCGGTCTTTTACTACAGTACGTCATTTATATTGAGCGCATGCGGTTGTTGCATGGGAAAAGGTCGTTACAGGAATACCAAATATAAATACGTAATTCATCGATTGGGGGCAGATGTTTGATTCTCTTTGTGATTTTTGTGTGTTTGTTTTGTTTTCTACGGCACATTAAGTAAAAATGACCATGCCGGACCCACTTGTGTGGCGAGACTAGACTAAGCCAAAGAATCCGGTACTTTTTCATATGGAGCTTTGTTGAGGCCCATGTTACGTGCTCGAACAATGATTGGGGCTGCTGGGGTTATCTTTGGACCTAGGGAGCACCTAAATATATTCAGGGAACAAGGCAGCATTGGTTGATATTTTAAGAAAACAAGGGAATGGACCTGATTTTGGGGGATCGGAATGCGGAAATATGGAAAACACTTTCGGGACAATAAGAACTTTGTGATCAGTGCACACTCGGATCAACCTGCGCATCCACATGAGCATGGACGATATAACCTTCACGCAGACTGTACTATATGATGGAAAAATAAAGATAGAAATAAATAAAAATATATTTATTAAAGAAATATCTAAATAACTTTATTTATTAAATAAATAAATATATAAAAATCGGACAGGTATTTAGTCAAATTACTCTGAGGAATTTCGCATCGCATCGCGAGAAATATTGCCTCCGGGTACAATATTACCATTCCGAGTAACTTTGCATAACTTCGCATAACACATACTTTCGGCGGACTTGCGAGTGGTGTCCGCTGAATATAACCTTTACTCGGTTTGATTCCGAGTGTTTTGGGGAAGTACGCGAAACGCCGAATGGAGTAAAGAGTTTTTTGGTTCTTTTACCTGAGCTGTACTGTATGTTCTGCTGAATTACTTGTTTTTGTCTGAAAGTTGCAAAAATGACGTTTTTGGAAAGGGTGGCAGGGGTTTTCAGATTTTTTACCAAGAATTCATATTTTTTTATCAATTCTCCAGTCTCATGCCTGTCCCAGGGCAACTTAGAGCCCTCAGGGGCGACTATTTTGCCCCAGTCGCACTGTTGCCTGATCCCTGAACCTTATCCTTTGTGTGGGGATCCCACACAGCTGAAGCGTACTCCAGCTGTGGTCTTACAAGGGTGTTGTAGGCTGTTTCCCTGATCCTTGGCATCTTGGCTTTTACATCATGCCCCAGAAAGCCCAAAGCCTCACCAGCATCACCGGCAACCCTGCCAACTTGGGAACCCCACCAACGCGGGAACCCCAGGCGAGACCACCAGAGACACCAACCCCCAGTCATTTGGCACCGATGACCATCTCAAGAACACGGCCACGGTGTCCACAAGCGCAACAGCTGGGCGACCGTATGGATTATTTTAGGGGCCCAGCTGAATTTCCACTCGCTTTGGGTGACTGGGGGAGTGCTAATCCTTATCCCTGGGTTCATCAGCCATACAGTCAACTCACCATTTGCGGATACTATCCAAGTATCAAGTGTTTATGGGAAAACAAAACTCTTGAAGACTAAAACATGTCACTGAAAAGCATTTTCATTACCCTTTGGACTGTGCATAAACTTTTGAATTTGTCCTGTTTACATGCTAATATGTTTTCATCTACATGTACTTCTACCAATACCGGATCATGTTTACCAATAGGGGATCATGTGACAATGATTTCCGAGGGCTTTCTGAAAACCCGTTCTATCTGTCAAAGCTGTCAAATTATGGTTTATAACATTAATATATGCACAGATAACTATGAAATAAACAGCAAGTTTTTTTGGGTTTTTTTTAATGGTCCTGAAATCAGACATTGTAACCATGGTAAGTGAATTCTTAACTGAGATTGTATAACTTCCTATCATTGTTGACACAACACAATAATACTGCTGAGCCATGATAACTTGATATTTGGTGGTTTGGGGACGATTGATGTGTGTTTGGGTTGGTTTGGGGTGTTTCAGTGGACCCCAAACATACTTTTGTGATTTTCCCTCACCTGCAAAACACATGATCTGCTACCAGTTAATTTAGGTCATAGAATATTCAAGCTCATATTTCTCAAAGATGCTAGAATATTCAAGCTCATATTTCTCAAAGATGCTAAACAAACTGGAAAGTAAATTTGTTGAAAAAGGTCAATACAGTTACCCTTCAAGCAATAAAAGACTTACTTAAAACTTCTTCAGCAATGCCTTCTTCACGCAAGTCTTTCAGCATTCTCTTCTGAACGAGGCAAACAAAATTTAAGTTCAAAACTGCATTATTCGCTTTCCATCAGTTAAGATTAATACCATCGCTTCTTGCCATCTGGTTTTATAATCATTTCGGGGAAATATATCCTGCAACTGACTGCAACATTTTTAACCAATGAGTGAGTTAAAATCTCCAAAATACGTGTGATCCGCTATTGGTTATGATCCGCTAATGGCGAGTTGACTGTACCCGAAAAAATAGCCTTTTTGTCAGCTGTACCCCCAAAAAAATATCTGCAGATATTAATATACCCCCAAAAATATTGCCCTTGCTTTCTTTTTATACGCCCCTTTGACAAACGGGACGTATTATGTTACGGGGTATGGCGTCCGTCCGTAAACTTTTTCGTTTCCGGCTAACTCCTCCTATAGTTTACATCCGATCAAGCTGAAATTTGGTATATAGTTAGACCATGATGTGGCACAGCGCATATGGTTTCGGGGTTGCAGTCCACCAAATGTTTGCAGAGTTATGCCCCTTAGAAAATTTCTGTAAACTTTTCATTTCCGGTTAACTCCTACATTTTACATCCGATCAAGCTGAAACTTCATGTAAAGTTAGACCATGATGTGGAGCAGCGGATATTGTTTTCGAGGTTACAGTCCACCAAATATTAGCAGAGTTATGCCCCTTTGAAAATTTCAGTAGACATTTCGTTTCCGGCTAACTACAGTTTACATCCGATCAAGCTGAAACTTGATTTGTAGTTAGACTATGATGTGGAGCAGTGCATATTATTTCGAGGTTATAGTGCACCAAATATTAGCAGAGTTATACCCCTTTGAAAATTTCTCTTAATTTTTCGTTTCCGGCTAACTACAGTTTACATCTGATCAAGCTGAAACTTGATTTGTGGTTAGACCATGATGTGGAGCAGTGCATATTGTTTCAAGGTTACAGTCCACCAAATATACCAAATATTAGCAGAGTTATGCCCCTTTGAAAATTTCAGTAAACTTTTCGTTTCTGGCTAAATCCTCCTACAGTTTAAATCCTATGAAGCTGAAATTTGTTGTAGTTAGACCATGATGTGGAACAAGGTTACAGTCCACCAAATATTAGCAGAGTTAAACCCCTTTGAAAATTTCTATTAATTTTTTATTTCCGGCTAAATCCTCCTACAGTTTACATCCGATCAAGCTGAAACTTCATAAATAGTTAGACCATGATGTGGAGCAGCACGTTATTTCAAGGTTACAGTGCACCAATTATTTGCAGATTTATGCCCTTTTGAAAGTTTTTGTTAACTTTTTCGCAGTATATTGTTTAGAGGTAATAGTGTGC
This sequence comes from Anodontia alba, assembly GCA_964016985.1. NCBI lineage: Eukaryota > Metazoa > Mollusca > Bivalvia > Lucinida > Lucinidae > Anodontia > Anodontia alba. Next base: position 72,298,108 of record OZ024823.1, read on the forward strand.
AAATTTTATTGTATGGTAGGTATTTGCAAATAACTAAAGTTTTGGTCGTATGGGCAAGATACTGATTTTTTTTTTTTTTTTTTTTTCTAACATGTTCTTTTATTAGATTTGCAAGGAAAGGCTGCCATTATTAAATCTTTATAAATACATAATTCTTTTTGGATTTTTTTTTTTATAATACTCTTCTGATTTGGCTCCCTTGAAGAACAAAAATAAAATTGGTTTTAAACAAGTTAAAGGTTTACAAAAAAGTTTCTTGCAGCATTTTTTTTTTTTTTTTTTTGGTCGTTTATTAGCTTGCCTGTACGAAGTTCAAGGAGAGCTATTGTAGTCACCCCGGTCGTCCGCGTTTGCGTTCCCGTTCCCGTCACACTGCGTTAAAGTTTTTCAAATGCTTATATCTCAACAGTCACTCCTCACAGAGGCATCAAATTTGGAACTTAGGTACCTTGGAGGGTCTTCTGAGATTCCAAGAGAATAAACCCCTGGGTTCATGCCCCTGGGTGGGGCTAGGGGTCAGAGTCTAGGACACCTTTGTAATACTGTGTTAAAGTTTTTCAAATTCTTATATCTTGATTTTCACTCCTCATAGAGCATTCGTCTTTAGAATTTGGGTACCTGGAGGAGTCTTCTGAGATTCCAAAAGAACATACCCCTGGGTTCATACCTCAGGGTGGGCCTTGGGGTGGGGCTAGGGGTCAAAATCTAGGACACATTTGTAAAATCTTATATGCCTACAGGTTATAGACACAACTGGTTATACATCAGCTAACTATGTGACATTGGTTTAAGAGTAAGAGAGTGAAGGTCATGGTGACCTACATTTTACGGTCCAGGTCACCTAGATTTCACGGTCCAGTGATTTTGCCTTATATCTTGAATACTATTTGTTGGATAAATGTCACACCTGGGATATTACTTCCATGTGACCCAATGAATGACCACTTACTATATCTAGGTCATTGTGACCTATATTTCATGGTTCAGTGATTTTGCCTTATATCTTGAATACTATTTGTTGGATAAATGTCACACCTGGGATATTACTTCCATGTGACCCAATGAATGACCACTTACTATATCTAGGTCATTGTGACCTATATTTCATGCTTCAGTGATTTTGCCTTTTATTTTTATTACTATTTCATGGAGAATTGTCATACCTGGATTATTATATCTATGTGACAAAATGATTTACATACAAATACATCTAGGTCAGTGTGACCTATATTATATGGCTTAATGATAAAAATGTTACAATATAAAATGTACCGAGCAGGCGAGCTACGCTGTCCTACGACAGCTCTTGTTTTTGTTTTGTTATTGTTTGGTCCGATATTGAAGTATAGGAAAAACAAATCAGCCAAAGGCTCATATGAGCTTATAATATAGCCATGCTTCTGTGGTGTGTCTCCGTCAGAAAGCACTTCTCCCTAGAAGCAGCAAACTTCTCCCTATTTTCCCAGGAGGGAGAAGTCACTTCTCCCTTAATTTCTGGGCCAGCTTGGACCCTTAGGTTACAGTTCACCAAATATCAGCAGAGCTATGCCCCAATGAAATTTTTTTAAATTTTTTATTTTGTAATTCCACTTACAGTTTATATCCGGAGCACTGAATTATACAGGAGCCAGTTTATGTGCTACATCTTATTACTTGCCACGGGCGTATAATGCCCTGCTTGGCGGAGCTCTTGATATAAAAGTGTTGTTTACATTTATTTTTCCTGTATAATGATTGTATTAGTAATTTAAGTGCTTTAAACAGTTTCCAACAATATCTCTTTATACGCCCATTTGAAAAAAACGGGATGTATTGTTACGGGGTATGGCGTCCGTCCGTCTGTAAACTTTTTCGTTCCCGGCCAACTCCTCCTACAGTTTACATCCGATCAAGCTGAAACTTGGTATATTGTTAGACCATGATGTGGTGTGCAGCGCATATTGTTTCAGGGTTACAGTCCACCAAATGTTTGCAGAGTTATGCCCCTTTGAAAATTTCTGTAAACTTTTTGTTTCCGGCTATCTCCTACATTTTACATCCGATCAAACTTCATTTAAAGTTAAGACTATGATGTGAAGCAGCGCATATTGTTTCGAGGTTACAGTCCACCAAATATTAGCAGAGTTATACCTCTTTGAAAATTTAAATTAATTTTTCGTTTCTGGCTAAATCCTCCTACAGCTTACATCCGATCAAGCTGAATCTTCATAAATAGTTACACAATGATGTGGAGCAGCGCATATTATTTCGAGGTTACAGTGCACCAAATATTGGCAGACTTATGCCCCTTTGAAAATTTCTGTAAATTTTTCGTTTCCAGCTAACTCCTCCTACAGTTTACATCCGATCAAGCTGAAACTTGATTTGTAGTTAGACCGTGATGTGGAGCAGCACATATTATTTCAAGGTTACAGTCCACCTAATATTAGCAGAGTTATACCCCTTTGAAAATTTCTATTAATTTTTCGTTTACGGCTAACTACAGTTTACCTGATTAAGCTGAAACTTGATTTGTACTTAGATCATGATGTGGAGCAGTGCATATTATTTCAAGGTTACAGTCCACCAAATGTTAGCCGAGTTAAAGCCCTTTGAAAATTTCTATTAATTTTTCATTTCTGGCTCAAACCTCCTACAGTTTACATCCTATCAAGCTGAAACTTCATAAATAGTCATGCAATGATGTGCAGCAGCGCATATTGTTTCAAGGTTACAGTCCACCAAATATTAGCAGAGTTAAACCCCTTTGAAAATTTCTATTAATTTTTCGTTTCCAGCTAAATCCTTCTACAGTTTACATCCTATCAAGCTGAAACTTCATAAACAGTTACACAATGATGTGGAGCAGCGCATATCATTTCGAGATTACAGTGCTCCAAATATTTGCAGAATAATGTTTAGACATAATAGTGTGCAAATTTTATTTTATAGTAGGTATATTTTTTTGCAAATAACTGAAGTTATGGCCATATGGGCAAGTTATTTATATATTTTTTTTAACATCTTCTTTTATTAGATTTGCAAGGAAATGTTGCCATTATTAAATCTTTATAAATACATTTATTAAATGATACAGAATTAAGAAGCTTGACTATATTCAAAACTTATAAACATAGTTCTTTTTTTCTTTTTTTTTTAATACTCTTCTGAGTTGGCTCCCTTGAAGAATAAAAATAAAATCAGTATAAAACAAGTTAAAGGTTTACAAAAAAAATTCTTGCAGCTTTTTTTTTTTTTTTTTTTTTTTTGCTTGTTTATTTTTGTTTTGTTATTGTTTGGTCCGATATTGAAGTATAGGAAAAACAAATCAGCCAAAGGCTCATATGAGCTTATAATATACTGTCTTGTGTCCTCCGTCCGAAAGCACTTCTCCTTAGAAGCAGCAAACTTCTCCCTATTTTCCCAGGAAGGAGAAATCACTTCTCCCTTAATTTCTGGGCCAGCTTGGACCCTTAGGTTACAGTTCACCAAATATCAGCAGAGCTAGGCCCCAATGAAAATTTAAAAAATTTTTTTTTTGTAATTCCACTTAGTTATATCCGGAGCACTGAATTATACAGGAGCCAGTTCATGTGCTACATCTTATTACTTGCCACGGGCGTATAATGCCCCGCTTGGCGGAGCTCTTGTTACTTTAATGGCATTGAACTGATGCACAGCAGAAATATAGCTGTTAAAACTAAATAAAAACAACTATCAGTTCAACAGAAGGTTCTAACCCCAATTCTTACAATAACCCCCAAAAATACCGAGAATTTTGATAGATCCAAAAAATTAGCCAGTTTTGAAAGTGACCCCAAAAAAATACCTGCAAATGGCCAATACCCCAAAATAGCTACTTTTCCCCAAACCAAAAAAAAAAAAAAAAAAAAAAAAAAAAGTAAAATTCAAAATGTTATACCCAAAAAAATAGTCCTAGCCTATGTAGCGGACAAAATTCTGGGGGCCAATCATCTCTGTATATTATTATCTTCCAGAGAACCAGGGTTCACACTCGATTTTTTTCTGTCGGTGTTTTAGCCATCATTTGATTTTATTTATTTTTTTTTTTTTTTTTTTGTGTCATTTTCTTTAAACTTGAACCATGGCCAAATTTTACAAAGGTCGGAAATAATGAAAAATTCATTTTCTGCGGCATATAAATGACAACAACAATCCTCTTTTATTGGAATCTGAAGTATGTGAAGTCTGAAATGTGGGTGGTAAATTGCAGAAGGTAACTTGTTCTTATAAGATTTTTATTATAGCATTAGTATGTAAGAATTCAGTTATTGTATTATAACAATGAGTTCTTACGTTTATTTCCTATTGAATACGGTGACCGTCTTGATAATCTATTTTGCCTTTTGTCTTCTGAACCAAAAGGCCAACTGATTGAAACTTGGTAGGAAGTATCATAGTGACTTGCAAATCAAAAATAAGCTAAAACAGTTCAGATCAGAAATCCAAGATAAAAAATCTCTTTTGAACTTCTTCTGAATCGGAAGGCCATTTGACTCGAAACTTGGTAGGAAGTATCAGGGTGACTTGCAGATCAAAATAGCTAAAAATGTTCCGATTGTAAATCCAAGATGGCCATCTTGAAAATCTTTTTTGTGCTTCTTCTGAACCAAAGGCCAATGGACTCGAAACTTGATAGGAAGTAATGTGGCAACTTGTAGATCAAAAATAGCTGCAACTTGTAGATCAAAAATAGCGAAAACAGTTTCCAGTCGGAAGTCCAAGATGGCCACCATGGCACCATCTTGAAAATCGATTTTGGCACTTCTCCTCCTGAATCGAAAGGCCAACTGATTTGAAATTTGATAGGGGAATCAGGGTGAATTGTAGATCAAAAATAGCTAAAATTGTTTGGATTGGAAATCCAAGATTGCCACGCTAGTTAGCATGTTTCTTTGGTGACCCTCTTCCAATATTGTTCAAGCCATCAAGATGAGTAAAAAAAAAGGTGGCCCCCATGGGGCAAGGCTTATTTTCCCTATATTTTTTAAATGTCTTCTTCTCCGAGCAATTTTCACCAGATTTCTTAAGGAGCTTTCTGTCGAAAGGGTATTGACAATTTGTTATTATATAAAGGTCACGCCACTGAACAAGATGGCCACCATGCCCATATATAGTAAAAAAAAATCTTTCTAGAACCATAAAAGCTTTGAGGCTGAATCTTGGTATATAGCCTCGAGGACTCAAGATCTAACAAGTTTGTTCAAATGATGGCGGAAGGTTGACCTTGACCTTTTTACAGCAAGGTCAAATTTGTGCCCTTATGCATTTGTATAGGGAAAAAGTTGAAATGTCATTTTTCCAAAATATATAAAAAAGTATATAATGACTAATGGCTGAAACTTAACATGTATGAATAAAGTAGAAAACTTAATAGTTACAATCAAAATTTTGTCTCCTGGGGGTTATCTGCCCTTTCCCCTGGGCTATATACATGTATAAAATTGTGTAATTTTTATATGCCCATTTTGAAAAAAAAACCGATGTATTATGTTATGGCACTGCCCGTCCGTACTTGTGCACGCCATAACTAATTGTACACTATGTTTTGACCAAACTTTAATGTGTATGAGGACAAGCAGACATGGGGTAGATTACTTTCAAATGTAATTGATTACAATTACTTATGAATTTCATGATAACAGATTACAATTACAATTACTTTTGAAGTGGATGTAATTGATTACAACTACAATTACTTTACAAAAGTAATCATGATTACTTTATGATTACTTATGGTTACTTTCTCTGGATAACCTTATTACATGTTGGAGAGTATATAACTGTGCATGTATCTTCTCTGCATAACTTACAGAGGAATGAATATGAATGAAAAGAAATATGTAAGAACAAGTGATTTAAATTTTGCAATATTCATTATACCCCCGACATACGAAGTATGTGGGAGTATATAGTTTTCGCTTTTCCGTTCGTTCATTCGTTCGTTGGTTTGTTCGTCTTTCCGTCACAGGGTCAAAGTTTTTGCGTTAAAGTTTATAAGACCTCATAGTTTGAAGACCCTTTGATGGATTTCATTCGTATTTGGCATGATGGTAGATGTAGGTCTAAAGTTTTTATCTGCACCATCCCCATCCCGGGGGTGACCTTGGAGTCAAGGTCACGGACTTAGAATTTTCATAAAAAAGTCAAAGTTTTTTGTGTTTAAGTTTATATAGCTGTATCATCAAGACCCTTGAGGAATTTCATTTATATTTGACATGTTGGTAGATATCGGCCTAGAGTCTTACTCAGCATGATCCCCACCCCGAGTGTGACCGAGGTCAAGGTCACGAACTTAGAATTTTCATATAAAAGTAAAAGTTTTTGTGTTTAAGTTTATAAAGCCATATCATCAAGATCTTTTGTTAAATTTTATTATCCCCTGATTGAAAGGTTGAGCGGATATAGATATCAGCAAGGAATTTGTTCGTCTGTCCGTTCATCCGTTGAAGCATTATTCGTTCATACTTTATTTTTGTCTTAGGGTTGAAGTTTTTACGTTAAAGTTTATAAGACCTTATATTATGAAAACCCTATGATGGATATCATTCATGTTTGGTCTGATGGTAAATATAGGGCTTAAGTTTTTATCAGCACCAACCCTATCCCGGGAATAACCTTGGGGTCAAGGTCACAGAATTTTCATAAAAAAAGTCAAAGTTTTTTGTGTTTAAGTTTATATAGCTGTATCATCAAGACCTTTGAGGAATTTCATTTATATTTGACATGTTAGTAGATACTGGCCTAGAGTTTTACTCAGCATGATCCTCACTCCGGGTGTGACCGAGGTCAAGGTCACGAACTTAGAATTTTCATATAAAAGTAAAAGTTTTTGTGTTTAAGTTTATATAGCCATATCATCAAGATCTTTTGTTAAATTTTATTATCCCCTGATTGAAAGGTTGAGCGGATATAGATATCAGCAAGGAATTTGTTCGTCTGTCCGTTCATCCGTTGAAGCATTATTCGTTCATACTTTATTTTTGTCTTAGGGTCAAAGTTTTTACGTTAAAGTTTTATAAGAGCTTATATTATGAAAACCCTTTGATGGATTTCATTCATGTTTGGCCAGATGGTAAATATAGGGCTTAAGTTTTTATCAGCACCAACCCTATCCCGGGGAATAACCTTGGGGTGACAGACTTAGAATTTTCATAAATAAGTCAAAATTTTTGAGTTTTATGTTTATATAGCTATACCATCAAGACCCTTTGAGAAATTTCATTTATATTTTACATGTTGGTAGATATAGGTCTAGAGTTTTACTCAGCATCATCCTTATCCTGGGGTATGACCTTGAGGTCAAGGTCACAGACTTAGAAATTTCATATAAAAGTAAAAAAAAAAAAAATTGCATCTAAGTTTATATAGCTATATTATGAAGACCCTTTTGTTGGTTTCATTAATATTAAGCATGATGGTATATTTAGGTATAAAGTTTTTCTCGGCACCATCCCCAAGCTGGGGCATGGCTTTTAAGTCAAGGTCACAGACTTTTCATACAAATGCCATTTTTGCTTATATTATAAAGGCTGATTGATTTCACTGGTATATGGTGATAGTTGTAGGGCTAAAGTTTTATTTAGCTCAATCCCTGCACCTGTGCCTGACCTTTGAGGTCAAGGGCTTCATATTATGTGTGATTGAATTTTTTAAATGTTATAATATAATATAACATATAGCATACAACTGCCATCTCCAGAGTCAAAGCTACATACTTTGTGCTCTTTAAAAAGTGGCGGTAGTGCTGGTCGGGGGTATACATGCCCCACTGGGCACTTTGTCTAGTTTCTTCAAGTAGCTGTCATACTAACTAACTGTCAAACTAATAAATATTCCTTTTCTGCAAAATGACTGATGCTTATCTTTATGTTTATGCCTACATAGTATTTGGTCATTTGAAAGCATGCCGGCCTCGGTGGCTCAGTTGGATGCGCCGTCCGACTGGAGACCAGGAGGTCGCAGGTTCAACCCCCGCCGCGGTCGGCAACATTCTTTCGTGGAGATTGATCATGAAATATTTTCTATGGTCATTCTCTCCCTTCCGCTGATTCAAGAAGGGCAGTTGTCAGTTTCTGACGAAAGAATGTGCACAATACTGGTTAACCGCTTAGAGGACTAAGCCTGCCCAGTAAACGTGTGGTTAAGTAAACTGACCGCGCTCGACTGGGTTGACTGGGCCGTAAAACTTCAACACAAACAAATATTTGAAACCAAACTGACAGCAATAACAGATAAAACTTAATTTGTACAGACATGCTCTGTCCAGTGTTTAAAATTTAAAGAAGGGAAGCATTACAGTGAAGCACTTTTAGCGTAAACATTTAGTCATCACTAAACATATCAATAGCACTGTCCTAAAATTCACAGACGCAAAAAAATGGCTCTTCATATGGAAGCTTATTTATTTATTTTCTTCCGAATATTGAAAAAATTTCAAGTAAATCAAGCTTACAGATATACCTTTGCAGTGAAGTAGTAACAGCTATCAAGATTACATTTTAGATGAAACTTAAGGTTACGTTTCTTACTTCTGCTCAAGACATGCATTTTCAATGCTTTGTAATGGAGCAGGAATAATTAAAAAGAAGTAATATGGACCTTTTTAAACTTGCTTTTCTACATGTAAGCAAGGGGTATTCTTTGCACAGACTTAAATGATGTATGCCTTTCAGGCATTGTGTAACTATAGAAATGGTCAGAGTTTTGAACTATCATAGCACATTTGTGTTTTGCATACAAAAATGATTGCTCTCCCTTTCTTAGTTTTTGAATTACTTCCCTTTGTTTAGTTTTTTTCAGACTGCCCTTGTGCACGCCATAACTTGGTCACCATATGGAATATCTGAATGAAACTTCATAGCAATGTCTATGAGGTGAAGATGGTGTGTCTCGTGCAAAAATGATTTCTCTCTCTTTCATTCTTTCATAGTTACTTCCCTTTGATTGTCCGGCGTAAACTTTTCTTGTGCGCGCCATAACTAAGTAACCGTACGGAATATTTTGACCAAACTCTAAAGTAATGTGTATGAGGTCAAGCCGGCATGTTGCATACAAAAATGATTGCTCTCCCTTTCTTAGTTTCTGAATTACTTCCCTTTTGATATATTTTTTTTGTTGTAGACTACCCTTGTGCCATAACTCGGTAACCGTATGGAATATCTGAATGAAACTTCATAACAATGGCTGAGGTGAAGATGGCATGTTGCGTGCAAAAATGATTTCTCTCCCTTTCATACTTTCTTAGTTACATCCCTTTGATTGTCCAGCATAAACTTTTCTTGTGCCAGCTATAACAAACTGTACGGAAATTTTTTGACCAAACATTTAAGTAATATGTATGAGGTCAAGATGGCGTGTGGCGTACAAAAATGATTGCTTTTCTTCCCTTTGATTAGTTTTTTTTTCTTCAGACTACCCTTGTACACGCCATAACTCGGTAACTGTATGGAATATCTGAATGAAACTTCATAGCAATGTCTATGAGGTGAAGATGGCATGTCACATGCAAAAATGATTTCTCTCCTTTTCATTCTTTTTTAGTTACTTCCCTTTGATTGTCCGGTGTAAACTTTTCTTGTGCGCGCCATAACTAAGTAACCATACAGAATATTTTGACCAAACTTTGAAGTTCCCTTGTAAAATGGTAACAGGCATATATTACCCCGCTTTGCGGTGCTCTTGTTAAATGTCTTCTTTTCTGAAACCACTTGAACAATTTTCATCCCATTTCATAGGATATAGACAATTTGTTCGAATGGTTTCGCGCCACTGAACAAGATGGCCACCATGCCCATATATGGTAAAAAGACTTAGAAATCTTCTCCAGAACCAAGAAAGTTTTGAGGCATAGGGGACTCTAGGTCTACCAAGTTTGTTCAAATGATGGTGGAAGGTTGATCTTTTTACAGCAAGGTCAAATTTTTTTCTCTGGCATCACCCAGGGAAACCCGATATCGGGATATCGGAGGTTGCGAGATTTCGGAGGTAAACAAATGATGTCGTCCAGCGACAGTGTGTGTACTTATCGTCTTTTAATGATCAAAAAAGTGCTTCTGTAGGATAAGCAACGTAACCTATATTTTCTCAGTTGAATAGTTTAATATATGAAAATGACATTTCAATATAAAGTATCCTCCTATTTATTCAAAATCACGTTTGAAAAGGAAATTTCATTGTTTTTAACCCAACTTCCATTTTCAATTGTTTATAGCTTTTATCCTGTAAAGCTTTTTCATTGAATATGTATGTCTGTATAATCTAGAACCTTTCTATAAATTATATAAGAAATAGCAGATGTGAAAAAATTACTAAGGTGGCAGATTTTTTAGATTTCTTTAGGGTTGTTGACTTATTTATTGGTAACAGGATGTCGGAGGTATGATGCAGGGATGTCGGAGGACAGATTTATATTGGTTAACGGGAGATCGGAGGAAAGGAAATTTTGTGTTCTTCTTAAACGGCTACATCTTGTCTGAAACGTGATCTTGCCTGGTTTAATATGTTGAAGACGATTACCTGAATCATCACGAGCGAGCGAACAAAGCGTTTATGCAGACTGGCAAAGAATAAATGAAATAATGTGCCATAGACTTATCAAGGAGAATACAAGCAAAGAACAGTATAGTTCTAAACTATACATTGTAACATTTGGATTTCGATGCACATTTGATGAAATTCCGTTAAAATGATGTGGGTTAAGGGCATTATAAGATTTCAAGATGACTGACATATGGGTGTTTTCTTTTTGTTTTGAATGTTTAACTGGATTCCACAGATTTTAAAGGAACTATTTACCAGGCTCATCGTATGATTATTATTATTATTGTTGTTGTTGTTGTTGTTGCTAAATTCTAAATTAAGCGACCCACCTAACACAGGTAATGGTCAAATATGAACGACTCAGTATAAGAAAATAGATAGATTCTTGTAATTAGATGTACAAATGTCAGCCCCATGGACGAATAAGCACCTGTTGTTAACTTTATTATAGATTTTTTGTACTGATATTGGTGAATATTGTGCCGAGTTGGGATATTGCTATGAATAATTGATATATCATAGATTTACAGTTGTAACGTTACGTTTATTATTTCTGATCTGATGGCACTTGTTAGCACTGCATCGGCGCTGCGGTTCTTACGAGTTTCCAAAATCAACATTTCAATCGAAACTTAGGTAGGAAAATATCACGTTTCACATACAGAACATCATTTTTGCAGCGAAAAGCTGTTTTATTGCATATAAGTTCTTAAATGTAATGACATTGGTTCTAGTAATATTATTACATTAAGCTCTCCTTCAAACCAATCAAACCCTATTAAAATTGCTACAAAAAGACACACTAGTATTTGCACACAAGCTTAGCACCATATTGTGCGAGCAGGTTTTAATTTATATTGCTTTTTAGACAGAACTCACTCCGTCAATTTTCAGTGCCTCCGAAATCCAGCAACAGTCCCTCCGAGATCTACAGCATCATGTGTCAATGTACCTCCGAATATTCCGTTATCCAAAATTTCGCTAGTACTTGCTTTAAATTTCATCCGGGGGCGTTATTTTTTGTTGATAAACTGAAACAACTATGAAGACAGTCGAAGAGAAGATAAGTCCATCCTTGGGCAATAATAAACCAACATGTCATCTACCATGATCGGGCTAGTAGCCGTCGAAAAGGCAAAAACTGAGATGAAAAATATATCATCTTGGTTCAAATGCCGTTTTCACCTCCACAAAGTAGCTGAGAAAGGAAATATTTGCTTTAACATTTTCATTATTATGTCTCTAGAATGAGCAATTCGGCTTTTTTATCAAATTAATAAGATATAAGCTATAAAAAATGGATAAATACATACCCTGTCGCTGGATGACGTCATTTGTTTACCTCCGAAATCTCGCAACCTCCGATATCCTGATATCGGATTTCCCTGGGTGGGCATGCATTTTTGTGGAGAAAATGTTGAAATGACATTTTCACAAACTGTATTAAAGACTTGTGGGTGAAACTTATAATGTATATTTAAATTATCAAAACTTTTTTGTTACAATCAAAAATTTGTCCCCTGGGGGTTATCTGCCCTTGCCCCTTGGCTATACATGTATAAAACTGTGTAATTTTTAGCTTGCCGGGACTATGTCCCTGGAGAGCTTATGTTGTTACCTAGTCATTGGCGTCGGTGTCTGTCGGCGTCCACATTAGCACAATGTTTAAGTTTTGAAAGGTGTGCATAGTTTTTTAACTGTTTAAGGTACTGCTTTCATATTTGGCCTACACCTACCTTAGGGTCCAGAACTATGTCCCTGGAGAGCTTATGTTGTCACCCAGTCGTTGGCGTCGGCGTCTGTCCATGTTCGCGTTAGCACATTGTTTAAATTTTCAAAAAATGTGCATAGTTTTTTAATTGTTTAAGGTACTGCTTTCATATTTGGCCTATACCTACCTTAGGGTAAGACCTTTCAATAGCATACACTCCCATCCCTAAGTTAGACCCTTTATGTAGATCAAGGTCAGTTCTTACTTTGTCATTTACACCCATGTTTGTGTTTAAGTTTTAAAAAATGTATATAACTGCTAAGTAGTCAAGATAGAGCTTTAATATTTGGCCCACACCAGCCTTAGGGTTATACCTTTCAATAGCACACATCCCTTCCTCAGTTTGACCTTCTGCCTAGGTCAAGGTCAGGTCATACTTTGTCATTTACAGCTGTGTTAAAGTTTTGAAAAGTGTACATGACTGCTGAAGTATGTAAAATATAGCTTTCATATTTCGTCCACACCAACCTAAGGGATTCAGCATGAAAGATATAGGTTTCATATTTTGTCCACACCAACCTAAGGGAAGATGTTTCAATGGCATATATACCATCCCTCAGTTTGACATTCTTCCGACATCAGTCAGGTCATACTCTGTCATTTACAGCTATGTTTAAGTTCTGCATTTAATCTTTAATATTTAAAAATTGTTTTCTTATCCGATCAGCCCTTTCCGGCGAGCTGCGTTGTCTTCTGACAACTCTTGTTAAAATGGTGAAGTCTTTAAATGTCTTCTTCTCTGAAACAGCATGAACAATGTACACTAGATTTCACATGGGGCCTTCTGTCGAAAGGATGTTGACAATTTGGTCAAATGGCTCTGCACCGTTGAACAAAATAGCTGCCATGCTCATATATGGTAAAACACTTAAAAGTCTTCTCCAGAACTAAGAAAGCTCTGAGGCTGAACCTTAATATACAGCAGAGGGACTCAAAGTCTACTAAGTTTGATGAAATGATGATACTAGGATGATCTTTAACCTTTTTATGGTATGGTCAAATTTGTGTCCAAGTTGCTGTGGCAATACTGGAAATTATATGGTCATTGCAGATAAGCAATAGCTGTTTTAATAGGTGAGCGAATCGTGGCCCATGGGCCTGTTGTTTTACTAGCCAGACTCTGGATTATCATAAAATCAATATCCTGGAGGTCAAGTGATCAAAGCAGATTACTTCCCAAAAAAGACTCTGTGATCAAATAAAAAATATGCATTAAAGCAGTAAAAGTGATATTGGTTAGTTGGAAAGGACAAAATGACAAAAAGAGTCAACTGTCTGTCCAAGCTGCACTTGTGAGGCTTTAAGATTTTTCTGTTCAGGCTTGCAGAGTTGACATGGTTTAAGTTTCTTTAGACTTACATGATTTGAAAGTTAGGGGAAGCCCTGTATCTGGAATCAGTTCTGGCAGCAGGGCAAAAATTTTCCAGTATCGAGGGAACTGTATAAGGATCTAAAGCATCAAGACTTCTGATCTGCATTAAGAAGTGCAAGTTACCAGGGAGCGCTTTGCCCTGGACCCCTGCTCCTGTTGGCACATGTCATTAGATACAGGGATCCGGGCAAAATGTTCCCTATCACTTAGCATTATTGCAGCCCTGATCTCATTGACACTGTTTTGTTTTGTTTTTCAGACTTTATATTCGTATCCAGGGAACTTCAGAGCATTCAAGGCACTGATAGCAGCAGAGTACAGTGGAGCCAATGTGAAAGTTGACCAGAATTTTAAATTTGGACAGACAAATAAGTCTGCAGATTTTCTGAAAAAGTTTCCCCTGGGAAAGGTAGCTTCTTACTACTTATTTCCCAAAATCTTGCTATCATTTATAGGGAATGACTCCCTGATTGTGGGCCTCCAATTAAGATCTCATGGAAATGCCCCATAGTTTATTGCAGTATATTGCGATGTGCCAGACTTGTATTGCAATACCCTTCCATCGTTTGGATATGAATATAATAAATTAGGAAGGGGTGTAAAACACATCAAATCATCATCATATGTTTACAAATTGTTCATTCACCCACGCTACACTAATGGAACATTTTCAATGCATTTGTCAACAACTTATTGCTTAGTGGCTTACGGTAACTTTCTTTTGGATTGATCATGAAATAATTTCTTTGACCATTCTCCCTTCTGCTGATTCAAGAAGGGCAAAAGTATGTGCACAAGTACATTGTACTGGTTGACTGCTTGGAGGACTAGAGGACAGGAAAAGTGACTAGGTTAACTGGCTGGCCTAACATGGCCATAACAGTGTTGACTGGATCGTAAAACTCCCAACCTAAACATACGCTGGTTAAGCAGGCAGGAATTTTCTTATATATAAATCATGGTAGTTATTTGTGTTTGCTTGTATTGGGAATTAAACCATAGTTTGATTAACTTTCACATTAATTTTCTGTAGGAGATATAAACAGAAAAAAGTGCATTTTTAGTTGATTCACCAAAGTTACAGTAGCTGAAGAAAAAACAAATACTGAATACTTGTAACTTAAAGGAAAATCACTGCATTTTGACTGCTAATCACATAAATTGCAGAGTTATGCAAACCAGCTTAAACTTTGATGATGAAATTCTTCAATCAAGTGTTAAAGTAAACCTATTTTTCAGGTTCCAGCTTTTGAATCTAGTGATGGTAGTTGCATATTTGAGAGTAATGCTATAGCTCACTTTGGTAAGTATAAAAAATTAAAGGCTTTTCCACTTCTGTTGTGACTGCTTTAGCAAGCAGGAGCGACAGGGATCACTTTACGGCGTTGGTATCGTCGTCGACATCAGCAATGTGAAGCCTACAGGTGCGTTTAGCTCTGTTTCTCAAACACCAAGGCTTCTAGGCTAATGAAACTTCATACACACATCTGCTATGATGCACCTTGCCCATTTCTGTCGACTGTTTCTTGTCTGAAACAAAAATGCCCAGGTCTTTTAAATTTAGTATGTAGCTTCACCAAGTGGACCCTACCAAGATTATTCAAATTATAGCCCTGAGGTTAAAAAATGACCCTGTCCTACAGGTCACTTGTTTTACATAAGACAGAAGGCATAAGGGAAAACTTAAAAAATCTTGTCTGAACCAGAAGGCCCAGTCTTTTAAAGTTGGCATGTGGCTTCATCTAGTAGACCTCTACCAAAATTTTCAAATTTATAGCCTGGGGTCAAAAATGGCCCCTTCCCAGGGGTCACTTGTTTTAGGTAGACTCGTATAGACAGAATTTTAAAAATTTTCTTGTCTGAAGCTAGAAGGCCCAGACCTTTGATATTTAGTTCGTAGCTTCATCTAGTGGACCTCTACCAAGGTTATTATACGCCCGTTTGAAAAACGGGACGTATTATGTTACGGGATATGGCGTCCGTTCTTCTGTCTGTCTGTAAACTTTTTGGTTTCCGGTTAACTCCTACAGTTTACATCCGATCAAGCTGAAACTTGGTATATAGTTAGACCATGATGTGGTGCAGCGCATATTGTTTCGGGGTTACAGTCCACCAAATGTTTGCAGAGTTATGCCCCTTAGAAAATTTCTGTAAACTTTTCATTTCCTCCTACATTTTACATCCAATCAAGCTGAAACTTCATGTATAGTTAGACTATGATGTGGAGCAGCGCATATTATTTCGAGGTTACAGTCCACCAAATAGTAGCAGAGTTATGCCCCTTTGAAAATTTCAGTAGACTTTTCGTTTCCAGCTAACTCCTACAGTTTACAGCTGAAACATGATTTGTAGTTATGCCCCCAACTTCAAAGAAGTTGTAGGGGCATATTGCTTCTGGGTTGTTCGTCCGTCCGTCCGTCCGTCTGTCCTTCCGTCCGTCCGTCCGTTCGTCACGCTTTTTGATGCATAGCATAACTTTAAAACCGTGAATGCTACTGTTTTAAAATTTCATATATGAATTCCTCATGAAAAAATAGCTGAGACGTATTTTTTTTCTTGACAGGATTATGCCCCTTTTCTGAGTTATGGCCCTTTGAAAAAATATGGATGCAATCTTGTCAGCAAAATATCTCAAAAACTATTAAAGCTAGAGCCTTGAAACTTGATGAATAGACTGGTAGTGATGAGTAGACAACCTGATTAACTTTTGAAGAAATTTTGAAAAATACTTCTTGAGTTATGGCCCTTTGTAATTTTGGGCAATTTTACCTTGTCAGCAAAATATCTCAAAAACTGTTAGAGCTAGAGCCTTGAAACTTAGTAAATGGATTTGTAGTGATGAGTAGATGACCTGATTAACTTTTGAAGAAATTCTGAAAAATACTTCATGAGTTATGGCCCTTTGTAATTTTGGGCATTTTTATCTTGTCAGCAAAATATCTCAAAAACCGTTGGAGCTAGAGCCTTGAAACTTAATGAATAGACTGGTAGTGATGAGTAGACAACCTGATTAACTTTTGAAGAAATTTTGAAAAATGCCTTTTGAGTTATGGCCCTTAGTAATTTTGGGCATTTTTACCTTGTCAGCAAAATATCTCAAGAACTGTTAGAGCTTGAGCCTTGAAACTTAGTAAATGGATTTGTAGTGATGTGTAGATGACCTGATTAACTTTTGAAGAAATTCTGAAAAACACTTCATGAGTTATGGCCCTTTGTAATTTAGGGCATTTTTAACTTGTCAGCAAAATATCTCAAAAACTATTGAAGCTAGAGCCTTGAAACTTGATGAATAGACTGGCAGTGATGAGTAGACAACCTGATAAACTTTTGAAGAAATTTTGAAATATACTTCTTGATTTATGCCCCTTTGTAATTTTAGGCATTTTTATCTTGTCAGCAAAATATCTCAAAAACTGTTAGAGCTAGAGCCTTGAAACTTAGTAAATGGATTTGTAGTGATAAGTAGATGACCTGATTAATTTTTGAAGAAATTCTGAAAAATACTTCATGAGTTATGGCCCTTTGTAATTTTGGGCAATTTTACCTTGTCAGCAAAATATCTCAAAAACTGTTGGAACTAGAGCCTTGACACTTGATGAATAGACTGGTAGTGATGAGTAGACAACCTGATTAACTTTTGAAGAAATTTTGAAATATACTTCTTGAGTTATGCCCCTTTGTTATTTTGGGCATTTTTATCTTGTCAGCAAAATATCTCAAAAACTATTAGAGCTAGAGACTTGAAACTTGGTGAATTGATTGGTAATGATGAGTAGATGACCTGATTAATTTTTTTGTAAATTCTGAAAAATATTTCATAAGTAATGGCCCTTTGTAAATTTGGGCATGTTTCCCTTGTGAACAAAATATCTCAAAAACTATTGCAGCTGGAGTCTTGAAACTTGATGAATAGATTGGTAGTGATGAGTAGATGACCTGATTATGCCCCCAGTTTCGAATGAAATTGATGGGGCATATTATTTTGCCTTCATTTGTCCATCCGACTATTTGTCCGTTCATCAAGCTTTTTTTGTGCATGCCATATCTTAAGAACCCTGCACGCTAGGGTTTTGAAATTTTATATTTGGGTTCCCAATGAAAAAATAGCCGACCCGTATTTTGTTTCTTGTCTAGCATGTTTATTTAAAGTTATGCCCCTTTGAAAAAAATCAGAATTAAATCTTGTGAGCAAGATATCTTGAAAAGTATTTAAGCTGGGTTCTTGAAATTCAATACAGTGAGTGGGAATGATGTGTACATTACCCGATTATATTTTGAGAGAATTCCATGAAAATATTGATAAAGTTATGGCCCTTTGCAGTTCTGCTCATTTTGACCTTGTCAGCAAGATTTCTCGAAAAGCACTTAAGCTAGGGTCTTGAAATATAATATGCTGATTGGGGATGATGTGGAGATTACCTGGTTTGTTTTTTAGGGAATTCCATGAAAAATTGATGTAGTTATGGCCCTTTGTAGTTCTAGGCATTTTGACTTTTTCAGCAAGATATCTCAAAAAGTATTTAAGCTAGAGCCATGATATTTGGTATACTGATTGGGATTGAGGAGGAGATCACCTGAATAAATTTTGAACCAATTAAATGAAATGTTGGAGTTATGGCCCTTCGCAATTTCGGGCCATTTAATGTCGTTGCTTTATTGTGTATAGCATAAGTTTAGAACCATGTATGCTAATGTTTTGAAATTTCATGTTTTGATTCCTCATGAAAAAATAGGTGATCCGTATTTTTTTCTTATCCCAATCATCTCCTATTTTAGAGTTATTTCCCTTTGATAAAATAACATTGAAATCATATATTTGTACTGTTGTTACCGTCATGGCTAAGCAGTGTTGGAGTCAAACAGTGTTAGAGTCAGGCAGTTGGGGGCATAGTGTTTTACAAACACCAGCTCTAGTTAGACCATGATGTGGAGCACGCATATTGTTTCAAGGTTACAGTCCACCAAATATTAGCAGAGTTATACCCCTTTGAAAATTTCTATGTATTTTTCGTTTCTGGCTAAATCCTCCTACAGTTTACATCCAATCAAGCTGAAACTTCATGTAAAGTTAGACCATGATGTGGAGCAGCGCATATTATTTCAAGGTTACAGTCCACCAAATATTAGCAGAGTAATGCACCTTTGAAAATTTCAGTAGACTTTTTGTTTCCGGCTAAATCCTCCTACAGTTTACATCCTATCAAGCTGAAACTTGATTTGTAGTTAGACAATGATGTAGAGCAGCGCATATTATTTCAAAGTTACAGTCCACCAAATATTAGCAGAGTTCAACCCCTTTGAAAATTTCTATTAATTTTTTGTTTCCGGCTAAATCCTCCTACAGTTTACATCCAATCAAGCTGAAACTTCATAAATAGTTACACGATGATGTGGAGCAGCACATTATTTCAAGGTTACAGTGCACCAAATATTTGCAGATTTATGCCCCTTTGACGTTTTTGTAAACTTTTCGCAGCATATTGTTTAGAGGTAATAGTGTGCCAAAGGCTCGTATGAGCTTATAATATAGCCATGCTTCTGTGGTGTGTCCTCTGTCAGAAAGCACTTTTCCCTGGAAGCAGCAAACTTCTCCCTATTTTTATAGGGAGAAATCATTTCTCCCTTAATTTCTGGGCCAGCTTGGACCCTTAGGTTACAGTTCACCAAATATCAGCAGAAATTATGCCCCAATGAAATTTTTTTAATTTTTTTTTTTTTGTAATTCCACTTACAGTTTATATCCAGAGCACTGAATTATACAGGAGCCAGTTTATGTGCTGCATCTTATTGCCATGGGCGTAGAATGCCCCGCTTGGCGGAGCTCTTGTTCAAATTATAGCCCTTGGGCCATAAATGGCTCTGCCCCAGGGGTCCCTTGTTTTACACAGACATATCTAGGGAAAAAACTTTAAAAATCTTCTTGTCTGACAGAAGGCCTGAGCCTTTGCTTTTTGGTATGTAACTTCATTTAATGGGCCTTTACCAAGATTGTTCAAATTATAACCATTGGGATAAAAAAATAGCCCCACTCCAGGGGTCACATGTTTTACAACGCATTGACTGAAACTAGAAGGCTCAGGCCTTTGATATTTGCTGTGTAGCTTTATCTAGGGTATGTTTATCAAGATTATTCAAATTAAAGCCCCGGGGTCAAAATGGACCTGCCAAAGGGGTCCCTTGTTTTACATATACCCATATAGGGAAAAACCTTAAAAATCGTGTGAAACTAGAAAGCCCAGACCTTTGGTATTTGATTTGTAGCTTCATCTAACTGGTTTTAAGTGAGGTTGTTAAAATTATAACACTGCCAGGGACGACAATAACAGTTGGTGACTGATCACAATAGCTCAGGTGAGATAAGTGATCCCTCGGAGGGAGACATTTTTGACCCCAGGGCTGAAATTTGAATAATCTAGATGAAGCTACATCAGGGCAGGAGATAAGGGGAGTATCTGAGTAAAATACCCATATAATATGAGCAAATTCTCATACATTTTTTCAAAACCTTGGGTATTGATACCCAACTAATTTTCCAGAGTACCCAATTATTTCCAAATTCAAAGGTGAAAATTAAAGTTTCAAGGCCAGAAAAGCCTATGATTACTGTTTTATATTATGATTACTGCACATAATAAATGTTTTTATTCTTCATATAACAATATTGAATAATAATCATAAAATTAATAGGGTATAATGAAGTACCACATTCTAAATACGTAAATCAGGCTTTTTTGTGCTCTTTCTTTCAGTTTTATAAGTTTTACTCAAACCGAAAAATGAAAATACAGTTTTACCCAACGGATTAAATTTTTATAGGGTTAAATACCCAAATGCCCCCAAAATTATCTGTTGCTCTGGCTATATGCCTAGTATCAAAGGCCTGGACTTTCTAGTTTCACAAAAGAATTTTTGAAGTTTTTCCTAATATATGAGACTGTAAAACAAGTGACCCCACTAGATAAAGCTACATACCAAATATAAGAAGTTTCACAAAAGAAGATTTTTTCTTTTTTTTTTTTTCACTATACGAGTCAGAGTATGTAAAACAAGGGATCCTAGGGAGGCTAGGGTGTGGCCATCCATCTGTGATCTGTCTAATCACAAATTCTTTATTGTACGGTACTGGCCTTGGTGGCTCAGTTGGATGCGCCGTCTGACTGGAGACCAGGAAGTTGCGCGTTCAACCCCTGCGGAGGTCGGCAACATTCTTTCATGGAGATTGATCATGAAATATTTTCTATGGTCATTCTCTCCCTTCTGCTGATTCAAGAAGGGCAGTTGTGAGTTTCTGGCGAAAGAATGTTCACGATACTGGTTAACTGCTTAGAGGACTAAGTCTGCCCAGTAAACGTGTGGTTAGGTAAACTGACCGCGCTCGATATGACCCCATTGGGTTGACTGGGCCGTAAAACATCAACACAAACAAACAAAATTATTGTATGGATTTTGACCAAACTGAATGAATGATCCTTTGGTGGTCTTTATTGCAAGGCCAAGTCGTTTAAACTGTTTAAGCTATAGGTTGGGGGAACGAAAGATTGCTGAAATGGTCGCGGTCCATTGACCAAGATGGCCACCATGCCCATATATGATAAAAACCTTAAAAAATCTTCTTCTCCAGAACAGAGAATGCCTTGGGGCTGAATCTTTGCACAAGTTATCGGGGACGAGAGGTTTACCAAAATTGCTGAAATAATTGTTGTACATTGACGTTTGACCTTTTTTACGGCGTGGTCAAGCTTGCTTCCCTATGCATTTGTATGGACACCATACATTTGTATGCGAAAACTGTTGAGAATTTCAAACGACTTCTCCTCTGAAGCCTCTTGGCCAATGTTGCTCAGATTTCATGTGGAGCCTCCTTAGGTTGGGGGAATGAAAGATTGCTAAAATGGTCACAGTCCATTAACCAAGATGGCCACCATGCCCATATATGGTAAAAAAAGTCTTCTTCTCCAGAAGCGAGGATGCCTTGGGGCTGAATCTTTGCACAAATCATCAGGGACGGGAGGTCTAGCAAAGTTGCTAAAATGATGGTCGTACATTGACGTTGACCTTTTTACGGCGAGGTCAAGTTTGCTTCCCTATGCATTTGTATGGGAAAAATGTTGAGAATTTCAAACGACTTCTCCTCTGAAGCCTCTGGGCCAATGTTGCTCAAATTTCATATGGAGCCTCCTTAGGTTGGGGGAATGAAAGATTGCTAAAATGGTCGCGGTCCATTGACCAAGATAGCTGCCATGCCCATATATGGTAAAAACCTTTAAAAATCTTCTTCTCCAGAACCAAATAAGCCCTTGGGCCTTACCTTTGCACTAATCCTCGGGGATAGGAGATCTTCCAAAATTGCTAAAATGATGGGCTTACATTTACATTTGACCTTTTTACGGCAAGGTCAAATTTGCTTCGCATGCATTTGTATGGGCACCTATACATTTATATGGGAAAAATGTTGAGAATTCATATTTTGGACATCTCTATAATCCAGTTGAATCGAAACTTGATGATGAGCATTAGGGCACTTATGAGACACAAAATAGCTAGTGATTTTTTAGCCCACCGTGGATCCTCCTGATACCCCACTCCAATTCCCTCCACGACGGATTTTTCGCCCACCGCGTTTCTGCCGAGTTCCCTCCGCAAAACCACCCACTTACCTGTAGAACTCCGCGGTGGGCAAAAGTTTATCCTGGCGAGCTCACAATGAGAGATTAGTGACGTCAGAATGATTGACAGCTCCGAATTTTCCAAGTTTGCATGGGGAGGAAATCGGAACCTTTATTTTGCTTATGCATCATTCGGCTGATTTGCCGCTGAATAAATACAGAACTATTTCTACCTAGAGATTAAAAACAACAACAACAACAAAACTTGAAAAGAAAAAGAATTAATGAATAAAACAAGAAAAAAACTGTATTTCTGTTTGTTTATTTCTTACCTTGTACCCGGGTACTTAAAGGGGTGCTTCTGCTATCTTAGAGGCTTTTATTTGGAGATCAGCGAGCATCCTCCCGAAAAAAAATCCCAAAAAGACACGAATAATGCCTAGGGAGGTGAACACATTAATCTTCGATGGTCCGGATCGCGCATTCGATCCCCATAGATTGTAGTGATTTATCATGAACCACTGCTTCAAGATTGGCAGTTACAAGTTTCTGGAGGAAGGGTGTTCAGTGTACTGGTTAACCGCTTATTGTATAAGCAATTCCCCCTTTTTATTGGCTGTTCCCCCTTTCATTTCCCACAGACCAGACTCGTAAAGCAATTGCAGTTAACTCCCTTTTAAGTCAGTTGCAGTTAGCTCCCTTAAAACAGTAAAACTGCAGTGTGAAAACCTTACCCCGCATTTATCATGGTACAAATGAATGTTACGTTATTCTCTTACAGTATAATACATTAATAACATTATATTTATTAGCTTATACAGCAATCTTCAGAACTTTTATTTCCATGTAAAGTGTTCTGTTTTTGTGTCTTCATTTGATATGCAAAACCAAGACCGTAATTTATTTAACGAGTAAAAGAGACACATTGTATGAACCCGAACATCGGCACGTGAAAGCGTCTTCAAAATGGGCTCTCTGGGCTAATTCAGCAGACGATGAATTGGTAATTTTTTTTTTTTATCATTACCAAGAAAACAGGATTTGACATTTCATGCAATGGAGACAAATTGCTTGAAATGCAAATCCTGCACTCCTGGAAGAATAAAAAATATTTCAAAATGTCGTCTGCTGGTCAATCTGCGCAACTGCACATTCTGATAAGAGCATTCGCTGATCGTATTTACTTTCGATAGCTGAGCTGTCCAAAGTGGGATAAACAGCGTGACTGCAACAGCACATTCTGATCAGACCCTTCGCTGATTGTACAGTATGCAAGACGCTTGCTTTATATAGTGGGTCGATGCACAGACTGACCTGTGTCTGCTGGTCGCACGTACATTGTAGTATTGTAGATTTTGTCCGGTTCAAAGTATGTACATTATAAATCATACTTCTGACATGGGAACTTTGTACCAACATAATTATGTCCCCCCTACCATGGGGGTGGGGGGGGGGGGGACATATTGTTTTTAGTGCGGATCCCGTAGGTCTCGGCGTCGGCGTAGCCTCTTGTCCGCACTCTATCTCCATCAGTTCGCACAGGCTTGAAAAGTACTTGAAAATGAAGGGCAGTCTTGAAAAGTCCTTGAAAACAAAATTTGTCTTGAAAAGCCCTTGAAAATTGACCATAGACCTTGAAAAGTACTTGAATTTCACATTTTCTTGTGTTCTAGACAATTTTAAATCTCTGTCAGAATCAAAAGTAAAGTTCCTAAAAAAAATCGGCAAGTTTCGAGTAAAGACAGATGAGCAGGAGTTCCATAACTTAAGAGTTCGAATGTGCTGGGCGCGAAAACAAAGTTCGAATACACATAGGTTCGAATGATTCGTACTTGATGTTTGGATTGTCTCCCTTGCAGACTGGTACTTGGCGATTTTGACAACTTTTATTACTGAAAAAGGTCAGTTCAAATAACCAGACTAAACAAAAAACAAAAATGGCATCTGCTGTTCTTTAATGTGTGTTTTTTTGGACCCTGAATTTATTTCTGCGTAATGGAAATGTGTTTTTATAGCAGAGAGTAGCAAAAACGATATTCTAGGGTAAAGGAAACGAACAGTAAACATAAGGCGCACTGTCAACCTTGTAATAAGGACATCGACACAAATGGGTGAAAGTTCATTATGGTCACAGGCGCAGGGAGAGGGGCATAAGAAACAAGAAAAAGTGATGTCTCGGACATTCGTAAATTTCTCACAGGTTAAAACAGAAACTGCAACCACAGCTTAATACTTTTGGTTTTAAGAGAGTTCATTTTAACAGAAATTATCAGTTTTTTTAGCCCAAATGTTTTCACTGGATGTGGAAGCAATGAATGACAGTGCCAGATTTTACGAATTTGTGTAAGTATTATAGTCCTTGAAAACTTAAAGTTGGTCCTGGAAAAGTCCTTGAAAAGTCCTTGAATTTGACTTGGCCTTGCCTGTATGAACCCTGTCCATATTGAATAGACATATTTTAGCCATACTTACACAAATATATCATTGGGAGGGGGGAAAAATGCTGATTAGATTTTGGTGACCTTGACCCCATTTTCAAGGTCACAGGAGGGCTTAGATTGTTGGAAAATGGCTTGTCCGCATTCTATCTCTTGAAGGATGAATAGATTTTAACCAAACTTGTACATCTATATTGCTGGGACATGTAAAAGAACTGATTAGATTTTGGTGACCTTGACCCTATTTTCAAGGTCACAGGTGGGCTTAGATTGTTGGAAAATGACTTGTCCGCACCCTATCTTGTAGGAATGAATAGATTTTGACCAAACTTGCACATCTACAATGCTGGGATATGTCAAAGAACTGATTAGATTTTGGTGACCTTTACCCCATTTTCAAGGTCACGGGAGGGCTTAGATTTGTTGGAAAATTGCTTATCTGCACCCTGTCTCCTAAAAGAATGAATGGATTTTGACCAAACTTCTACATCTTAATTGTTGAGACATGGAAAAGAACTGGTTAGATTTTGATGACCTTGACCCCATTTCAAGGTCACACTAAGGCTTAGATTGGTGGAAAATGGCTTGTCTGCACATTTTCTCCTGAAGGAATGAGTAGATTTTGACCAGACTTGCACAACTATATTTTTTGGACATGGAAAAGAACTGATTAGAGTTTGGTGACCTTGACCCCATTTTCAAGGTCACACTAGGGCTTAGATTGTTGGAAAATGGCTTGTCTGCACTGTATCTCTTGAAGGAATGGATGGATTTTAACTAAACTTGCACAGCCAAATTGTTGTGGCATGGAAAGTAACTAATTTTATTTTGGTGACCATGACCCCATTTTCAAGGTTGCAGGAGGGCTCAGATTGTTGGATAATGGCTTGTCTGCACGCTATCTGCTGAATGAATGGATGGATTTTGACCAAACTTGCACAGCTATATTGTTGAGACAGAGACAAGAACTGATTAGATTTTTTGTGACCTTGATCCCATTTTCAAGGTTCACAAGGGCTATGATTTTAGAAAATGGTTTGTCAGCACCCTGTCTCATTGAGGAATGGATGAATTTTGACCAAACTTACATATAAGTATATTGTGACCTTAAGTTTATTATAGATACAATCTATTTTAACAATATGTCTGTTCAAACTGGTGGGGGGACATAAGTTTTCCTCCGAAAACACTGTTCTAGTTTTGGTTTGAACTGGAGTTAAACGGCCCAGTCAATACTATTTCGGTCTTGTCAAGCCCGCACACTTTTCCGGGGCAGGCTTATTCATAAGCTGTTAATCATTTCAGCAGAAACTGACAACTGCCCTTCTCTTCTTTCATATACTTTGACAATAGAATCTACTTTTGGAGTTATGGCCCTTTGAACAGCGAAATATTTTAGTGGTTTCTGTAATATATTTGTGTTGGCTCTGTAACTTGAAAACTATTTGCAATATTTTCTTGAAACTTTATTAATTTATTAACAGAGTTATGGCACTTGCTTGATGTAAGGGCAGTGTAGGGGCATGGTGAAATGTCTGCAGCCCTTTTATTAGATATTTAACAGGTTGAAATATTGGGAAAGGGTGCCTCAGTGGTATAGTGGTAAAGCTGCTCGCCTTGTCACCCAGGGGTCATGAGTTCGATCCCAGGCTTCTCTAACCTTTCGTGTGGGACTTTAAACCAAGGTCCACACCTCGGTATGACTAGCTGTTAGTGGCTCGTAAAAAAAAACTCACTCATTTGAATTGTCATTAGTTTCTATGGCCCCTTGTGTTCGTAAAGTGTGTTTTTGTGTGACACACACCCTTTTCACATGGGCTGTCTTATTGATTCAATGCCTCTTTGATAGCAGAAGCGCCCCTTTAAGTAAATTTATATTGACACTGCGGTTGCTGCACGCAAGTAAGAATTTCCCAGTCTTTTACCACAGTACGTCATTAATATTGAGCGCGTGTGGTTGTTGCATGGGAAAAGGCAGTTACAGGAATACCAAACATAAATACATATTTCATGGATTGGGGGCAGATACTTGATTCTCTTTGTGATTTTTGAGTGTTTGTTTTGTTTTCTATGGCACATTAAGTAAAACTGACCATGCCGGACCCACTTGTTGGCCGGACCAGACTAAGCCACAGAACCCAGTACTTTTTCATATGGAGCTTTGTTGCGGCCCATGTTATGTGCTCGAACAGTGAATGGGGCTACCGGGGTTTTCTGTGGACCAAGAGAACACCCAAATATATTTCAAGAGATCAAGGGAATAAACCTAATTTTGGGAAATCGGAATGTGGCAATTTGGAAAAACGGCCAGTGCATAGAATCTTATCCGTTTCTATGCACTGGCCGTACGCATTCGTTATTGTCCATCGGCAATCGCAGTGTTTCGATGCTTTATTAATATTCAAAAAGATGCTAATGAGCGAAAACTGATTCAACCAGGACGTACGAAGATGAATTTATGCACCGAATTTGCATTTCGTTTTGTGTACGTAGATACCAACTATTCTGTATGCTCATAATGAATGGGAATGCTGACAATCAAAATTTGTTAATTTCTGTCACACATTGAGTTGAAAGGACTGATTTTGATCAGGTCAGCAGTTTGGTCCTGTTCAACCGAAACATGCCGAAAAGTATGACTGGCTTTAGCCACGCCCCTTTGGAAACAGCTTTCACACTTCATCACGGAAACACCGCGTGGCCCTGCGGCTGTTTCAGTTGCTTGTCATAATCGCATCGAATTTTACCCGTTCGAAAGTAATTTTATCAGGCAATTTTTACCGCGGGAACGCAGCGGATCCACCGGCCCGGGTGAAACCACCGTGGGATACTAAAATTTAATCCTTCCCACTCGAATCCACTCCCCACCAGCTCGTGGGGTGGGGTGGGGGGGGGGGGGTGGATTCGCGTGGGAAGGATTAAATTTTAGTATCCCACGGTGGTTTCACCCGGGCCGTTGGATCCGCTGCGTTCCCGCGGAAACCACATGAGCTGTACTGTAAATGAGCTGATAGAAAAATCCAAGATGGCCACCACAGCCACCGTCTTGAAAATCAGTTTTCAACCTCTCTTCTCAAACCATAGATCGCTTTGAGCTGAAACTCTCTGTAGCAACAGGATGACTTCTGGATTGAAATAAGCTAAAATTATATCGATCGAAAATCCAAGATGGCCGCAATGATTGTGCTCCATTGAACAAGATGGCCGCCAGAGCTGAAAAATAGAAAATCTTCAAACGACATCTTGTCCTTGGCCAATGGCCTGACTTCAAAATATTTGCACAGAAGTATTCCACCAATGGCCCTCAACCAAAATTACTAAAATGGCTCCGCTTGGCTAAACAAAATGGCAGCCAGAGCTAAAAATAAAAAAAAAACCTTTAAAGGACATCTCCTCCGCAGCCAGTGTCCTGATTTCAAAGTAATTTCACAGAAGTGTTCCTCTTACGGCCCTTTACCAAAATTGCTAAAATGGTTCTGCTCTGCAGAACGAAATGGTTGCCAGAGCTAAAAATAGAGAGAAAAAAAAAAAAAACCTTTAAAGGACAGGATAGGTAGATGAACCAAATGACTTCTGAAAAATATCTGAACATTTTTAGCTCACCTGAGCTATGCTCAGGATGAGCTATTGTGATCACTTTTCGTCCGTCCGTGCGTCCATCCATGCGTCCGTCCGTTAACATTTTCAAACAACTTCTCCTCTGAAGCCCCTTAACCAATTTTGCTCAAATTTCATATGGAGCCTCCTTAGGTTGGGGGAACGAAAAATTGCTAAAATGGTCGCGGTCCATTGACCAAGATGGCCGCCATGCCCATATATGGTAAAAACCTTTAAAAATCTTCTTCTCCAAAACGGAGGATGCCTTGGGCCTGAATCTTTGCATAAATCATCGGGGACGGGAGGTCTACCAAAATTGCTAAAATAAAGGTCGTATATTGACATTTGACCTTTTTACGGCAAGGTCAAGTTTGCTTCCCTATGCATTTGTATGGGAAAAACCGTTAATAATCTTGTTCTCCAAAACCGAGGATGCCCTATGGCTGAACCTTTACATATATCATCAGAAACAGGCGATCTACAAAAGTTGCTAAAATAATAGTTGTACATTGACATTTGACCTTTTTACGTTAAGGTCAATTTTGCTCCCTTATGCATTTGTATGGGAAAAATGTTCAGAATTTCAAACGACTTCTCCTCTGGAGCCTCTGAGCCAATTTTGCTCAAATTTCATATGGAGCCTCCTTAGGTTGGGGGAATAAAAGATTGCTAAAATGGTCTCGGCTCGTTGACCAAGATGGCCGCCATGCCCATATATGGTAAAAACCTTTAAAAATCTTCTTCTCCAGAACCAAGGATGCCTTGGGGCTGAATCTTTGCATAAATCATTGGGGACGGGAGGTCTACCAAAAGTGCTAAAATAAAGATCGTATATTGACATTTGACCTTTTTACGGCAAGGTCAAGTTTGCTTCCCTATGCATTTGTATGGGAAAAACCTTTAAAAATCTTGTTCTCCAAAACCGAGGATGCCCTATGGCTGAACCTTTACCTATATCATCAGAAACAGGAGGTCTACCAAAGTTGCTAAAATAATGGTCGTACATTGACATTTGACCTTTTTTACGGTAAGGTCAATTTTGCTTCCTTATGCATTTGTATGGGAAAAATGTTCAGAATTTCAAACAACTTCTCCTCTGGAGCCTCTGGGCCAATTTTGCTCAAATTTCATATGGAGCCTCCTTAGGTTGGGGGAATGAAAGATTGCTAAAATGGTCACGGCTCGTTGACCAAGATGGCCGTCATGCCCATATATGGTAAATACCTTTAAACATCTTCTCCAGAACCGAGGATGCCTTGGGGCTGAATCTTTGCATAAGCCATCGGGGACGGGAGGTATATTGACATTTGACCAAAAATTGTTCTGATTGGAAATCTAAGATGGCCGTCATCTTGTTTATATTTATTATATTTCCCTGCCACTGTGCTGTTTACATGTATAAAATCATGATTCTTCAGAAACCACTTTCCACCAAATTTCGCATTGGTCCTACTGTTGAAATGTGATTGATAGTTTATTCAAATGATTATGCTCCACTGACTGTCAGGCCCATATATTCTTCTTCAAAACTAAGAACTGCTCAAATGATGATCTTTTCTTTGGTTGCGATGATAGGATTGGAAAAATGTTGCATAACATCTGCATATCTGCAGTGGTTATGTCATTCAGGTGAGTGAGTTGTGGCCCATGGGCCTCTTGTTTTACTTGCGACGTTTTGAGAATTTCAGCATTTTAACCTTGTAAGCAAGATATCTCAAAAACTGTTTAAGCCATTGCCTTGTCATAAGAGTATTGGAAAAATGTTGCATGCCATCTGCATATCTGCAGTGGCGGTTTCACTTAGGTGAGTGAGTTATGGCCCTGGGCCTCATGTGTTAAGACTGCATTTAGCTCTGTTTCTCAAATGCCAAGGCTTCTAGGCTAATGAAACTTCATACACACATCTGCCATTATGCACCCTGCCACCTGCCACTGACCGTAACTGACCTTGATCTACTTTTCCGTTTGGCTGAATTATGTTTAGTCTGTGCATTTTGGCTTTGTTTCCTGAACACCACCAGCAATTGCAAGATAGCCGTTCTGCGAATCTCTTATTCATAGCATTGAGTTTATTTTTCAGTTGGAAACAGTCAGCTGCAGGGTAGCACTCAGAAAGATGCTGCTTACATACAACAGTGGATCAACTTTAGTGACAATGAAATACTTCCAGCGTCCTGCACCTGGGTCTTTCCCTGTCTAGGGATTACACAGTATAACAAACAGGTACACTCAACAGGCTTTATCAAAACTTGGTAGTGTTTACCTAACATTTTCGCGAGTGGTTAGCACTCCTGACTTCGGATCAAAAAGTCCCTGGTTCGAATCCCCTGGAGGCGGAATTCCTTTTGAGTTACAGGGCTTCATTGCACAGAGACTTCCATTATCACCCTTATGACTTAAATAATAATGAAAAGGACTTAATATACCCAGGCATGAAGCTGGACCAGAAAAATAGGGAGACGTCACGTCTCCCTCATGGGAAATTAGGGAGACGTGTTCCATGATCAGGGAGACGTGACAATCTCAGCCTGCTTAACTTGCGGGGTGAACGCCACCAAACTTGCCAGTAAAATTTATTAAATGATTTTAATATTCTCTTTGTTTTTGTTATTTATTTTTTTTTTTATTGTTATTTCACTGGTGACAATACTTGAACCTTTCATTATTTATTACCCAAAAACCTCGTTGCTGTCTGCAGTTATCTTTTAATCTTGAGTGTTATTGACATTGAGGGTTTTTGTAAGTGAAGTAAAACATCTATCAGTCAACCAGTTAATGCTCTCTTACACCTCGCCACAAATATATATGTCACAATCTGATCATGGACATGTGTGGAGCTTCCCACAAAACGTCATTTCAGTGTTTACTTTGCACCATGTTACGATCTATATATGTTGCGATAAAAAGTCTGGGTCTTATTTATATGCGGAATTTTTGATCATCTGCTAAAATTCGCAGAAAAATAATTGGTGCAGTTTGGGTCTTTTTTTAATATATGTATATTTTCGAATATACTTTGATACTTAATGCAAAAGGTAAGTACAGTCACGACTATAAGTGAAAGAAAATGAAATCTGTGTTAAAACTAGCAAACTTTCCTTTTCAAACAAGGCTTCACATTCTTGGAAGACGTTTTGATTTAAAATTTGTTTTGTGTTCTTACCATTCTGTATAGAAACTACACGTTAGGCCATAATAAATTAATAGTCAGATTCTCATTTATTTTTTTTCAAAATGGGGGCGGGGGGTGAAATTTTATTTTTTATTTTTTATATTTCCGGATTACACAGAAATCGGAGATGGGTGGCTGAAATTTATATTGATTTCTGCAAACCACATGTCTTTGGTGAATAGAGAATACTTTTTCATAATTCCAATGTATTATGAAAAAAACAAATGTTGTGTGTAATAATCAGAATAGCCTTGAAAGAGCAACTATAGAGCTGAAGAAAGTTAATATATCTGTAATCAAATTCCCACTTTTTTTCAGTTTCTCTGAGAACACTGTTGGACAAAATAAAGTCATCAATTTGTTCTTTTCTGTGTGATTTTTCCTTTCGGTCAAACACTCTCTCTTTTGTATAAACGGTTTTTACCTGTCAGACACAGTTCACAAACAGCATATATTTTCTTTTATCTCCCAGCATTTGCCTCGATCCTTGCCAACTGGGAAACGGCACTGCTTGATCAATCGGCCCTGAATTAAATACATTGTGGGGGTTGAGAATATATTGGGTATCGCTGGCTTTAAATCAATACCAGTCGTTTATTACAGTTTAATTGGCAATGATTTTCACGATCACAAACGCTATTTTCAACGTGTTTTTTATCTGGATTCGAAAATTGAAAGTAGAAATCGACTGGTTGTTTGACCGGACGCAATTTATAGTGAAGCGCATTTGCAACAGGGATCCAGTACACCTCGAACAATAGCGGATATTGATCGTAGTTAAACGAACAATTTTTTGTTGGTAATTACACCGGAAGTATGTAATTTGTTGTCGCATATGCGCAGTTTGCATATTTAATGTAGATTTATGTGGAATGGAACTTCCCGATCGGCAAACCGTAAGATTTTTGATAAAAAACCGGAACATCGGAGCAGTACTCGTACTTATGAAAAAGTCGAGGCGGGGGGGTAAAAAATCGAGGCAGGCGGTAATGAGAATCTAACAATTAATTTATTATGGCCTTAGGTTGTTTTGTCGTGGGAAGATGCTCTTGAAGATAGAAACCTGGATAAGTACATACTCTACTGAATCATGTCTGGCATTATTTATCTCCTATAATGTGCATCCGCTAACATCGAAACATCCAGTTTACCTGGGTGATACCGCCAAGCTTGTTTGAACATCCCGTGTCCTTCCGTCACTGTTCTTGTAAATACTGAAAATTTGGCTGAATAATTACTTACTGTACTATTGTATATTGTAGGAAACTGAGAAAGCAAAAGAACAGCTAAAGACAGCCCTGTCTGTTCTCAATGAATACTTAAAGACCCGCACATATCTTGTTGGAGAGAGAATTACTCAAGCTGACATCACAGTAGCCTGTGATCTGCTTCTAGCGTACCAGTATGTAAGTAGTACTGTAATAACACTAAACAGTACTGTAATAACAGTAAATATTATGTAGCTGAAGCTATTTCTAGAAATTTCTATGGGAAATATAATTCCTTAGAGGAAATATTTCCTTTAGAATGCTATCGGTCCACATAACTAATGTAGATGATGTAACTTTGCAAAACTTATTGACATTATTTGAAAGTCTCAAAAGAGCATAAAACAGAATCTGAGGAAAAAATTGTCTTTATGATATGACAATGTACATATACTTATAACCGTAAGTATTGGGACAGACAGGCCTGAGCAAACTCTGTGGGCCCAGATCAGGCGCTGCAGAACATGGTGCCTGATCAGGGTCTGTTTGCCATTCATCCAGCAATGTTTTAAACACATCCGCAGGTAGTGCAACACACCTTTTCAAATTTTAGGACTAGTATGGCAAGCAGTTAAGCCAATACTTAGGGTATATGGTAATACACATTGAGTTTAAAATAAACTCTATTTATTTCTCCACCTCGCTGAGGCACTTCTGATGAATACAACATGTTCATGGAGACATAAAAAATATAGGTATTTTTCGTATGAAAAAAGTGCCTTGCCTGGAGCTAAGATTGCAGACCTAGATCAGATGCCGCATAACATGGTATCTGATAAGTGTTTACACCTTTTGCCACTTTTTCAGTGGTTTTTAGATGCATGCAAAGACAGGATTGGTGAACAGAAAGACAAACAGACAAACGGTATATCAGGGAATACTTTTTATGCAGGAGGTATAACAAGGACAAATGATAGATAAAGAAACTGGCACAAACTTCCTTGAACAGTGTCACGCTTAAGCAAATTTAAGTGGGAAGTTTCATTTGCTAAATGGTGCATAAACATCATCAGTCTGTTGACTTATTGGTTAAAGATAAGGGTCAAAGTTTTTTGAATGCTAAATGCATGCTGGTTGAAAATTTGAAAAACAAAAATGAAGGATGAGTTTATACTGAAAGATTTTTATCAGAATATAGATATTCCTGGCAAAGTGATGTGCTTCATGTGAAATAAATTAGCTTTCTATGGAGGCAAGGGTAAAGGTAATTTAGTAGATCATTGTAAATCAACATCACATCTTGAAAAACGGTCAACTCGAAAGAGCCACGAAAAACAATATAATATTTTTCGTACAGAATCAGAAAAACATGGCTTTTAAAAGAGCCCAGGAGCTTTTCCAGCACATCTAAAATCATTTAAATTCAATTTTTGCTTCGGGGGCTCTGCCCCCTTGAGCCCCTACTTGGGCATTGCTCTGGTCCTATAAGGGAGCCATGACAGTCCCCTTGACCCTGGCCTTTTCAGCATTGTCTGTTCTCACCCTTGCATTTGTGACTATCACATTATTTCCTTGAATATGGAAAAACTTTATCAAGATTCATGTCTTCATGTTATGTTATATTATCCTTACGTTTTTGGCTAGGCTTAGTACCTTCAAAATAAACTAACAAATAAATAGTGTATTATCTACAATTTCATTGGTGCAGAGTAAATTGACTGTCCAATGAAAAAAAAAAAAAAAAAAAAAATGAAATTGTCAGAAATATTCCAGCTCCAGATGCGAAAACTAGTGACATGGCCATCAGAAGCTCCTAAAAACTTTTTGTATCAGTTCTGATTTGTTTATCTACTGTTGATGCTGTGAAACCATATTGTCCAGTCAAGTTGATGCTCTTATTGGTGTTACAGCTTATACCT
The DNA here is from genome assembly GCA_964016985.1 of Anodontia alba. Taxonomy (NCBI): domain Eukaryota; kingdom Metazoa; phylum Mollusca; class Bivalvia; order Lucinida; family Lucinidae; genus Anodontia; species Anodontia alba. The sequence goes on from OZ024823.1 coordinate 72,332,733, forward strand.
CAATTAATCAAAAAAAGAAAACTAAAAAAAAACAAACAAAAAAAAACACAATGGTCCGAAATGTTTGGACAGTTGATCCGAGAATTAGACAAAAAGCTGCATGACAATCTGACAGTCCAACGGTTTTCAGAAGACTAATATTGATTCAGAGAAATAGAGTTGAATTTTCTTCCTTGACTAGAATAGTTGTTTGTCAGTATTGCAAGTTAGTTTGTCAGTGCACTTGATCTTTCCTTCATTATAAGGCATGTTTGTCCGATTCTTGGACAGTCGTGTAAGAGTTGAAGGTATAGAAAGACAGAGGGAATCTTGAAGTAGATGGTATATAATGGGGCCATCAACCAAGTTTCCATCTAACATTAGATGCATAATGTAATTGTATGCAAAATGTTTCCTGCATTAGTTAGCAGAAGACGACTTATCCAAAGTAGCAAATGACGTCATATGTGGACAGTGAGGTTATTGAATAATATGGAAATTGTTGCTTAATATTACAATACAGGAATAAATACAGACAGCAATTATTTTAGCTCACCTGAGCCAAAGGCTCAGGAAAAAAAATAGAATTGACTCTTGAGGTGAGGCTATTTGCAAGGAAAAATAATTCTTTGACTGTCCACAAGTAAAATATGTATTTCAGAAGTGGGAGTAATTTTTATACCCCGACACACGATAGTGACGGGGTATTATGGTTTCGGGTTGTTCGTCGGTGTGTCCGTCTGTTCGTCTGTCCATCTGTCGTACAGCCATTGATGTGTGCATTGATATTATGGAGATCTGGTTAGGGATTGCTAATGGCCAATTTTAGTCAAATTTTGACAGAGTTATCTGCCCATGACACATCTGATTTTTCGTTTCCGGACAATAGCTTAGTAAATATTAATGGATATTCAACCAAACTTGGTTTGTGCATTGATGTTATAGAGATCTGGTTTGGGATTGCTAATGGGCAAATTTCGTTAATTTTTTACAGAGTTATCTGCGCGTGACACATACATATTTTTGTTTCAGGACAATAACTTGAGTAAATCTCAACAGATTTTCACCAAACTTGAAATGTGCATTGATATTGTGGAGATCTGGTTTTGGATTGCTATTGGGTACATTATGTCAATTTGTAACAGAGTTATCTCCCCATGACATGATACTGGCAGGGTATTATTGTTTCATGCTTTTATTTAATGTTCATTGGAGTATGAACACCATCAGGTTAGGAGCAAAGTAAGTGAACTCATAGGGGTTCATGTAAACTTTGCTCGCACCCGAATTAGTTCATGCGTCACTGAATGTTGAATAAATTGCCTTTATTAGCTCGCCGGGACTATATCCCTGGAGAGCTTATGTTGTCACCCAGTCGTTGGCGTCGGTGCCCACGTCCACGTTAGCACAATATTTACGTTTTCAAAGGTGTTCATACTTCTCTAATTGTTTAAGGTACTGCTTTCATATTTGGCCTACACCTACCTTAGGGTAAGACCTTTCAATAGCATACACCCCCATCCCCAAGTTAGACCCTTTATGTAGGTCAAGGTCAGTTCTTACTTTGTCATTTACATCCATGTTTAAGTTCTGCATTTAAATTTTGAAAAGTATTTGTAACTGCTGAAGTATTCAAGATAACGCTTTAATATTTGGCCATCAACTACCTTTAAATAGGATAAGACCTTTCAGTAGCACACACCTCTTTCTCAGTTTGACCTTCTGCATTAATCAAGATTATGTTGTCATCCAATCGTTGGTGTCGGCGTCCGCATCTGTGTTAGCCCAATGTTTAAGTTTTCAAAGGTGTGCATAGTTTTATTTTAAGGTACTGCTTTCATATTTGGCCTACACCTACCGTAGGGTAAGACCTTTCAATAGCATACACCGCATCCCGAAGTTAGACCCTTTATGTAGGTCAAGGTCAGTTCTTACTTTGTCATTTACACCCATGTTTAAGTTCTGCATTTAAGTTTTGAAAAGTATTTGTAACTGCTGAAGTATTCAAGATACCACTTTAATATTTGGCCTACAACTACCTTAGAGTAAGACCTTTCAATAGCACACACCCCTTCCTCAGTTTGACCTTCTGCCTAAGTCAAGGTCAGGTCATACTTTGTCATTTAAACCCATGTTCGAGTTCTGCGTTTAAGTTTTGAAAAGTGTTTGTAACTGCTGAAGTATTCAAGATGCCGCTTTAATGTTTGGCCCACACCTACCTTAGGGTAAGACCTTTCAATAGCAAACACCCATTCCTCAGTTTGACCTTCTGCCTAGGTCAAGGTCAAGTCATACTTTGTTATTTAAACCCATGTTTGAGTTCTGTGTTTAAGTTTTGAAAATTGTTTGTAACTGCTGAAGTATTCAAGATATTGCTTTAATATTTGGCCCATACCTACCTTAGGGTAAGACTTCAATAGTACACACCCCTTCTTCAGTTTGACCTTCTGCCTAAATCAAGGTCAGGTCATTTACAACTGTGTTTAAAAGTTTTGAAAAGTGTACATGACTGCTGAATTATGTAAGAGATAGATTTCATATTTTGTCCACACCAACCTAAGGGAAGATGTTTCAGTGGCATATACCCCATCCCTAAGTTTGATATTCTTCAGACATCAAAGTCATACTCTGTCATTTACAGCTATGCTTAAGTTTAAGTTCTGCATTTAATCTTTAATATTTAAAGATTGTTTTCTTATCCGATCAGTCTTTTGACAACTCTTGTTACTGTATTTATATTATTTTCCATCAGTTATTTGGCGAAACAATTTGGTTTGAGGGTTAAAGTTGAAACAAAAAAACAATTACCCACAATTTTCTTATTTTAAAACAGCAAAACAGCGTAGTTGGCATCGTAATGTTGCCATTGTCCAATCATACTGGACAGAACCATTGTTTATTTTGACATAACTTAATGATCATGTGACGTCACTGAGTCCATGTATTCGCTGAAGTATGAACTATCCCAATACCTAGCTTTAGGTTTTTACACTGCAACACCAATATAATGCGGATGCGGGGTCAAGGGGCAGCTATCTGCGTTAGAACTGATCACCTCATTATAATGGCAAGACATATACCCGGCCTGCATCCGAATATGACACCAGGCAATCATAAAAAGAAAATGTGTCATATTTTTTGTTCACAGTTTTGCATACTTTTAGATTATCTCGTAAATTTAACCTATTGTTGATATTGAATAAACACTAATTACTGCAAATTGTTTTGTTTTCATTTCTAATCCCATTGTTAATCTTTCCCAAGTTGAATGCGACAAGGTTAAAGAAAAAAATAACGTACTGCTTTCCCGCTTTGTTAGCTCACCTGAGCACAAAGTGCTCAAGATGAGGTATTGTGGTCAGTCAATGTCTGTCGTCCGTCGTGCATCGTCAACAATTGCTTTAAAAGCCTACCCTTCCTACATCCCTGCGCCAATTGACTTGAAACTTGGTAGGAAGCATCAGGGTGACTTGTAGATCAAAAATAGCTAAAATCATACCGATCCGAAATCCATGGCGGCCATCTAGAAAATCTGTTTTTCGCTTCTTCTCCTGAACCGAAAGGCCAATTGACTCGGAACTTGGTAGGAAGCATCAGGGTGACTTGTAGATCAAAAATAGCTAAAATCGTTCGGATCAGATATCCAAGATTGCCGCCATCTTGAAAATCTATTTTTCGCTTCTTCTCCTGAACCGAAAGGCCAATTGACTCGAAACTAGGTAGGAAGCATCAGGCTGACTTGTAGATAAAAAAAATTTAAAATCGTTTCGATCGGAAATCCAAGATGGCCTGAAAATCTATTTTTCACTTCTTCTTCTGAACTGAAAGGCCAGTTGACTTGAACCTGGGTAGGAAGCTTTGGGTGACTTTGTAGATCAAAAATAGCTAAAATTGTTGCGATTGGAAATCCAAGATGGCCACCATGGTGGCTACTTGAAAACTTATTTTTGGCTTCTTCTCATGAACCGAAAGGCTAAATGACTCAAAATTGGTAGGAAGCGTAGGGATGATGGGTAGACCAAAATTAGCTGAAATTGTTCTGTTGGCTGCCAGTTGGCTTGAAACTTGGTAAGAATTGTCGAGGTGACTTGTAGATTAAAAATAGCTAAAATCGTTCCGATCGGAAATACAGGATGGTCGCCACAATTGCCATCTTGAAAATCTATTTGACCGGCCTCGGTGGCTCAGTTGGATGCGCCGTCCGACTGGAGACCAGGAGGTCGCGGGTTCAACCCCTGCCGAGGTCAGCAACATTCTTTCGTGGAGATTGATCATGAAATATTTTCTACGGTCATTCTCTCCCTTCCGCTGATTCAAGAAGGGCAGTTGTCAGTTTCTGGCGAAAGAATGTGCACAATACTGGTTAACCGCTTAGAGGACTAAGCCTGCCCAGTAAACGTGTGGTTAGGTAAACTGACCGCGCTCGACATAACCCCATTGGGTTGACTGGGCCGTAAAACCTCAACACAAACAAACAAAATCTATTTGATAGGAAGTATTGGGATGACTTGTAGATCAAAAATAGCTAAAATCATTCTGATCGGAATTCCAAGATGGGCGCCCTAGCATGTTGAAAATCTATTTTGAACTTTTTCTCTTGAACCAAAAGGGCAATTGACTCAAACTTCACTTGAAGTATCGAGGTGACTTGTAGATGAAAAGTAGCTAAAATTGTTCTGATTGGAAATCCAAGATGGCCTGCATCTTGAAAATCAGTATTGAACTTCTCTTGAACCGAAAGGCCAATTGACTCAAACTTGTCTGGTAATCAGGTGAGCGATACAGGGCCATCTTGGCCATCTTGTTTATTTGACAGAATAGTTAGCTTGAATGTGGGTAACAATCTACTTCTAAAAATACCGCGAGGTGTATGATGTCATTATTATTGGGGTTCATCTCAATGGTGATTTGGTGTTCATCTCAGTGGTTTTTTGCTATATTGGCTGAATACTATATATTGTATTTCATTTTATTATTATAGATAATTTAAAGTTTTTTTTTGTTTTTTTTTTTTTGTTTTGTTTTCTTTATTAAAGAAAATGTTTTGTTTTTTTTTTGTTTTTTTTTCAGTTGTCACTGTCTTACTTAAGGTGCAAACAAAATCAGCTGTTAAAGCATGTGACTGTCATGTGAAAACAACTTGTGTTAATTTTAAAATGGTGACGCAATAGGATTGATGCAGTTGCGATGGCATGTGCGCTCTTGCTTTTGTGCCTACAGTATAAAATTTCTTCACATTATTGGGGGTGGTCGGGTGGTGCGAAGGTGTCATGTATCTTACGTCACCGAGGCGTCCAACTGAATTGGCTTACAGTTGGGCAAGGCCTGCTTTCCTCGTAGCAGGTAAGGGTAGGGGGGGAATGTTTTTGTTTCTTAACTTTCATTTCTGTTTCTCTTTCTTCTCTGTCCCCCTCTTTCATCTCTTCTACTATTTCTTCTATCTCTTTTCTCCCTTTCTCTGGGAGACGACACAAAATGACCCATAAGGGTTGATGTGTCGTTAAACCCCAACACAATCAATCTTCACATTATTGGTCACCAGATAGGCAATGGATAGGTAGCGCAGGAGTAATTGATGCCCATCACAGTTAATCATCAAATTAATCTTAAGGCGTTATAAAAACAAAACAAAAAACAAATGCATTTTTTCTTCACATCGTTCTGTATTTTAATAAAAAAAAAAAAATGGGAGCCACTGATCAGCTGCGTTATACTGACAATATCCGCTTATCTGCTGTAAAACAATAAAACAAGTAGTGTTGTATCAGCATTGCAGTGTGTGTATGTATGTGTATATATATATACATATTTTTTTTTTTTTTTTTTTGAGAAATAAGAAATAAGAATAATATTTATAGGTTTTGGCTGCAGAAAGCCTGTCATGAGAATTCCTTGTTGGATTTTCGAATTTCCTTATTTTTAACAGGTACTTGAACCATCCTTCAGACAGCCATATGGGAATACAAACAGGTGGTTTACCACTCTCATCAACCAACCCAATTTCAAGAAGGTGATAGGAGACTTCAAACTATGTGAGAAGATGGCACAGTTTGATGGTTCGTTCTACACTTGACTATTCAAGTGATTTTATACCAGCATCCCACCTCACAGTACCCCACCCACCAAACTTCCAATTTGTAATTTCAATATCAGCGTCATTTTTACCTCACATGAGCTATGCCCAGGATGAGCTATAGTGATTAGTTTTTGACCATAGTCAGTCTGTCTGTTAACATGTTAAAACTCCTCCAAAACCGCTGATGGGATTTGTCCCTAATTAGGTAGGAATGTTGCTTGGGTAAGGGTTTACATACAGCTAAAATTATGGTGATCTGCCTTTTTGTCGCACCTGCTTTAACAGGGCGACTTAGGCATGCAAGTTTCCGTCCGTCTACATTTACCCTGGGTGTCTTGTGAGCGCAACTCCTCTACAGTTTTGTACCAATCATTTTGAAACTTTGCATGTGTTTTCTTCCTGGTATGAGGATGCGCATGTGGTTTGGGTATAATTGTTAGAACATTTTTTGTCACTTTTTCCACATTGTGAACTTAGTCATTTTCACTTCACCCTCAGTATATAGACAGTGGGTATCTCTTGTGAGCACAACTCCTCTTACAGTTTTGTACCGATCGTTTTGAAACTTTGCATATGTTTTCTTCATGATATGGGGGGCGATCGGGTGGTGCGAAGGTGTCATGTATCTTATGTCACCGGGGCATCCAACTGATATTGGCTTACAGTTGGGCAAGGCCTGCTATCCTTGTAGCAGGTAAGGGTAGAGGGGTAATGTTTTTATTTCTTCTGTTTCTTCACTTTCATTCCTGTTCCTCTTTCTTCCCTGTTCTTTTCTTTCATCTCTTCTGTCTCTTTTCTCCCTTTCTTTGGGAGACGATACAAACTGACCCACAAGGGTTGACATGTCGTTAACCCCCAACACAATAAAAAATTATGGTATGAGGATGTGCATGTGGTTGGGGGTTGGGGTGAGGCGGGATGCGACATCAACTTCACCGAAGTTTGATCTATTTTTGTTTGGTTGCTATGACAACTGAAAGGTCACATAGACTTATAATGGGAAAATGTTTAAATTGCATTTTTCCATAATGTGAATTGATGTGAACCATATTTGGCAGTTATGATTATTTGATGATTGTCTTCTCAGTTTGTGTTTATGACCAGAGGCCATTTTGTTTGCTTGCCATGGCAAATTTGTAAATGACAACTTGCACTAGCAGGGAGAGAAGACCATGTTGCGCACCAGCAGGAAAAAAGCTCCCGTTATGCACCAACTGGGAAAGAAGACCCTGTTACGCACCAGCAGGGAAAGACGACCCCGTTGAGCTTGTCTGTTGTGCACCAACAAGGAAAGAAGATCCTGTTCAGCTTGTCTCTTGTCTGGCCTTGTAAAGAGACAGAAAATATGTAGTATAGGTGGGAGTGGCAACATGCAATTGAAATACCTCTTCTCCAATCATTAGCTCACCTGAGCAAAAGCTCAGGGTGAGCTATTGTGGTCACCCTCTGTCCGTTGTTCGTCATCAACAATTAGTTTGTTAACACTCTAGAGGTCACAGTTTTGACCCAATCTTGATGAAATTTGCCCAGAATGTTTGCCCCTATGAAATCTAGGTCAAGTTCGATACTGGGTCACTTGGGGTCAAAAACTATGTCACCAGGTCAAATCAGAGGTAAAACTTAACACTCTAGAGGTCACATTTTTGAAGCAATCATCATGAATATTGCTCAAAATGTTTGCCTTGATGATTTCTAGGTCAAGTTCGAAACTGGGTCACTTGGGATCAAAAACTAGGTCACCAGGCCAGATCAAAGGAAAACCTTGTTAACACTCTAGCGGTCACATTTTTGAAGCAATCATCATGAATCTTGCTCAAAATATTTGTCTTGATGAGTTCTAGGTCAAGTTTGAAACTGGGTCACTTGGGGTGAAAAACTAGGTCACTGGGCCAAATCAGCAGAAAACCTTGTGATACCCCCGGCATACGAAGTATGGCGAGGGGTATATAGTTTTCATCTTTCCGTCTGTCAGTTCATCCGTTTGTGCGTGCGTCTGTCCGTTAACATTTTGCATCAAAGTTTTGCATGAAGTTTTTTCCTTCTGCATAAATTTTTGAAAGCTTACACTTTAGGATGTTGATGTGTGGTTAGTGTTACTACTAGATGATTACAGAATAGCTGACAACATTCTGCTGATGCTGCTGACCCAAGGTCAAGGTCACGGACTTAGAAAATAGTGTGATGTTAAGTCAGAGTTTTACGTGAAGTTTTTGTCTTTTGCTTGTAACATCTGCAGCCACTGATCAAAAACTTTTTATATTTGGTATGGGGGTACCTGGGAGGGTTCTCTTCCATTCTACATCTATGGACCCCTGGGTCATGCCCCAGGACAGGCTAGAGGCCAAAATCTAGGACACCCCAATAAAGTAGTATATTGCAGTTTGTTTATACAAACAACGTCTTAAAGAAGGATGGGCATCAGACATGTTTATCACATCAACATTCAGTGTAATAAGGTCAAGGTCATTGAGACCTTATTTTCATGCTTCAGTGATTTTGACACATTTTGAAGCTTATTTCATGGATTAATGCCTCAATAAAGTAGTATGTTGCAGTTTGTTTATACAAACAACTTCTTAAAGAAGGATGGGCATCAGACATGTTTATCACATCAACATTCAGTGTAATAGTCAAGGTCATTGTGATCATATTTTCATGCTCCAGCGATTTTGCCTTATATCTTGAAGACTATTTCGTGGATTAATATGATGCTTGGAATATTGGTTCTGTGTGACACCATGATTGGCAGCAAAACAAATGTAGGTCTGTCTTGACCTATATTTCATGGTCCAGTAATTTTGCCGCATATCTTGAATGTTAATTGATGTATGAACATCATTATTTGGGATTATGAATTAGTATGATCCAACAGTTGACCTTAAAGTAAATGTAGGTCACTGTGACCTGTATTTCATGGTGCAGTGATTTTATATTACATATTGAAGACAATTTGATGTATTACTATCATATTTTGGGATTATGTGACCTATATTTCATAGCCCCGTAATTTTGTCTTATATCTCCCACTGTTTGATACCTAAATGTCATATTTACATATACATGTAATGACACAGTGTGACCCAAACTTTCACCTCAAAGTAAATATAAATCAGTATGACCTAAATTTCATGGTCTAGTGATTTTGCTTAATATCTTCTAGATTATTTAATGGATTAACGTCATAGTTGGTATAATGCATCAGTGTGACCATCAGATGAATTATACCCCCGACATAAGAAGTATGTGGGGGTATATAGTTTTCGCTTTTCCGTTCGTTTGTTCGTACGTTCGTTCGTCTTTCCGTCACAGGGTCAAAGTTTTTGCGGTTGCGTTAAAGTTTATAAGACCTCATATTTTGAAGACCCTTAGATGGATTTCGTTCATATTTGGCATGATGGTAGATATAGGTCTAAAGTTTTTATCAGCACCATCCCCACCCCGGGGGTGACCTTGGGGTCAAGGTCACGGACTCCTGAATTTTCATAAAAAAGTCACAGGGTCAAAGTTTTTTTGTTAAAGTTTATAAGACCTCATATTTTGAAGACTCTTTGATGGATTTCGTTCATATATGGCATGATGGTAGATATAGGTCTAAAGTTTTTATCGGCACCATCCCCACCCCGGGGGTGACCTTGGGGTCAAGGTCACGGACTTAGAATTTCCGTGAAAAAAGTCAAAGTTTTTTGTGTTCACGAGGGATGTTCGAAATGAATTGCTTATTGTCCTCTAGCTCGATATCCACTTGGGCACGATAAAAACCAATACATACCTGTATAGGGTTATTCAGTATCTACACAGTGGTGTATAAATGTACGTTAGACTAAGTGCAAGACATAAAATTTGCCATTTGAATACACGCAGTCATTGACCACTGCAGTAAAAATGTTTGGTAGAAGCGTCGCCAAAAAAGATGAAATAAGGGCTTACATTAAAGCTTGCTCAAAACTTGGTTGTTCTTTGAAGAAGCTGATGACTGAACTTTCTACTGCTTTTGGACCTTCTTGTGTGTCTTATGACACAGTTCAGCAGTGGAAAAAGAAATTTGAGTCTGGTGTAGAGTCCATCAAAAATGCACCGAAATCAGGTAGGCCAAAATCTGTATCTCGTAAAGAAATCGTTTCCAAAATAAAGGAAATCATTGATGGAAATGCCAGATTTACAGTTCGTGATATTGCACGAAAGGTAGGCATATCACTATCAACGGTTCACCTTATTTTGAAGAAGCATTTGAAAGTCAGAAAGATTTCTGCTAGATGGGTGCCACATCTGTTGACTGACGAGCAAAAGAGGCAACGGGTTAAAGTGGCCAAAAAGCTGCTTCAAATGTTTCCAAAATATGACAAAAAGCAGTTTGCCAATGTCGTCACAGGTGATGAAACCTGGGTCCATTATTTTGAGCCCGTCAGAAAGGTTAGCAATAACATCTGGGCCACTAAACACAGCAAATGCCCAATAATTGCCAAACGTTCTTTGAATACAAAGAAGGTTTTGTATGCAATCTTCTTCTCTGGTGAAGGAGTCGCAATAAAAGTGCCAGTGAAAAAGGGCAAAAGCATCACCGGAAAGTACTACAAAGACGTAGTACTGAAGAAACTGAAAAAGTATTATCAGAAACAATGCCCTGCCACTGGTTTTAAACATGTCCGTCTTCTACATGACAATGCCCCAGCTCATACCTCCGCAATAGTTACGGCGTTTTTGAAGAAAGAAAAAGTAACTGTTTTGCCTCACCCCCCGTATTCCCCAGACCTTACCCCATGTGATTTCTTTTTGTTTCCGAAATTGAAAGCATTCCTTGCTGGACGGAAATACCAGTCCCGACAGGCACTTGGATCTGCCATTCATCAGTACCTTATTACTGTGCCCAAATCAACGTACCGTGACGCCTTCAAGAAGTGGATACATTGGCTGAAACTTTGCATTTCTAGCCACGGGGAGTACTTCGAGGGCATGAAATGAGTACTTTTGGGCTAACTTGAAATTTGAAGTCTCCAGATAGAAATAAGCAATTCATTTCGAACATCCCTCGTAAGTTTATATAGCTATATCATCAAGACCTTTGAGGAATTTCATTTATATTTGACATGTTGGTAGATATCGGCTTAGCTTCTTACTCGGCATGATCCCCACCCTGGATGTGACCAAGGTCAAGGTCACGAACTTAGAATTTTCATATAAAAGTAAAAAGTTTTGCGTTTAAGTTTATATGGCCATATCATCAAGACCTTTTATTAAATTTCATTATCCCCTAACTGAAAGGTTGAGCTGATATAGCTATCAGCAAGGAATCTGTTTGTCTGTCCGTCAGTCGGTTGAAGTATTATTCGTTTATACTTTATTTTTGTCTTAGGGTCAAAGTTTTTGTGTTAAAGTTTATAAGACCTCATATTTTGAAGACCCTTTGATGGATTTCATTCATATTTGGCATGATGGTAGATATAGGTCTAAAGTTCTTATCAGCACCATCCCCACCCCGGGGGTGACCTTGGGGTCAAGGTCACAGACTTAGAATTTTTATAAAAAATTAAGTTTTTTGTGTTTATGTTTATATAGCTATACCATCAAGACCCTTTGAGGAATTTCATCTATATTTGACATGTTGGTAGATATAGGTCTAGAGTTTTACTCAGTGTCATCCCCATCCCGGGGTATGACCTTGAGGTCAAGGTCACAGACTTAGAAATTTCATATAAAAGTAAAAAAATTTGCATCTAAGTTTATATAGCTATACCATCAAGACCTCTTGTTGAATTTCGTTATCCTCCTACCGAGAGGTTTAGGGGCAGGGCTCTGGAAATTTTGAAATCTGAATCGGTCCAGCCGATGACGATGACGTCATCAATGAGCCCATTTCCAAAAAAAAAAAAGATGTATATATCACCTGTCACGAAAACTAATGACAATTGGCAGTCCTACAACTCCTTTTAAATAATACACCTCAACCCCGTTATATGACGGAAGTCCGGGTATAACGAGCATGATCAAAGCTGGCGTCATCAATAAATACAGTCAGGTATGTAAAAAGAAAGAAAAAAAAAAAAAAAAAAAAAAAAACGGTTTTGTTATTTCCACCTCCGCAGGGTTTTCCTAAACTATTTATAAACAACTGATTCCCGTCTTGTATAAGCGCGAAGACGGCGGGAAACAGGAGAGACGGAACGAAACGACTTTCATGGACCTAATTAGGTCTAATAAAAAAGGCCTGCGCCACGGGCGCTTTTGCAGTTTTCATGTTTCAAGATTTGACCAGACTGCTTAAATTTTAAGCACTGACCAATCTTGTCTAGCGCAAGTGGTGCATTACTTATTTTTACCGTGAAATCTACCTTGAATTATACTCGCGTGTTACGGCAATCAACAAAAAAAAAAAAAAAAAAAAAATCAATCAATTATACCCAGATCAGACGCCGTTGTATGCGACATCTGATCAGGACGTACACGGTTTTGGAATTCATTTATCAAATCTGGGACCGACAAACCGTGTTGATCAAAACAAAAAAGAAGAGGAAGAAAAAGGGTGCGTTCAAGCGGTGCATTCGTTTATCACTCTCAGTAAAGCGACCTTTGATCTTTTGGACACGCGGACTGCACCTGGATGTTTTGCAGTCTCAGTGTATTCACACGTGTCACACAAACAGATTAATTATCAGACTACCGTTACTGATGATTCGTGTTAATCGCTTGTTTACCGCACAAAGGTCAGTGAAGTGTTGATTTTTTGACAATGTTTGGATAATGACGTAATTAATTTGTGCTGCGGTAGGTTGCCGTTATTCAGCTGTCTCTCCAATATACATGTCAAATGACCGTTTAGAGCCTTTTAACTACCATAATATCGCATTTAAAAGGTGCGCGGACGTTGTCAATTTGGGGAGACTTTACCGCTTGTGATTTTTTAGACATCATTGATTCGTGAAAATTGGTTGGTTGGGGAAAAATGGGGTTCAAGGCACAAACCTGTTGGACCGATTTATTAGCGTTTTTGGGTGTTTGAAATCGGTCCAGAATTCTTAATTTCGGTCCAGACCGGCTATTTTTCCGGTTTTCCCGAGCCCTGTTTAGGGGATATAGCTATCAGCATGGAATTCAACCATTCATCCATCCATCCATCTGTCTGTCCATAAATACATTATTGTGCACCCCATAACTCCTAACTACCCTTTGAGCTATTTTCAGGAAACTGTCAGGTTGTAGAGGGCATTGGTAGGGTGTCAGGTACAAGAAAGACAACTCTAACTGACTTTGTCCATGAGTTATCTCCCCTTGTCTCCAGAATTGTAAAAATTTTGTGCAAACCATAACTTTAAAACATGTTAAGATATTTTCATGATACTTCACCAGTATGTATAGGACATTGAGTAGGCATATCACATTCAAGAATGACTTTCTGACTCCATTCTGCAGTTTTCTCCTGTGGTTATTTAAATCTTGTGCTGGCATTAACTCTAAAAATTCTTTAAGATATTTTTGTGATACTTTACCGATATGTAGAAGGCATTGAGTAGGCAGGTGATCTTAAAATTTTCATTAAAATTTATATAGCTATATTATGAAGACATTTTTGTTGGTTTCATTAATATTAAGCATGATGGTATATATAGGTCTAAAGTTTTTCTCGGCACCATCCCCAAGCTGGGGCATGGCTTTTAAGTCAAGGTCACAGACTTTTCATACAAATGTCATTTTTGCTTATATTATAAAGACTGATTGATTTCACTAGTATATGGTGATAGTTATAGGGCTCAAGTTTATTAAGCTCAATCCCTGCACCTGTGCCTGATCTTTGAGGTCAAGGGCTTCATATTATGTGTGATTGAAGTTTTTCAATGTTATAACATAAAGCATATAACTGCCATCTCCAGAGTCAAAGCTGGCGGGCCCCCGTAGCCTGGTGGATAAGAGAGTTGACTCTTAATCCATTAGGTTTCTCACCGCTGTGGTTCGAGCCTAGCTCGGGTCATATGTTGGAAAGCCAAGTTCTGCTTATGGATGGTCAGGTGGTTTTTCTCCGGGTACTCCGGTTTTCGCCCACCTTCGATGAACGATCGGCTCGATATAAGTGAAATATTCTTGAAAGGGCCGTAAAACCCAAATCAAAAAAAAAAAAAAAAAAAGAGTCAAAGCTACATACTTTGTGCTCTTTAAAAACTGGTGGTAGCGCTGGTCAGGGGTATACGTGCCCCACTGGGCACTTTGTCTAGTTTCTCAAGTATGTATAGGTCAGTGACCTATATTTTATGGCCCAGCAAATTTGCTTCATGTCTTGAAGACTATTTACTCCAGGAAAGTTGTACTTGGGATGATAGATCAGTGTCACTCAGAGACTGACATTGTAAACTGTATCTTGCCTTATATCATTGTCATTAACTTTAAAATATTTTATAATTAAGAAATGGCGCCAGCTGGGGGTATTAGTGACACTCTGGACACTTGCTCTAGTTAACACTCTAGCGGTCACATTTTTGAGGCAATCATCATGAATATTGCTCAAAATGTTTGTCTTGATGATTTCTAGATCAAGTTCGAAACTGGATCACGTGGGGTCAAAAACTGGTCACCTGGCCAAATCAACGGAAAACCTTGTTAACACTCAAGCGGGCACATTTTTCAAGCAATCATCATGAATCTTGTTCAAATTGTTTGTCTTGATGATTTCTAGGTCAAGTTTGAAACGGGTCACTTGTGGTCAAAAACTAGATCACCAGGCCAAATCAAAGGAAAACCTTGTTAACACTCTAATGGTCACATTTTTGAAGCAATCATCATGAATCTTGCTCAAAATGTTTGTCTTGATGAGTTCTAGGTCAAGTTCGAAACTGGGTCACTTGGGGTCAAAAACTAGGTCACTGGGCCAGATCAGTGAAAAACCCTTGTTAACACTCTAGCCAGGGCTCTGGAAATTCTGAAATCTGAATCGGTCCAGCCGATGACGATGACGCCATCAATGAGCCCATTTCCAAAAAAAATATATAATATCACCTGTCACGAAAACTAATGACAATTGGCAGTCCTATAACTCCTTTTAAATAATACACCTCAACTCCATTATATGACGGAAGTCCGGGTATAACGAGCATGATCAAAGCTGGCGTCATCAATAAATACAGTCAGATATGCAAAAAGAAAAAAAGAAGAAGAAAAAAAAAAAAATTAGTTACTTGCATAGATGTATCATGCTGCTATGCAATGGCTGTGTCACTCTTGTAAGTTGTGGACTTTGGGTATTTTTGTAATTTTCCATTAGATAATGTACTTGCATCAGTGATGACATTCTGGGAATATTCTCATTTGAATGGAGAAATTCCACAAATGTCTGTATGTCAACATGTTTTTACCAGCAGTGCTTTGACCAGCAGGTTGCAAGTGTAGGTATTTTAGTGGTTTCAAGTGACCTAATTTTATTTCAGGGAAGAAATATGCAGAATTACATGGGAGTGATAAGAAAAAGAAAGATCCAAAGCCACAACAACCGAAGAAAGAACAACAGTCTCCTAAACCGAAAGAAGAAAAGAAGAAAAAGGTATGAGGCACATTGATTTGGATCCATATTGCAGCAAAGAGCAATACTGCCCTAATGAAGGGTCAGTCATTTGTTAGAAAATATTTTTGCATGAAAATATGGTTTCTCATTAGAAGCAGTGAGCCACATCTTTTCGTGACAAGGTACCCAAAATTATCCCAAGTTACTGTAAGAATTGTCTGTAGTTGTGCATCACTGCACATTGTCTGTTGAGGATATTAATTGCTTAAATCTTTTCCACTGCCTATGAGATGGCATATAATTGATCTTTGTCTTGCCCATCTGTCTCATCTCCCTGATGTCTGCATCTGCTGTCTTACACAAGGCTCAACACTTGATTTGTGCTTGGTGGCGGACCTTTACTGTTTATTGTTTCGACCTAGCAGTCCTACCTTCGATTATCTGCCCTGGCAGATTATGCATACAGCCTTCTCAATAAGTTTTGAAATAGGAGGCTAAAATCTGTTAGTAGAGGGCAGATGCTATAGAGATTTGCAAAAGATCATTTAAAAAGTCTTAAAAGTAGAAGGTCATGCTGGAAGAGTAGAAGGCAATTTAGCCTCCTGCTCCTCTTAATAAAAAGGCTGTGCATAGCTTGTATAAATGCAGTATGGATCCCAATCAATGTGCATTTAATTTCCTTGGCAGCACCAAACCCCAAATGTTTGAAAGTAAAACTGTGAAGAACCCCATCTGTCCGGATAAAAATCCAGTGCTCTAACCACTGAGCCAAAGGCCTTTTTACGGCAAGGTTAGTTTTGCGTCCTCATGCATTTGTATTGTTTTCTCAAAATGTATTAAAGAGCATGATTAAATTAAAACTTTTTAGTTCCAGTCAAAATTTTGTCCCCTGGGGATTATCTGCCCTTGCCCCTGGGCTATATACATGTATGAAATTGCGTATTGTTTCAGTGTCTTTAAAACCGCTTGAGCAATTTTCACCAGATTTCACATGGGGCCTTCTGTCGAAATGTTATTGACAATTTGTTCGAATGGTTCCGCGCCATTTACCAAGATGGCGGCCATGCCCATATTTGGTAAAAACACTTAAAAATCTTCCCCAGAATTAAAGCTTTGAGGCTGAATCTTGGTATGTAGCATCAGGGACTCAATGTCTACCAAGTTTTTTCAAATGAACAAATGGACAGATGTGTAGGTTGACCTTTGACCTTTTACGGCAAGATCAAGTTTGTGCCCTCAAACATTTGTATGTGGAAAATGTTGAAAAATTGCTTTCTCAAAATGTATTAAAGACTAATGGCTGAAACTTACAACATGTGGTTAAAGAAGTAAAACTGTTTAGCTACCCTCAAAATTTTGGGTGTTATCTACCCTTGCCCGTGGGCTATGTACAGGTATAAAATCATGAAATCTTTATGATTCTCTGAAAATACTGTATCAGTTTTCTAGCATGGGGCCTTCTGTCGAAAGGATGTTAACAATTTATTCAAATGCTTCGGCGCCATTGAACAAGATGGCTGCCATGCCTATACTTGGAAAAAAAACTTAAAAAGTCTTCTTCTCAGGAACTAAGAAAGCTTTGAGGCTGAATCTTAGTATACAGCATAGGGGACTCAAAGTGTTCAAAGTTTGTTCAAATGATGATACTAGGATGACCTTTGGCTTTTTACGGTATGGTCAAATTTGTATCCTAGTTGTTGTGGCAGTATTGGAAGAATAAATTGCATGGCATATGCAGATACACAATAGCTGTATTTTTCAGGTGAGTGAATCGTGGTCCATGGGCCTCTTGTTTTTAGCTCAGGTGCGAGGTTTTGTGATCACATTTTGTCTGTCGTGTGTGCATGCGTGCCTGCGTCCGTCCGTGGGTCCGTAAACAATTTCTTCAAACGACATCTCCTAAACCACTGTTTGGATTTTGACCAAACTGCACAGGAAAGATCCTGGGTTGGTCCTCTTTCAAAGTTGTTCAGTTGGTTCCGATCCATTGCACATCTAGGTCACAGGAGCTAAAAATAGATCTTTTAACTGAAAACATAAAAAATCTTCGTCTGAAACCAGAAGGCCAACGTCTTTGATATTTGGTATAGCGATTGCCTTAATGTGAAATCGTGGCTGGAAACCGCTTGGAGAGAAAAACAAACTTGTGTTCGTTAAATTGCAAAGCCTTTTCTCGTCAGAAATGCATACGAAACTGACACATATTAAAATAAAACCTAAGTATTGGGAAGGCCTTTGCAAACAGTGTAGACCCAGATCAGATGCTGCAGAACAGAGCGTCTGATTGGGGTCTATAGGGTTTGCCATACATACATCAATATTTTAGACACGGTAGTAGAATGGACTGTTTCAAATTTTAGGGCAGATATGGTATGTAGATAAGGTGTTCGAATAATTAGGGCAAATATGGTACCATGATTGTTTTTCCTGCGATTTTTTAAGCAGAAGATCGAAAATTTAACAAGACCCAAATTTTTTTCCATAGCATGTGTTGATTGCAACACAGTGCAAGCCGGCCTCGGTGGCTCAGTTGGATGCGCCGTCCGACTGGAGACAGGAGGTTGGCAACATTCTTTTGTGGAGATTGATCATGAAATATTTTCTACGTCTTTCTCTCCCTTCCCCCGATTCAAGAAGGGCAGTTGTCAGTTTCTAGCGAAAGAATGTGCACAATACTGGTTAACCGCTTAAGAGGACTAAGCCTGCCCAGTAAACGTGTGGTTAGGTAAACTGACCACACTCGACATGACCCCATTGGGTTGACTGGGCCGTAAAACCTCAACACAAACAAACAACACAGTGCAAAGTAAACCTTGAATTGACATTTTGCGGGAAGCTTATATAGAAGTCCATGATCAGAACGTGCAGATATATTTCCTGTATCTTTTATTGATTTTGATTGATAAATGTTTCCCTTAACAACAATAACACTCAAAATTAAAAGATAACTGCAGACAGCAACAAACTTTTTGGGTAGGTTGGGTTACTGAATTTAAATGGAAATAAAAGGAAGGTGCCACTAGGAGGATTAGTTCTATATTTTTTAGGAATGTTCCTCTAATCTTTTGCTAAAGGAGCCAGAAAAATAAAAGGAAGTGGATTGAAGGGAAGTGGAGTAATGGTTGAACTTAAAAGAAATAAACAAACAATAGTTTTAATTCAACATTTTTATTGTGAAAAACATGATGAAGCAGAAGTAGACGAATAATTATTATAATTTGTATTAATACGGTGGGAAAAATATAAATACCTGGTAACATAACTAAATCCATATGGTTGCCCATTAATAAGTGTCGTCGCATAATAGGTGCCCTTTTAACATGTTTCGCGCATTGCAAAGATGCCCTTTTTAGGGGTTGCACCCTGCCCCTTTTTCAGGCTAAGGGAAACCCTATTGGTATGTAGCTTCATCAAATGGACCTCTACCAAAGTTGTTCAAATTATAGCCCTGGGGTCAAAAAATGGCCCCGTGCCAGGGTCACTTGTTTTACACAGACCCATACAGGGAAAAACTAAAAATCTTCTTGTCTGAAAGCAGAAGGCCCGGGCCTTTGATATTTGATACATAGCTTCACCTAGTGGACCTCTACCAAGATTGTTCAAGTTATTGCCCTGGGGCCAAAAGTGGCTCCACCCCGGGGCCGACATATTTTACATAGACTTATATAGAGAAAATCTTCAAAAATCTTCTTATCTGAAACCAGAAGGCCCGGGCCTTTGATATTTGGTACATAGCTTTACCTATTGGACCTCTGCCAAGACTGTTCAAATTACAGCACTGGTGCCAAAAATGGCCCTGTCCCGGAACTGACGTGTTTTACATGGACTTATATAGGAGAAAACTTAAAAAAATCTTTTTGTCTGAAAGTGCAAGGCCTAGGCCTTTGATATTTGGTATGCAGCATTGCCTAGAGGTCCTCTGACAAGAATGTTCAAATTATGCCCCAGAGGGGGCGGGTCACTTTTTAGCTCACCTGAGCTATGCTCAGGATGAGCTATTGTGACCACTTTCCGTCCGTCCGTCTGTCCATGCGTCCATCCGTTAACATTTTCAAACGGCTTCTTCTCTGAAGCCCCTGAGCCAATTTTCCTCAAAATTCATATTGAGCCTCCTTAGGTTGTGGGGGAAGAAAAATTGCTAAAATGGTCGCGGTCTGTTGACCAAGATGGCCGCCATGCAAAAGCCTTTTAAAACCTTCTTCTCCAGAACCGAGGATGCCTTGGGGCTGAATCATTGCATAAGTCATCAGGGACAGGAGGTCTACCAAAATTGATAAAATAAAGGTTGTATTTTGACATTTGACCTTTTTACGGCAAGGTCAAGTTTGCTTCCCTATGCATTTGTATGGGAAAAACCTTTAAAAATCTTCTTCTCCAAAACCGAGGATGCCTTGTGGCTGAATCTTTGCATATATCATTGGAAATGGGAGGTCTAGCAAAGTTGCTAAAATAATGGTTGTACATTGACATTTGACCTTTTTACGGTAAGGTCAATTTTGCTTCCTTATGCATTTGTATGGGAAAAATGTTCAGAATTTCAAACGACTTCTCCTCTGGAGCCTCTAGGCCAATTTGGCCCAAATTTCAAATGGAGCCTCCTTAGGTTTGGGGAACGAAAGATTGCTAACACGGTTGCGGTTCGTTGACCAAGATGGCCGCCATGCCCATATATGGTAAAAGCCTTTAAAAATCTTCTTCTCCAGAACCGAGGATGCCTTGGGGCTGAATCTTTGCTTAAATCATCGGGGACGGGGGATCTACCAAACTTGCTAAAATAATGGTAGTACATTGACATTTGACCTTTTTACTGCAAGGTCAAGTTTGCTTCCCTATGCATTTGTATGGGAAAAAAACATTTAAAAATCTTATTCTCAAAAACCGAGGATGCCTTGTGGCTGAATCTTTGCATATATCATTGGAAACGGGAGGTCTACCAAAGTTGCTAAAATAATGGTCGTACATTGATATTTGACCTTTTTACGGTAAGGTCAATTTTGCTTCCTTATGCATTTGTATGGGAAAAATGTTCAGAATTTCAAACGACTTCTGCTCTGGAGCCTCTGGGCCAATTTTGCTCAAATTTCATATGGAGCCTCCTTAGGTTTGGGGAACGAAAGATTGCTAAAATGGTTGCGGTTTGTTGACCAAGATGGCCGCCATGCCCATATATGGTAAAACCCTTTAAAAATCTTCTTCTCCAAAACCGAGGATGCCTTGGGGCTGAATCTTTGTTTAAATCATCGGGGACGGGGGGTCTACCAAAGTTGCTAAAATAATGGTCGTACATTGACATTTGACCTTATAAGGCAAGGTCAAGTTTGCTTCTCTATGCATTTGTATGGGAAAAACATATAAAAATCTTATTCTCCAAAACCGAGGATGCTTTGTGGCGGAATCTTTGCATATATCATCGGGAACGGGCGGTCTACCAAAGTTGCTAAAATAATTGTCATACATTGACATTTGACCTTTTTACGGTGAGGTCAAGTTTGCTTCTGTATGCATTTGTATGGGCCCCATACATTTGTATGGAAAAAATGCTGATAATTTCAAATGATTTTTCCTCTGAAGCCTCTAGGCCAGTGATGCTCAAATTTCATGCGGAGCCTCCTTGGGCAGGAGAATGAAAAGATTGCTAAAATGGGCATGGTCCATTGATCAAAATGGCTGCCATGCCCATATATGGTAAAAACCTTTAAAAATCTTCTCCAGAACAAATAAGCCCTGGGCCCTAATCTTTGCATAAATTATGGGGGACAGGAGATCTACCAAAATTGCTAAAATGATGGTTCTATGTTGACATTTGACCTTTTTACTTCCAAGGTCAAATTTGCTTCCCCATGCATTTATATGGGCCATATATATTTATATTGAAAGTATCGAAGTGACTTGTAGATCAACAGAAGTTAAAATTGTTCTGATTGGAAATCTAAGATGGCCTTCATCTTGTTTATATTTTTAGCTCACCATGAGCCGAAGGCTCAAGGTGAGCTATTGTGATCACTCACCGTCCGTCGTCGTCGGCGTTGTCCTCGTCGTCGTCTTCGTCGTCATCCAGATGTCCATCTGTCCACAATCTTTAAACAACATCTCCTCCTAAACCACTGGTGGGAATTTGACCAAACTTCACAGGAATGATCCTTGGTTGGTCCTCTTTCAAAGTTGTTCAAATGGTTCCGGTTCATTGCATATCTAGGTCACAGGAGCTAAAAATAGATTTTTTAATTAAAAACTTAAAAAATCTTCTTGTCCGAAACCACTGGACCGATTTCAATATAATTTTGCAAAAATGTTCC
The DNA here is from genome assembly GCA_964016985.1 of Anodontia alba. Taxonomy (NCBI): domain Eukaryota; kingdom Metazoa; phylum Mollusca; class Bivalvia; order Lucinida; family Lucinidae; genus Anodontia; species Anodontia alba. The sequence goes on from OZ024823.1 coordinate 72,354,565, forward strand.
TTTGGTGATCCTCTACCAAGATTGTTCAAGCCATTTGGATTTGTCAAAAAACATGGTCACTAGGGGGAGGGGCTTATTTTCCCTATATATCTTAAGAAAACTTTAAAAATCTTCTTGTCCGAAACCACTGGACCGATTTCAATATAATTTTGCAGAAATGTTCCTTTGCTGATCCTCTACAAAGATTGTTCAAGCCATTCGGATTCGTCAAAAAACATGGCCGCCAGGTGGCGGGGCTTATTTTCCCTGTATATCAATATAGAAAACTTTAAAAATCTTCTTGTCAGAAACCATTGGACCAATTTCCATATAATTTTGCAGAAATGTTCCTTTGGTGATCCTGAACCAAGATTGTTCAAGTCATTTGGATTTGTCAAAAAACATGGCCACCAAGGGGCGGGGCTTATTTTCACTATATATCTGTATAGAAAACTTTAAAAATCTTCTTGTCAGAAACCACTGGACCGATTTCCATATAATTTTGCAGAAGTGTTTCTTTGGTGATCCTCTTGCAAGATTGTTCAAGCCATTTGGATTTGTCAAAAAACATGGCCGCCAGGGGGCGGGGCTTATTTTCCCTATATATCTGTATAGAAAACTTTAAAAATCTTCTTGTCAGAAACCACTGGACCGATTTCCATATAATTTTGCAGAAATGCTCCTTTGGTGATCCTCTTGCAAGATTGTTCAAGCCATTTGGATTCGTCAAAAAACATGGCCGCCAGGGGGTGGGGCTTATTTTCCCTATATATCTAGTTAGAAAACTTTAAAAAATGTTCTTGTTAGAAACCACTCGACCGATTTCAGTATAATTTTGCAGAAATGTTCCTTTGGTGATCCTCTACCAAGATTGTTTTAAGCCATTTGGATTCGTCAAAAAACATGGCTGCCAGGGGGGCGGGGCTTATTTTCCCTATATATATCTATATAGAAAATTTAAAAAATCTTCTTATCAGAAACCACTGGAACGATTGCAATATAATGTGGCAGAAATGTTCCTTTGGTGATCCTGTACCAAGATTGTTCAAGCCATTTGGATTCGTCAAAAAACATGGCCGCCAGGGGCAGGGCTTATTTTCCCTATATATCTATATAGAAAAACTTGAAAAATCTTCTTGTCAGAAACCACTGGACCGATTTCATTATAACTTGGCAAAAATGTTTCCTTGGTGACCTTCTACCAAGATTGTTCAAGTAATCATTTGTCAAAAAACATGGCCGCTAGGGGGTGGAGCTTATTTTCCCTATATATCTATATAGAAAACTTGAAAAAATCTTGTCAGAAACCACTGCACCGATTTCAATATACCTTGGCAGAAATGTTTCTTTGGTGACCCTTTACCAAGATTGTTCAAGCCGTCATGATTTGTCAAAAAACATGGCCGCCAGGGGGCGGGGCTTATTTTCCCTATATATATCTATATAGAAAACTTGAAAAAATCTTCTTGTCAGAAACCACTGCACCGATTTCAATATACCTTGGCAGAAATGTTTCTTTGGTGACCCTTTACCAAGATTGTTCAAGCCGTCATGATTTGTCAAAAAACATGGCCGCCAGGGGGCGGGGCTTATTTTCCCTATATATATCTATATAGAAAACTTGAAAAAACTGTCAGAAACCACTGGATCGATTTCAATATAACTTGGCAGATATGTTTCCTTGGTGACCCTTTACCAAGATTGTTCAAGCTATCATGATTTGTCAAAAAACATGGCTGGTAGAGGGCGGGGCTTATTTTCCCCGTATATCTACATAGAAAACTTTAATGATCTTCCTGTCAGAAACCACTGGACTGATTTCAATTAAACATTGCAGAAAGGTTTCTTATGTAACCCTCTATCAAGGTTATGCAAGCCGTCATGATTCATCAAGAAACAGGGCCGCCTGTGGGCGGGGTTTATTTTCCCTATATATCTATATAGAAAAACTTTAAAAGTTTTCTTTTCAGAAACCACGGGTCCAATTTTATTACAACTTGGCAAAAATGTTTCCTTGGTGACCCTCTACCAAGATTGTTCAATCAAGTAATCATGATTTGTCAAAAAACATGGCTGCTAGTGGGTGGGGCTTATTTTCCCTGTATACGTATCTATATAGAAAACTAAAAAATCTTCTTGTCAGAAACCAATGGACCGATTTCAATATAACTTGGCAGGAATGTTTCTTTGGTGATCCTCTACCAAGGTTGTTCAAGCTGTCATGATCGTCAAAAAACATGGCCACTACGGGGCAGGGCTTATTTTTTTCTATATGTCTATATAAAAAACTTCAAAAATCTTCTCCTAAGAAACCGTTGGACCAAGCTCAATGTAGCTTTGCAAGAATGTTGCTTTTGTGACCCTCTACCAGGATGGTTCAAGCCTTCATGATATGTCAAAAAACATGGCCTCCATGGGGTGGGGCTTATTTTCGGTATATATCTGTATAGAAAACTTTAAAATGCTTCTTGTCAAATACCTCCTGACCAATTTCAATAATGCTTTGGTGACCCTCTACCAAGAATGTTCAAGCAATCCTGATTTGTCAAAAAAACATGCCTGCTAGTGGGTGGGGCTTATTTTCCCTCTATATCTAAGTAGAAAACTTTAAAAATCTTCTTGTCAGAAACAACTGAACCGATTTCAGTTTAACTTGGCAGGAATGTTCCTTTGGTTACCCTCTACCAAGTTTGTTCAAGCTGTCATGATTCGTCATGGTTATAAAATTTATACATAAAATTTAAGAGCTGGAACTTGGCTGAAACTTCAACATTAAGTATGCAAATCTGTTTGCTCAGGTGAGCGATATAGGACCATCATGGTCCTCTTGTTTATATTTCCCTGCCACTGTGCTGTTTACATGTATAAAATCATGATTCTTCAGAAACCACTTTGCCAATTTCCACCAAATTTCGCATTGATCCTACTGTTGAAATGTTATTGATAGTTTATTAGCTCACCTGAGCATAAGGCTCAAGGTGAGCTATTGTGATCACCCACCGTCCGTCGTCGGCGTCGGCGTCATCGTCATCATCCGTCTGTCCGTCCACAATCTTTAAACAACATCTCCTCCTAAACCACTGATTGGATTTTCACCAAACTTCACAGGAATGATCCTTGGTTGGTCCTCTTTCAGAGTTGTTCAAATGGTTCCGGTCCATTGCATATCTGGGTCACAGGAGCTAAAAATAGATTTTTTAACTGAAAACTTAAAAAATCTTGTCAGAAACCACTGGACCGATTTCAATATAATTTTGAAGAAATGTTCCTTTGGTGATCCTCTACCAAGATTGTTCAAGCCATTTGGATTCGTCAAAAAACAAGGCCACCAGGGGGCAGGGCTTATTTTCCCTATATATCTATAAAGAAAACTTTAAAAATCTTCTTGTCAGAAACCATTGAACCGATTTCAATATGCCGGCCTCGGTGGCTCAGTTGGATGCGCGTCCGACTGGAGACCAGAAGGTCGCGGGTTCGACCCCCGCCGAGGTCGGCAACATTCTTTCGTGGAGATTGATCATGAAATATTTTCTACGGTCATTCTCTCCCTTCCGCTGATTCAAGAAGGGCAGTTGTCAGTTTCTGGCGAAAGAATGTGCACAATACTGGTTAACCGCTTAGAGGACAAAGCCTGCCCAGTAAACGTGTGGTTAGGTAAACTGACCGCGCTCGACATGAGCCCATTGGGTTGACTGGGCCGTAAAACCTCAACACAAACAAACAAACGATTTGAATATAATTTTGCAGAAATGTTCCTTTGGTGATCCTCTACCAAGATTGTTGAAGCCATTTGGATTCGTCAAAAAACATGGCCGCCAGGGGGCGTGGCTTATTTTCCCTATATATCTATATAGAAAACTTTAAAAATCTTCTTGTCTGAAACCACTGGACCGATTTCAATATAATTTTGCAGAAATGTTCCTTTGATGCTCCTTTGCTAAGATTGTTCAAGCCATTTGGATTTGTCAAAAAACATGGCCGCCAGGTGGTGGGGCTTATTTTCCCTGTATATCTATATAGTATATAGAAAACTTTAAAAATCTTCTTGTCAGAAACCACTGGACCAATTTCAATATAATTTTGCAGAAGTGTACCTTTGGAGATCATCTACCAAGATTGTTCAAGCCATTTGGATTTGTCAAAAAACATGGCCGCCAGGGGCAGGCTTATTTTCCCTATATATCTATATAGAAAACTTTAAAAATCTTCTTGTCAGAAACCACTGGACCGATTTCAATATAATTTTGCAAAAATGTTCCTTTGGTGATCCTCTACCAAGATTGTTCAAGCCATTTGGATTTGTCAAAGAACATGGCCGCCAGGGGGCGGGGCTTATTTTCCCTATATATCTATATAGAAAACTTTAAAAATCCTCTTGTCAGAAACCACTGGATCGATTTCAATATAATTTTTAAGAAATGTTCCTTTGGTGATCCTCTACCAAGATTGTTCAAGCCATTTGGATTCGTCAAAAAACATGGCCGCCAGGGGGCGAGGCTTGTTTTCCCTATATATCTATATAGAAAACATTAAAAATCTTCTTGTCAGAAACCACTGGACTGATTTCAATGTAATTTTTAAGAAATGTTCCTTTGGTGATCCTCTACCAAGATTATTCAAGCCATTTGGATTCGTCAAAAAACGTGACCGCCAGGGGGCCGTGGCTTATTGTCCCTATATATCTATATAGAAAACTTTAAAAATTTTCTTGTCAGAAACCACTGGACCGATTTCAATATAATTTTGCCGAATTGTTCCTTTGGTGATCCTCTACCATGATTGTTCAAGCCATTTGGATTCGTCAAAAACAACGGCCGCCAGGGGGCAGGGCTTATTTTCCCTATATATCTATATAGAAAACTTTAAAAATCTTCCTTTGAGAAACCACTGGACTGATTTCTATATTACTTGGCAATCCTCTACCAAGATTGTTCAAGCCGTCATGATTTGTCAATAAACATGGCCGCTAGGGGGCGGCGCTTATTTTCCCTATATATCTATATAGAAAATTTTAATGATCTTCTTGTCAGAAACCACTGGACCGATTTCAGTATAACATTGCAGGAATGTTTGTTTTGTAACCCTCTACCAAGATTGTTCAAGTCGTCATGATTCATCAAAAAACGTGGCTGCCAGGGGATGGGGCTATATTTAGCTCACCTGAGCACGAAGTGCTCATGGTGAGCTATTTTGGTCAGTCAATGTCCGTCGTGCGTCGTCCGTCGTGCGGCGTCAACAATTGCTTTAAAAGCCTACTCCTCCTACACCCCTGGGCCAATTGACTTGATATTTGGTAGGAAGCATCGGGGCGACTTGTAGATCAGAAATAGCTAAAATAGTTCATATCGGAAATCCAAGATGGCCGCCATGGTCGCCATCTTGAAAATCTATTTTTCGCTTCTTCTCCTGAACCGAAAGGCCAATTGACTCCAAACTTGCTAGGAACTATTAGGGTGACTTGTAGATCAAAAATAGCTAAAATCGTGCCAGTCGGAAATCCAAGATGGCCGCCATGGCCGCCATCTTGAAAAGCTATTTTTCGCTTCTTCTCCTGAACCGAAAGGCCAGTTGACTCCAAACTTGCTAGGAAGCATCAGGGTGACTTGTAGATCAAAAATAGCTAAAATCGTGTCGATCGGAAATCCAAGATGGCCGCCATGGCTGCCATCTTGAAAATCTAGTTTTCGCTTCTTCTCCTGAACCGAAAGGCCAATTGACTCCAAACTTGCTAGGAAGCATCGGGGTGACTAGCTAAAATCGTGCCGATCGGAAATCCAAGATGGCCGCCATCTTGAAAATCTATTTTTCGCTTCTTCTCCTAAACCGAAAAGCCAGTTGACTCCAAACTTGGTAGGAGCCATTGGGGTGACTTATAGATCAAAAATAGCTAAAATCATGCCTATCGGAAATCCAAGATGGCCACCATGGCAGCCATCTTGAAAATCTATTTTTCGCTTCTTCTCCTGAACCGAAAGGCCAGTTGACTCCAAACTTGGTAGGAAGCATCGGGGTGACTTGTAGATAAAAAATAGCTAAAATCATGCTGATCGTAAATCCAGGATGGGCGCCATGGCAGCCATCTTCAAAATCTTTTTTTTGCTTCTTTTCCTGAACCGAAAGGCCAGTTGACTCGAAACTTGGTAGGAAGCATTTGGGTGACTTGTAGATCAAAAATAGCGAAAATCATGCCGATCGTAAATCCAAGATGGCCGCCATGGCGGCTATCTTGAAAATCTATTTTTCGCTTCTTCTCCTAAACCCAAAAGTCACTTGACTCGAAACTTAGTAGGAAGCATCAGGGTGACTTGTAGACAAATATAGCTAAAATCGTTCTGATCAGAAATCCCAGATGGCCCCCATGGCCGCTATCCTGAAAATCTATTTAGCTATTTCTCCTGCATCGAAAGGCCAATTGACTCCAAACTTCGTAGGAGACATTGGGGTGACTTGTAGATCAAAAATAGCTAAAATTGTGCAATCGGATATCCAAGATGGCCGCCATGGCAGCCATCTTGAAAATCTATTTTTCGCCTCTTCTCCTGAACTGAAAGGCCAGTTGACTCAAAACTTGGTAGGAAGCATTGGGGTGACTTGTAGATCAAAAATAGCTAAAATCGTGCCGATCGTAAATCCAAGTTGGCTGCCATTTAGAGTTTGTTCAAATGATCACGCTCATTTGACTGGCATGCCATATATCTTCTTCTTCAAAATAAAGAACTGCTTAAATGATGATCTTTTCATTAGTTGCGATGACAGGATTGGAAAAATGTTGCATAACATCTGCATATCTGCAGTGGCTATGTCACTCAGGTGAGCGACCCGTGGCCCATGGGCCTCTTGTTCCCTATATATATATATAGTAAACTTTAAAAATCTTCTTGTCAGAAACCACTGGACCGATTTCATTATAACTTAGCAGAACTGTTCCCTTGTTTACCCTCTACCAGGATTGTTCAAGTTGTCATGATTCGTCAAAAAGCATGTCCCCCAGGGGGTGGGGCTTATTTTCCCTATATATCTATATAGAAAAGTTTAAAAATCTTCTTGTCAGAAACCACTTGACCGATTCCAATATCACTTGGCAGGACTGTTTATTTGGTGACCCTCTACCAAGATTGTTCATGCCGTCATGATACATCAAAAAACATGGCCGTCGGGGGGCTGGGCTTATTTTCCCTATATATCTGTATATAAAACTTTAAAATTCTTCTTGTCAGAAACCACCTGACTGATTTCAATATTACTTGGCAGGAATGTTTCCTTGGTGACCCTCTACCAAGATTGTTCAAGCAATCATCATTCGTCAAAAAACATGGCTGCTAGGGGTGGGGCTTATTTTCCCTATATATCTAAGTAGAAAACTTTAAAAATCTTCTTGTCAGAATCCACTGAACTGATTTCCATATAACTTGGCAGGAATGTTCCTATGGTGACCCTCTACCAAGTTTGTTCAAGCTGTCATGATTTGTCAAAAAACATGGCCGTTAGAGGGTGGGGCTTATTTTCCCTATATAGCTATATAAAACATTTTAAAAATCTTTTTGTTAGAAACCACTGGACCGATTTCAATATAACTTTGCAGAATTGTTCCTTTGGTGACCCTCTTTCAAGATTCAGTTCAAACCATCATGATGCTTGAAAAAAACATGGCTACTGGGGAGCAGGGCTATAAAATTTATACAAAAATCTTAGAGCAGTGAACTTGGCTGAAACTTCAGCAGTAAGTATGCAAAGCTGTTTGCTCAGGTGAGCGATATAGGACCATCATGGTCCTCTTGTTCAAATGATTATGCTCCATTGACTGTCAGGCCCATATATTCTTCTTTAAAACTAAGAACTGCTCAAATGATGATCTTTTCATTAGTTGTGATGATAGGATTGGAAAAATGTTGCATAACATCTGTATATCTGCAGTGGTTTTGTCATGCAGGTGAGCGAGCCGTGGCCCGTGGGCCTGTTTTACATAGAGCAAAAAGCCATTGGCAGTAATTAGGCCTAGGACTATCAAACTAATAGGGAGGATGGACCTGAAGAGTAGGTGACCTTTAAGTCAAAGGTCAAGGTCACTGTGACCTTCAGTACCAAAAAAGCTTACTATTGTGCAATGCTTATGGTTAGGACCCTCGAACTGAGAAGGGATGTTGGTCCTCACCATTAGATGACACCAAGGGCAAAGTCAAGGTCACAGTGACCTCCAGTACAAAACATAACTCGGCAATGCTTGGGGTTAGGACCCTCAAACATAGTAGGGATGTTTCTTATGACCAGAAGATGACCCTGAGGGCAGAAGTCATGGACAAGGTCACCATGACCTTCAGTACCGCATCTCTGTTAGCAATGCTACATATAATATGATTCAGGTTAGTGATATAGGGCCATTATAGCCCTCTTGTTTTCTTATTTCATCATGAAAATGTTGCCGATCTCAGTGGCTCAGTCTAATGCACATCCAACTGGTGATAAGCAGTTGCAGGTTTGATCCCTACCAGGTCTGGCAACATTCTTTCATGGAGATTGATTGTGAAATATTTTCTATGGTCATCGTCTTCCTTCTGGTGATTCAAGAGGGGCAATTATCACAGGATTTGTACAGGCCTGTAAAAGTTCTGGAATTTGACCTTGGTCCTGGAAAATTCCTCTATTTTTTCAAAAAAAAAAAAAAGAAGAAATTTATCCTGGAATTGTCCTGCAAAAATTCAAATACTCCTTAAAAAATATGACACTGTCCTAAAAAAAAATCTAAATAATGAGGAGGTCTGATATTTATTCGGTAAAAGTATGGGCCCCAGTACCCTCTATTTTTTCAAAAAAAAAAAAAATGTAATTTATCCTGGAATTGTCCTTCAAAAATTCAAATACTCCTTGAAAAATATGACACTGTCTAAAAAAATATTTAAATAATGAGGAGGTCTGATATTTATTCGGTAAAAGTATGGGCCCCTGTAGCCTTTATGTGGATAGGAGAATTGACTCTTAATCCATTAGGTTTCTGACCGCTGTGGTTCGAGCCTCGCTTGGGTCATGTGGGAAACCCAAATTCTGCTTATTGATATTCAGGTGGGTTTTCCCCGGGTTCTCTGGTTTTCGCCCACCTTTGATGAGCGATCGGCTCGATATAAGTGAAATAATATTCCGTAAAACCCAAACAAAAAAAAAAAAAAGACTATATTTTACTGATATCTACATTGTGATTGAAATCATATTTGTAGCTGATAACTTGGTAACTTACAGGTTTCATGCAATTTCACTGTCATAAAGAAAGGTATTTATTCGTCTTTGGGAAGGTGAGGAGGTGCAAGAGATACATTGACACCCAATCTTTGATTTTACCCCACAAAAATACTAAAATTATTACTGCACCCTCAGTGGCTGGAATTACCCATAATTTCTAGAAAAATTTTCCTTGGTCATAAATATTGTTTAAGCCATTGAAGTTCCACTATATAGCCATTCACTGTTGTCATTGTCTTGCATGTCTGTTCTCCGGTAACATTCTTTCATGGAGATTGATCATGAACTTGTCGGTGGTCTTTCTTTCCCGTCTGCTGATTCAAGAAGGGCAGTTGTCAGTTTCTTGCGAAAGAATGTGTACAAGAACTGGTTAACAGCTTAGAGGAGTAAGCCTGTCCAAGAAAAAGTGTGGTTAGGTAAACTGACTGCGCTTGACATGACCCTAATGGGTTGACTGGGCCATAAAACCTCAACATAATCTTACATGTTTATTCATCTTTTTAGGAAGAGGAGGATGAGGATGATACACCTAAAGAAGAAAAGAAAGATCCCTTCTCCAAGTTTCCTAAAGGGTAATCATAGCTCCACATAATACACTTTTTACTACTAAGTATTGTTGATATTTCATTTCTCCATGAAAACATATGTTGTGGTACTCATTCTGAGTTGCTTCTGATGAGACCTCAGCAAGGTGCTTCTAATGAGTACCCACAACATGTTTTTGTGAGGAATAAGAAAAATATTTTCCTGATACTCATTTTCTGTTGTTTAAATGTGCCATCTTTTCCTATAACAGTCGTCTACCTTCACAAAAATAGATGTGCTGCTTGGTGCATCTGTAGCAGCTCTTCAAGTAACTTGAGGCAGGGTTTGACTATTTGACCAGTACAGGTAAAGTCCCCCAAATATGGAGCCAATGTCTCAACATGACTAAAATACTGTTAGCTGAGATGTTAAATGCCAACTCCAAAATTTTTGTCGCACCTGCTTTAGCATGGGCGACTTAGGCGTGCAAGTTTCCGTTGGTCGGTTTGTCTGTTTGTCCGTCCGTTCGTCTTTCCGTCAACATTTACCCTGGGTGTCTTGTGAGCGCAACTCGTACAGTTTTGTACCGATCATTTTGCCGGCCTCGGTGGCTCAGTTGGATGCGCGTCCGACTGGAGACCAGGAGGTCGCGGGTTCGACCCCCGCTGAGGTCGGCAACATTCTTTCGTGGAGATTGATCATGAAATATTTTCTACGGTCATTCTCTCCCTTCCGCTGATTCAAGAAGGGCAGTTGTCAGTTTCTGGCGAAAGAATGTGCACAATACTGGTAAACCGCTAAGAGGACTAAGCCTGCCCAGTAAATGTGTGGTTAGGTAAACTGACCGCGCTCGACATGACCCCATTGGGTTGACTGGGCCGTAAAACCACAACACAAACAAAACAAACAAACAAAACCGATCATTTTGAAACTTTGCATATGTTTTCTACATGGTATGAAGATGTTCATGTGGTTTGGATATAATTGTTAGATTATTTTTTGTCACTTTTTCCACATTGAGAACTTAGTCATTTTTTCACCTCAATATATAGACAGTGGGTACCTCATGTGAGCGCAACTCCTCTTACAGTTTTATACTGATTGTTTTGAAACTTTGCATGTGTTTCCTTATGGTATGAGGATGTGCATGTGGTTTGGGTATAATTGTTATAACATTTTTTGTCACTTTTTCCACATTGTGAACTTAGTCATTTTTCACCCTCGGTATATAGACAGTGGGTACCTCTTGTGAGCGCAACTCCTCTTACAGTTTTGTACCGATGGTTTTGAAACTTTGCATATGTTTTCTTCATGGTATGAGGATGTGCATGTGGTTTGGGTATAATTGTTAGAACATTTTTTGTCACTATTTATACGCCCGTTTGGCGTCTGTCCGTAAACTTTTTCGTTTCCAGCTAACTCCTTCTACAGTTTACATCCGATCAAGCTGAAACTTGGTATATAGTTAGGCCATGATGTGGCGCAGCGCATATTGTTTTGGGGTTACAGTCCACCAAATGTTTGCAGAGTTATGCCCCTTAGAAAATTTCTGTAAACTTTTCATTTCCGATTAACTCCTCCTACATTTTACATCCGATCAAGCTGAAACTTCATGTATAGTTAGACCATGATGTGGAGCAGCGCATATTATTGCGAGGTTACAGTGCACCAAATATTAGCAGAGTTATGCCCCTTTGAAAATTTCAGTAGACTTTTCGTTTCTGGCTAACTCCTCCTACAGTTTACATCCGATCAAGCTGAAACTTGATTTGTAGTTAGACCATGATGTGGAGCAGCACATATTGTTTCAAGGTTACAGTCCACCAAATATTAGCAGTTATACCCCTTTGAAAATTTCTATTAATTTTTTGTTTCTGGCTGAATCCTCCTACAGTTTACATCCAAACAAACATTTTTTGTCACTATTTATATGCCGGTTTGGCGTCTGTCCGTCCGTCCGTAAACTTTTTCGTTTCCGGCTAACTCCTCCTACAGTTTACATCCGATCAAGCTGAAACTTGGTATATAGTTAGACCATGATGTGGAGCAGCGCATATTGTTTCAAGGTTACAGTCCACCAAATATTAGCAGTTATACCCCTTTGAAAAATTCTATTTATTTTTTGTTTCTGGCTGAATCCTCCTACAGTTTACATCCAAACAGGCTGAAACTTCATGTACAGTTAGACCATGATGTAGAGCAGCGCATATTGTTTCGAGGTTACTGTCCACCAAATATTAGCAGAGTTATTCCCTTTGAAAATTTCAGTAAACTTTTCATTTCCGGCTAAAACCTCCTACAATTAACATCCTATCAAGCTGAAACTTGATTTGTAGTTAGACCATGATGTGGAGCAGCACATATTATTCTATTTCAAGGTTACAGTCCACCAAATATTAGCAGAGTTAAACCCCTCTGATAATTTCTATTAATTTTTTGTTTCCGGCCACACCTCCTACAGTTTAGATACGATCAAGCTGACACTTCATAAATAGTTACACGATGATGTGGAGCAGCACATATTATTTCGAGATTACAGTGCACCAAATATTTGCAGATTTATGCCCTTTTTGAAAGTTTTTGTAAACTTTTTGCAGCATATTGTTTAGAGGTAATAGGGTGCACATTTTATTTTATAATAGGTATATTTTTTTGCAAATAACTAAAGTTTTGGTCATATGGGCATGATATTGATTTTTTAACATCTTCTTTTATTAGATTTGTAAGGAAAGGTTGCCATTAATAAATCTTTATAAATACATAATTCTTTTTGGATTTTTAGCTCACCTGAGCAAAAGCTCAGGGTGAGCTATTGTCATCACCCTATGTCCGTCGTCCGTCGTTCGTCGTCAACAATTAGTTTGTTAACACTCTAGAGGTCACAGTTTTGACCCAATCTTGATGAAACTTGGTCAGAATGTTTGCCTGTATGAAATCTAGGTCAAGTTCGATACTGGGTTACTTGGGGTCAAAAACTAGGTCACCAGGTCAAATCAAAGGAAAAACTTGTAAACACTCTACAGGTCATAGTTTTGACCCAATCTTGATGAAACTTGCTCAAAATGTTTGCCTTTATTAAATCTAGGTCAAGTTCGAAACTGGGTCACTTGGGGTCAAAAACTATGTCACCGGGCCAGATCAGCAGAAAACCTTGTTAACACTCTAGCGGTCACATTTTTGAAGCAATCATCATGAATCTTGCTCAATGTATTTGTCTTTATGATTTCTAGGTCAAGTTCGAAACTGGGTCACCTGGGGTCAAAAACTAAGTCACCTGGCCAGATCAGCAGAAAACCTTGCTCAATATGTTTGTCTTGATGATTTCTAGGTCAAATTCGAAACTGGGTCACTTGGGGTCAAAAACTAGGTCACCGGGCCAGATCAGCAGAAAACCTTGTTAACACTCTAGCAGTCACATTTTTGAAGCAATCATCATGAATCTTGCTCAATATGTTTGCCTTGATGATTTCTAGGTCAAGTTCGAAACTGGTTCACTTGGGGTCAAAAACTAGGTCACCTGGCCAGATCAGCAGAAAACCTTGTTAACACTCTAGCGGTCACATTTTTGAAGCAATCATCATGCATCTTGCTCAAAATGTTTGTCTTGATGATTTATAGGTCGAGTTCGAAACTGGGTCACTTCGAGTCAAAAACTAGGTCACCAGGCCAAATCAGCAGAAAACTTTGTTAACACTCTAGCGGTCACATTTTTGAAGCAATAATCATGAATCTTGCTCAAAATGTTTGTCTTGATGATTTCTAGGTCAGGTTCGAAACTGGGTCACGTGGTTTCAAAAACTAGGTCACCAAGCCAAACCAGCAGTAAACCTTGTTAACACTCTAGCGGTCACATTTTTGAAGCAATTATCATGAATCTTGCTCAAAATGTTTGTCTTGATGATTTCTAGGTAAAGTTCGAAACTGGAACACCTGGGGTCAAAAACTAGGTCACCTGGCCAAATTAGCGTAAAATCTTGTTATCACTCTAGCGGTCACATTTTTCAAGCAATCATCATGAATCTTGCACAAAATGTTTGTCTTGATGAGTTCTAGGTCAAATTAGAAACTGGGTCACTTGGTATCAAAAACTAGGTCACAGGGCCAAATCAGCAGAAAACTTTGTTATAATCATTTTGAACTTTGATCAGAATGTTTGCCTTGATCAGTTCTAGATTAGGCTCTCAAAGTGCTATGTTGCTCAGGTGAGCGTTACAGGGCCATCATGGCCCTCTTGTTGTTTTTTTTTAATACTCTTCTGATTTGGCTACCTTGAAGAAGAAATATAAAATCAATATTAAACCTATGTTAAAGGTTTACAAAAAAATTTCTTGCAGGATTTTTTTTTTTTTTTTTTTTTTTTGATCGATTGTTTATTTTTGTTTTGTTATTGTTTGGTCTGATATTGAAGTACAGGAAAAACAAATCAGCCAAAGGCTCATATGCGCTTATAATATAGCCCTGCTTCTGTGGTGTGTCCTCTGTCAGAAAGCACTTTTCCCTGGAAGCAGCAAACTTCTCCCTATTTTCCCAGGGGGGGAGAAGTCACTTCTCCTTTAATTTCTGGGCCAGCTTGGACCCTCAGGTTACAGTTCACCAAATATCAGCAGAGATATGCCCCAATGAAATTTTTAAAAAAAAATTTTTTGTTGTAATTCCACTTACAGTTTATATCCGGAGCACTGAATTATACAGGAGCCAGTTTATGTGCTACATCTTATTACTTGCCATGGGCGTATAATGCCCCGCTTGGCAGAGCTCTTGTTCCACATTGTGAACTTAAGTCATTTTTTCACCCTCAGTATATAGACAGTGGATACCTCTTGTGAGCGCAACTCCTCTTACAGTTTTGTACCGATCATTTTGAAACTTTGCGTATGTTTTCTTCATGGTATGAGGATGTGCATGTGGTTTGGATATAATTGTTAGGTTATTTTTTGTCACTTTTTCCACATTGTGAACTTAGTCGTTTTTCACCCTTTACATATAAACAGTTGGTACCTCTTGTGAGCGCAACTCCTCTTACAGTTTTGTACCGATTATTAATAAACTTTGCATGCGTTTTCTTCATGGTATGAGGATGTGCATGTGGTTTGGATGTAATTGTTAAATTATTTTTTTTTACTTTTTTACTTTTTTCCACATTGTGAACTTGGTCATTTTTCACCCTCAATATATAGACAGTGGCTACCTCGTGAGCACAACTCCTCATACAATTTTATACTAATCTTTTTGCACATGTTTTCTACATAGTCTGAAGATGTACATGTGCTTTTCATATAATCCTTGCCTTAATTTTTGTCACTTTTTTGTATTTTTAGCTCACCTGAGCCGAAGGCTCAAGGTGAGGTATTGTGATCACTCACCGTCCGTCGTCGTCGTCGTTGTCCGTCCGTCCACAATCTTTAAACAACATCTCGTAAACCACTGATTGGAATTTGACCAAACTTCACAGGAATGATCCTTGGTAGGTCCTCTTTCAAAGTTGTTCAGATGGTTCTGGTCCATTGCATATCTAGGTCACAGGAGCTAAAAATAGATTTTTAAACTAAAAACTTAAAAAATCTTCTTGTCAGAAACCACTGGACCGATTTACATATAATTTTGCAGAAATGTTCCTTTGGTGACCCTCTACCAAGATTGTTCAAGCCATTTGGATTCGTCAAAAAACATGGCCGCCAGGGGTCGGGGCTTATTTTCCCTATATAATCTATATAGAAAACTTTAAAAATCTTCTTGCCAGAAACCACTCGACCGATTTCAATATAATTTTGCAGAAATGTGCCTTTGGTGATCCTCTACCAAGATTGTTCAAGCCATTTGGATTCGTCAAAAAACATGGCCGCCAGGGGGCGGGGCTTATTTTCCCTATATATCTATATAGAAAACTTAAAAAATCTTCTTGTCAGAAACCACTGGACCTATTTCCACATAATTTTGCAGAAATGTTCCTTTGATGATCCTCCACCAAGATTGTTCAAGCCATTTGGATTCGTCAAAAAACATGGCCGCCAGGGGGCGGGGCTTATTTTCCCTATATATCTATGTAGAAAACTTTAAAAATCTTCTTGTCAGAAACCACTTGACCGATTTCAATATAATTTTGCAGGAATGTTCCTTTGGTGATCCTCTACCAAGATTGTTCAAGCCATTTGGATTCGTCAAAAAACATGGCCGCCAGGGGGCGGGGCTTATTTTCCCTATATATCTATATTGAAAATTTAAAAACCTTCTTGTCAGAAACCACTGGACTGATTTCAATATAATTTTGCAGAAATGTTCCTTTGGTGATCCTCTACCAAGATTGTTCAAGCCATTTGGATTCATTAAAAAACATGGCCGCCAAGGGGCGGGGCTTATTAGCTCACCTGAGCACGAAGTGCTCATGGTGAGCTATTGTGGTCAGTCAATGTCCGTCGTCCGTCGTGAACAATTGCTTTAAAAGCCTACTCCGCCTACACCCTTGGGCCAATTGACTCGATACTTGGTAGGAAGCATCAGGGTGACCTGTAGATTAAAAAATTGCTAATATCCTGCCGATCGGAAATCCAAGATGGCCGCCATCTTGAAAATCTATTTTTCGCTTCTCCTGAACCGAAAGGCCAATTGACTCCAAACTTGCTAGGAAGCAATGGAGTGACTTGTAGATCAAAAATAGCTAAAAATCATGCAGATTGGAAATCCAAGATGGCCGCCATGGCAGCCATCTTGAAAATCTATTTTTTTGCTTCTTTTCCTGAACCAAAAGGCCAATTGACACCAAACTTGCTAGGAAGCATCGGGGTGACTTGTAGATCAAAAATAGCTAAAGTCATGCCGATCGGAAATCCAAGATGGCCGCCATGGCAGCCATCTTGAAAATCTATTTTTCGCTTCTCCTGAACCCAAAAGCCAATTGACTCCAAACCTGGTAGGAAGCATTGGGGTGACTTGTAGATCAAAAATAGTTAAATCGTGCCGATCGGAAATCCAAGATGGCTGCCATGGCCGTCATCTTTAAAATCTATTTTTCGCTTCTTCTCCTGAACAGGAAGGCCAATTGACTACAAACTTGCTAGGATGCATTGGGGTGACTTGTAGATCAAAAATAGCTAAAATCGTGCCGATTGGAAATCCAAGATGGCCACCATGGCAGCCATCTTGAAAATATATTTTTTGCTTCTTTTCCTGAACCGAAAGGCCAGTTGACACCAAACTTGCTAGGAAGCATTGGGGTGACTTGTAGATCAAAAATAGCTAAAGTCATGCCGATCGGAAATCCAAGATGGCCGCCATGGCAGCTATCTTGAAAATCTATTTTTCGCTTCTTCTCCTGAACCCAAAAGCCAATTGACTCCAAACCTGGTAGGAAGCATTGGGGTGACTTGTAGATCAAAAATAGCTAAAATCGTGCCGATCGGAAATCCAAGATGGCTGCCATGGCCGTCATCTTGAAAATCTTTTTTTCGCTTCTTCTCCTGAACAGGAAGGCCAATTGACTCCAAACTTGCTAGGAAGCATTGGGGTGACTTGTAGATCAAAAACAGTTAAAATCATGCCGATTGGAAATCCAAGATGGTCGCCATGGCAGCCATCTTGAAGATCTATATTTCGCTTCTTCTGAACCCAAAAGCCAATTGACTCCAAACCTGGTAGGAAGCATTGGGGTGAATTGTAGATCAAAAATAGCTAAAATTATTCCGATCGGAAATCCAACATGGCTGCCATGGCAGCCGTCTTGAAAAGCTATTTTTTGCTTCTTCTCCTGAACCGAAAGGCCAGTTGACTCCAATCTTGCTAGGAAACATAGGTGTGACATGTAGATCAAAAATAGCTAAAATTTTGCTGATCCTAAATCCAAGATGGCCGCCATTGGCCATCTTGAAAATCTATTTTTTTGCTTCTTCTCCTAACCTAAAATGTCAGTTGACTCGAAACTTGGTAGAAAGCATTGGGGTGACTTGTAGATCAAAAGAAGCTAAAATCGTTCCAATCGGAAATCCAAGATGGCCGCCATGGTCGCCATTTTGAAAATCTATTTTTAGCTCACCTGAGCTCTGCTCAGGATGAGCTATTGTGATCACTTTTCGTCCGTCGTCCGTCCGTCCGTGCGTGCGTCCCTCCGTTAACATTTTCAAACGACTTCTCCTCTGAAATTGCTGAGCCAGTTTTGCTCAAATTTCATATGGAGCCTCCTTAGGGTGGGGGAACGAAAAATTGCTAAAATGGTCGCGGTCCGTTGATCAAGATGGCCGCCACGCCCATATATGGTAAAAACCTTTAAAAATCTATTCCTCCAGAACCGAGAATGCCTTGGGGCTGAACCTTCGCAGGAATCATCGGGGACTGGTGGTCTAACAAAATTGCTAAAAGAATTGTCGTATGTTGACGTTTGACCTTTT
Source organism: Anodontia alba (assembly GCA_964016985.1). Classification (NCBI taxonomy): domain Eukaryota; kingdom Metazoa; phylum Mollusca; class Bivalvia; order Lucinida; family Lucinidae; genus Anodontia; species Anodontia alba. Next base: position 72,372,678 of record OZ024823.1, read on the forward strand.
TACGGCAAGGTCAAGTTTGCTTCCCTATGCATTTGTATGGGAAAAACCTTTAAAAATCGTCTTCTCCAAAACCGAGCATGCCTTATGGCTGAATCTTTGCTAATATCTTTAGGAACAGGAGAGCAACCAAAATTGCTAAAATAATGGTCATACATTGACATTTGACCTTTTTACTTTAAGGTCAATTTTGCTTCCTTATGCATTTGTATGGGAAAAATGTTCAGAATTTCAAACAACTTCTTCTCTGGAGCCACTGTGCCAATTTTGCTCAAATTTCATATGGAGCCTGCTTAGGGTGGGGAACCAAAAATTGCTAAAATGGTCACGGTCCATTGACCAAGATGGCCGCCACGCCCATATATGGTAAAAACCTTTAAAAATCTTCTCCTCCAGAACGGAGAATGCCTTGGGGCTGAACCTTTGCAGGAATCATCAGGGACTGGAGGTCTACCAACATTGCTAAAAGAATTGTCGTACGATGACGTTTGACCTTTTTACGGCAAGGTCAAGTTTGCTTCCCTATTCATTTGTATGGGAAAAACCTTTAAAAATCTTCTTCTCCAAAACCGAGCATGCCTTATAGCTGAATCTTTGCATATATCTTCGGGAACAGGAGGGCTACCAAAATTGCTAAAATAATGGTTGTACATTGACATTTGACCTTTTTACTTTAAGGTCAATTTTGCTTCCTTATGCATTTGTATGGGAAAAATGTTCAGAATTTCAAACAACTTCTCCTCTGGAGCCTCTGGGCCAATTTTGCTCAAATTTCATATGGAGCCTCCTTAGGTAGGGGGAACAAAAGATTGCTAAAATGGTCATGGTTCGTTGACCAAGATGGTCGCCATACCCATATATGGTAAAAACCTTTATAAATCTTCTTCTCTAGAACCGAGGATGCTTTGGGGCTGAATGTTTGCATAAATCATCGGGGACAGGGGTCTGCCAAAGTTGGTAAAATAATGGTCATATATTGAGGTTTGACCTTTTTACAGCAAGGTCAAGTTTGCTTCCTTATGCACTTGCATGGGAAAAAACATTTAAAAATCTTATCCTCCAAAACCGAGGATGGCTTGTGGCTGAATCTTTGCATATATCATCTGGAACGGGCGGTCTACCAAAATTGCTAAAATAATTGTCATACATGGACATTTAACCTTTTTAAGGCGAGGTCAAGTTTGCTTCTGTATGCATTTGTATGGGCCCCATACATTTGTATGAAAAAAATGTTGATAATTTCAAATGGCTTTTCCTCTGAAGCTTCTGGGCCAGTGTTGCTCAAATTTCATGCGGAGTCTCCGTGGGCAGGAGAATGAAAGATTGCTAAAATGGTATGGTCAATTGATCAAAATGGCTGCCATGCCCATATATGGTAAAAACCTTTAAAAATCTTCTTCTCCATAACCAAATAAGCCCTGGGTCCTAATCTTTGCACAAATTACGGGGGACAGGAGATCTACCAAAATTGCTCAAATGATGGTTCTATGTTGACATTTGACCTTTTTGCCTCCAAGGTCAAATTTGCTTCCCTATTTGTGTGGGCCATATACATTTATATTGAAAGTATCGAAGTGACTTGCAGATCAACAGTAGTTAAACTTGTTCTGATTGGAAATCTAAGATGGCCATCATCTGGTTTATATTTATAATATTTCCCTGCCACTGTGCTGTTTACATGTATAAAATCATGATTCTTCAGAAACCACTTAGCCAATTTCCACCAAATTTCACATTGATCCTTCTGTTGAAATGTGATTTATAGTTTATTCAAATGATCATGCTCCATTGACTGTCAGACCCATATATTCTTCTTCAAAACTAAGAACTGCTCAAATGATGATATTTTCATTAGTTGCGATGATAGGATTGGAAAAATGTTGCATAACATCTGCATGTCTGCAGTGGCTATGTCACTCAGTGAGCGAACCGTGGCCCGTGGGCCTCTTGTTCTCTTCTTCTCCTGAGCCGAAAGGCCTATTGACTCCAAACTTGGTAGGACGCATCAGGGTAACTTGTAGATCAAAAGTTAAGTAGCTAAAATCATGCTGATTGGAAATCCAAGATGGCCGCCAAGGTGGCCATCTTGAAAATCTTTTTATCGCTTCTTCTCCTAAACCCAAAAGCCAATTGACTTCAAACTTAATAGGAAGCATCGAGGTGACTTATAGATTGAAATTGGCTAAAATCGTTCCGATTGGAAATCCAAGATGGCCGCCATGGCAGCCATTTTGAAAATCTGTTTTTCACTTCTCCTGAACCAAAAGGCTTATTGACTTTAAACTAGGTAGGAAGCATCAGGGTGACCTGTAGATCAAAAATAGCTAAAATCTTCCCTATCAGAAATCCAAGATGGCCGTCATATATCTATTTTTCCCTTCTTCTCCTGAACTGAAAGGCCATTTGATTCCCAACTTGGTAGGAAGCATTTGGGTGACTTGTAGATCTAAAATAGCTTAAATTGTTTGGATCGGAATTCCAAGATGGCCATCATGGCGGCCAGCTTGAAACTCTTTTTTAGCTCACTTGAGCTCTGCTCAGGATGAGCTATTGTGATCACTTTTTGTCCGTCGTCTGTCCGTGCGTGCGTCTGTTAACATTTTCAAACGACTTCTCCTCTGAAACCGCTGAGCCAATTTTGCTCAAATTTCATGTGGAGCCCCCTTAGGGTGGGGGAACGAAAAATTGCTAAAATGGTCGCGGTCCGTTGACCAAGATGGCGGCCACGCCCATGTATGGTAAAAACCTTTAAAAATCTTCTCCTCCAGAACCGAGAATGCCTTGGGGCTGAACCTTTGCAGGAATCATCGGGGACGGGAGGTCTACCAAAATTGCTAAAATAATTGTCGTACGTTGACATTTGACCTTTTTACGGCAAGGTCAAGTTTGCTTCCCTATGCATTTGTATGGGAAAAACCTTTAAAAATCTTCTTCTCCAAAACCGAGCATGCCTTATGGCTGAATCTTTGCATATATCTTCGGGAACAGGAGAGCTACCAAAATTGCTAAAATAATGGTCGTACATTGACATTTGACCTTTTTACTTTAAGGTCAATTTTTCTTCCTTATGCATTTGTATGGGAAAAATGTTCAGAATTTCAAACAACTTCTCCTCTGGAGCCTCTGGGCCAATTTTGCTCAAATTTCATATGGAGCCTCCTTAGGGTGGGGGAACGAAAAATTGCTAAAATGCTCGCAGTCCGTTGACAAAGATGGCCCCCACGTCCATATATGGTAAAAACCTTTAAAAATCTTCTCCAGAACCGAGAATGCCTTGGGGCTGAACCTTTGCAGGAATCATCGGGGACGGGAGGTCTACCAAAATTGCTAAAAGAATTGTCGTACGTTGACATTTTACCTTTTTACGGCAAGGTCAAGTTTGCTTCCCTATGCATTTGTATGGGAAAAACCTTTAAAAATCTTCTTCTCCAAAACCGAGCATGCCTTATGGCTGAATCTTTGCATATATCTTCGGGAACAGGAGAGCTACCAAAATTGCTAAAATAATGGTCGTACATTGACATTTGACCTTTTTACTTTAAGGTCAATTTTTCTTCCTTATGCATTTGTATGGGAAAAATGTTCGGAATTTCAAACAACTTCTCCTCTGGAGCCTCTGGGCAAATTTTGCTCAAATTTCATATGGAGCCTCCTTAGGGTGGGGGAACGAAAAATTACTAAAATGGTCGCGGTCCGTTGACCAAGATGGCCGCCACACCCATATATGGTAAAAACCTTTAAAAATCTTCTCGTCCAGAACCGAGAATGCCTTGGGGCTGAACCTTTGCAGGAATCATCGGGGACGGGAGGTCTACTAACATTGCTAAAAGAATTGTCCTACGTTGACGTTTGACCTTTTTTACGGCAAGGTCAAGTTTGCTTCCCTATGCATTTGTATGGGAAAAACCTTTAAAAATCTTCTTCTCCAAAACTGAGCATGCCTTTTGGCTGAATCTTTGCCTATATCTTCAGGAACAGGAGGGCTACCAAAATTGCTAAAATAATGGTCGTACATTGACATTTGACCTTTTTACGTTAAGGTCAATTTTGCTTCCTTATGCATTTGTATGGGAAAAATGTTCAGAATTTCAAACAACTTCTCCTCTGGAGCCTCTGGGCCAATTTAGCTCAAATTTCATTTGGAGCCTCCTTAGATAGGGGGAACAAAAGATTGCTAAAATGGTCACGGTTCGTTGACCAAGATGGGCGCCATGCCCATATATGGTAAAAACCTTTATAAATCTTCTTCTCTAGAACCGAGGATGCTTTGGGGCTGAATGTTTGCATAAATCATCGGGGACAGGGGGTCTACCAAAGTTGCTAAAATAATGGTCAGACATTGACATTTGACTTTTTTACGGCAAGGTCAAATTTGCTTCCTTATGCATTTGCATGGGAAAAAACATTTAAAAATCTTATTCTCCAAAATAGAGGATGGCTTGTGGCTGAATCTTTGCATATATCATCTGGAACGGGCAGTCTACCAAAGTTGCTGAAATAATTGTCATACATTGACATTTAACCTTTTTATGGCGAGGTCAAGTTTGCTTCTGTATGCATTTGTATGGGCCCCATACATTTGTATGGAAAAAAAGTTGATAGTTTCAAATGGCTTTTCCTCTGAAGCCTCCGGGCTAGTGTTGCCCAAATTTCATGCAGAGCCTCCGTGGGCAGGTGAATGAAAGATTGCTAAAATGGGTATGGTCCATTGTTCAAAATGGCTGCCATGCCCATATATGATAAAAACCTTTAAAAATCTTCTTCTCCATAACCAAATAAGCCCTGGGTCCTAATCTTTGCACAAATTACGGGGGACAGGAGATCTACTAAAATTGCTCAAATGATGGTTCTATGTTGACATTTGACCTTTTTGCCTCCAAGGTCAAATTTGCTTCCCTATTTGTGTGGGCCATGTACATTTATATTGAAAGTATCGAAGTGACTTGTAGATCAACAGTAGTTAAAATTGTTCTGATTGGAAATCTAAGATGGCCATCATCTGGTTTATATTTATAATATTTCCCTGCCACTGTGCTGTTTACATGTATAAAATCATGATTCTTCAGAAACCACTTAGCCAATTTCCACCAAATTTCACATTGATCCTTCTGTTGAAATGTGATTGATAGTTTATTCAAATGATCATGCTCCATTGACTGTCAGACCCATATATCCTTCTTCAAAACTAAGAACTGCTCAAATGATGTTATTTTCATTAGTTGCGATGATAGGATTGGAAAAATGTTGCATAACATCTGCATGTCTGCAGTGGCTATGTCACTCAGTGAGCAAACCGTGGCCCTTGGGCCTCTTGTTTCGCTTATTTTCCTAAACGAAAGGGCCAGTTGATTTGAAAATTGGTAGGAAGGATTGGGATGACTTGTAGATATAAAAATAGCTAAAATCGTTCCAATAGGAAATCCAAGATGGTGGCCATCTTGAAAATATATTTTTCCCTTCTTCTTCTGAAATGAAAGGCCAATTGACTCGAAACTTGATAGGAAGCATCGGGGTGACTTGTAGATGAAAAATAGCTCAAATCGTTGCGATAGGGAATCCCAACTTGCGGCTATGATGGCCATCTTGAAAATCTTGTTTTGAACTTTTTCTCCTGAACCGACTCAAAGTTCATTGAAAGTATCGAGGTGACTTGTAGATCAACAGTAGTTAAAATCATTCTGATTGGAAATCCAAGATGGCTGCCATCTTGTTTATGTTTATTATATTTCCCTGCCACTGTGCTGTTTACATGTATAAAATCATGATTCTTCAGAAACTAATTAGCCAATTGCCTCCAAATTTCACATTGATCCTACTGTTGAAATGTGATTGAGAGTTTGTTCAAATGATCATGCTCCATTGACTGTCATGCCATATATAATATTCTTCTTCAAAATTAAGAACTGCTTAAAGGTTGATCTTTTCATTAGCTGCGATGACAGGACTGGAAAAATGTTGCATAACATCTGCATATCTGCAGTGGCTATGTCACTCAGGTGAGCGACCCGTGGCCGTGGACCTCTTGTTTTCCCTATATATCTATATAGAAAACTTAAAAGTCTTCTTGTCAGAAACCACTGGACCGATTTCCATATACTTTTGCAGAAATGTTCCTTTGGTGATCCTCTACCAAGGTTGTTCAAGCCATTTGGATTCGTCAAAAAACATGGCCGCCAGGGGGCGGGGCTTATTTTCCCTATATATCTATATAGAAAACTTAAAAAATCTTCTTGTCAGAAACCACCAGACCGATTTCAATATAATTTTGAAGGAATGTTCCTTTGGTGATCCTCTACCAAGATTGTTCAAGCCACTTGGATTTGTCAAAAAACATGGCAGCCAGGGGCGGGACTTATTTTCCCTATATATCTATATAGAAAACTTAAAAAATCTTCTTGTCAGAAACCACTGGACCGATTTCCATATAATTTTGCAGAAATGTTCCTTTGATGACCCTCTACCAAGATTGTTCAAGCCATTTGGATATGTCAAAAAACATGGCCGCCAGGGGGCGGGGCTCATTTTCCCTATATATCTATATAGATAACTTAAAAAATCTTCTTGTCAGAAACCACTGGACCAATTGCTATATAATTTTGCAGAAATATTCCTTTGGTGATTCTGTACCAAGATTGTTCAAGCCATTTGGATTTGTCAAAAAACATGGCCGCCAGGGGGTGGGTATTTTCCCTATATATCTTTATAGAAAACTTGAAAAATCTTCTTGTCAGAAACCACTGGACCAATTTCATTATAACTTGGCAAAAATGTTTCCAAGGTGACGATGTACCAAAATTGTTGAAGTAATCGTGATTCGTCAAAAAACATGGCCACTAGGGGGCGGGGCTTATTTTCCCTATATATCTATATAAAAAAAACATTAAAAATCTTCTTTTAAGAAACCATTGGACCGAGTTGAATGTAACTTGGCAGGAATGTTGCTTTTGTGACCCTCTACCAAGATTGTTCAAGCCTTCATGATACGTCAAAAAACATGGCCCCCAGGGGGGTGGGGCTTATTTTCCATATATATCTGTATAGAAAACTTTAAAATTCTGTCAAATACCTCCTGACTGATTTCAATAATGCTTTAATAACCCTCTACCAAGAATGTTCAAGCAATCCTGATTTGTCAAAAAACATGGCTGCTAGGGGGTGGGGCTTATTTTCCCTATAGATCTAAATAGAAAACTTTAAAAATCTTTTTGTCAGAAACCACTGAACTGATTTCAATTTAACTTGGCAGGAATGTTCCTTTGGTTACCCTGTACCAAGTTTGTTCAAGCTGTCATGCTTCGTCAAAAAAAAAAAAAAAAAATGGCCATTAGGGGGTAGGGCTTTATAGCGATATAAAACACTTTAAAAATCTTTTTGTCAGAAACCACTGGACCAATTTCAAAATAACTTGGCAGAAATGTTCCTTTGGTGACCTTCTTTCAAGATTAAGTCAAGTCATGATGTGTTAAAAAGAAAAAAACATGGCTTGGGGGGGGGGGGGGGGGGGGGCTATAAAATTTATACATAAATCTTAGGGGGGGTGGGTATAAAATTTATACATAAATCTTAGATCAGTGACCTTGGCTGAATGTTCAACAGTAAGTATGCAAATCTGTTTGCTCAGGTGAGCGATATAGGACCATCATGGTCCTCTTGTTTGAACTTTGTCATTTTGTCACTTTTTCAACTTTAACTTTGTCATTTTCTGAACCTCAGATTGTATGAAAGTGTACAGACTTGGGTACTTTTTGAGCCCAATTTCTCAGGCATCATATGAGAAAATGCATATGCTTTCAATGAAATTCCTATATTCATATAATCCTTGTCTTTAATTATGCCCACGCCATTTTCAATGGGGTCCATATAGTATCACCACTGTCCGTACGTACGTCCATCCCGTCCGTCCGTCAGTCCCGTACGTAACTCATATGGTTTCTGTGCGATATCTTTTGAAATGATTGGTATATTGGATTGAAATTTTATACACAGGTATATAATCATAAAATGTAGGTCAAGTTCGATTTAGGGTAAAATCCACCAATTATTTTGGGAGTTATGGCCATTTTTCACCTTTGAAAATTTTGAACTTTGAAAAATGGTTTCCGTACGATATCTTTTGAAAGGATTGGTGCACTGGATTGAAATTTTATACACAGTTATATAATCATAAACTGTAGGTCAGGTTTGATTTAGAGTAAAATCCACCTATTAATTTGGGAGTTATGGCCCTTTTCCTACTTTGGAAAATGGTTTCATATTTTATACACAAGCATATAATTATAAAATATAGGTCAAGTTCGATTTAGGGTAAAATCCACCAATTATTTTTGGAGTAATGGCCCTTTATCAGTGTTGAAAAATAGTTGAAAAATGGTCTCCATTCGATATCTTTTGAAAGGATTGGTGTATTGGATTGAAATTTTATACACTGGTATATAATCATAAAATATAGGTCAAGTTCGATTTAGGGTAAAATCCACCAATTATTTTGGGAGTTATGGCCCTTTTTCAACTTTGAAAACTTTTCAACTTTGAAAAATGCTTTCCGTGCAATATCTTTTGAAAGGATAGGTGCATTGAATTGAAATTTTATACACAGGTATATAATCATAAAATTTAGGTCAGATTTGATTTAGAGTAAAACCCACCTATTATTTTGGGAGTTATGGCCCTTTTTCAAATTTTGAAAAATGGTTTCTGTTCCATAACTTTTGAAAAGATTAGTATATTGGATTCAAATTTTATACACAGGTCTATAATCATAAAATGTAGGACAAGTTCAATTCAGGGTAAAATCCACCAATTATTTTGGGAGTTATGGCCCTTTTTCAAATTTGAAAAAAGGTTTCCGTTCCATAATTTGAAAAGATTAGTGAATTGGATTTATTTTATACACAAGCATATAATTATAAAATATAGGTCAAGTTTGATTTAGGGTAAAATCCACCAATTATTTTTGGAGTTACGGCCCTTTTTCAACGTTGAAAAGTAGTTTCAGTTTGATATCTTTTGAAAACATTAGTATATTGAATTCATATTTAACACAGGTATATCATCATAAAGTAGAGGTCATGTTCCAATTAGGGTAAAATCAACCCATTTTTATGGGAGTTATGGCCCTTTTTCACCTTCAAAAGATATTTTCCTTCCGATATTTTTTTAAAAAAGATTGATTTGTGTATTGGATTCATATTTTATACACAGGTATATAATCATAAAATATTGTCATGTTCTATTTAGGGTAAAATCTACCAATTATTATGAGAGTTATGGCCCATTTATCAACTACATTTTTCGCAAAATGCCTGCGTGTGGGTGAGGATGGCCCTGGGCGGGGGCATCTGTGTCATACTGACACATTTCTAGTTTTTGTCACTTTTCCAACTAAGCACTGCTAAGAATAAAATAAATTTATTTAATAACCACATCCTGTGACTTTTGCCCCAGCAGGTGCGGCGCCGCCTTCCGCGGAATTCTGGTCTATAAATAGTAAATATCCTATCCCCGGCCTCGGTGGCTCAGTTGGATGCGCTGTCCGACTGGAGACCAGGTCGCGGGTTCAACCCCCGCCGAGGTCGGCAACATTATTTCGTGGAGTTTGATCATGAAATATTTTCTACGGTCATTCTCTTCCTTCCGCTGATTCAAGAAGGGCAGTTGTCAGTTTATGGCAAAAGAATGTGCACAATACTGGTTAACCGCTTAGAGGACTAAGCCTGCCCAGTAAACGTGTGGTTAGGTTAACAGACCGCACTCGACATGACCCCATTGGGTTGACTGGGCCGTAAAACCTCTACACAAACAAGCTCCAGATAAGAGAGGTGTTCAGATATGGTTTCATATTTCACCACAGCCTCAGTGGCTCAGTTGGATGCGTGTCCGACTGGTGACAGGTCGCGTGTTTGATCCCCACCAGGTCCGGCAACATTCTTTTGTGGAGATTGTGGAGATTGATCATGATATATTTTCTATGGTCACCCTCTTCCTTCCGCTGATTCAAGAAGGACATTGCCAGCCTCGGTGGCTTAGTTGGCTGTGCGTCCGATTAATGATCAGGAGGGTGCGGGTTCCACCCCACCAGGTCAGCAACATTCTTTCGTGGAGATTGATCATAGAATTTTTTTCTACAGTAATTCTCTACCTTCTGCTAATTCAAGAAGGGCATTTTCAGTTCCTGGCAAAAGAATGTGCACAATATTGGTTAATGGCTTAGAGAACTAAGCCAGCCCAGCAAAAGAGTGGTTAGATAAACTGACCACACTCGACATGACACCAGTGTGTTGACTGGGCCACAGAACAGCAACACAAACACCAACAATAAAAAGGACAGTTGTCATTTTCTGGCAAAAGAATGTGCACAAGTACTGGTTAACTGCTTAGAGATCTAAGCCTGCCCAGTAAATTAAAAGAGTGGTTAGGTAAACTGGCCAGCTAGACCTATCCCTAATGGGTTGACTGGGCCATAAAACCTCAATCATTTCACCATAAAACATGACTCATTAGAATTATTTTGCCAAGGCAATTCTAATTCCACTTTAATGTGTATATCTATCAGCAGTACTTAAAATTTGCTTTAGGTTGTTTATATTTTACACATTTACATTTCTTTAAAACTTGTAATTCCCTTATTAAATATCATATGTCTTAAAAACCTTTTGAATATACATCTTCTTCAGCAAGAGGCAATAAACTTCCATAACATTTGAATTACTGTGCTTTCAAAACTTTTGAACTACTGTGCTTTCGGCCTTACTTGGAAATGCTCTATTAGCTTTGCGTTTTTTGTTAAATGAAAATATTTTGTCCTGCTTGACAGTATATTACCAGAAACCATTTATCTTTTCTGTTCCCCAGTTTTGTTCTCAAATATTTATCCTAAAATTAAATTTACAGCCAAGCATTTGTCTGAATTTTTATCTAAGAAAATATTTTTACATTTATTTTCTGATTTTTATAGTCCCGTTTGAAAAACGGGATGTATTATGTTACGGGGTATGGCGTCCGTCCGTAAACTTTTTCATTTCCGGCTAACTCCTCCTACAGTTTACATCCGATCAAGCTGAAACTTGGTATATAGTTAGACCATGATGTGGCGCAGCGCATATTGTTTCGGGGTTACAGTCCACCAAATGTTTGCAGAGTTATGTCCCTTAGAAAATTTCTGTAAACTTTTCATTTCCGGTTAACTCCTACATTTTACATCCAATCAAGCTGAAACTTCATATATAGTTAGACATGATGTGGAGCAGTGCATATTGTTTCGAGGTTACAGTCCACCAAAATATTAGAGTTATGCCCCTTTGAAAACTTCAGTCGACTTTTCGTTTCCGGCTAACTCCTCCTACAGTTTACATCCGATCAAGCTGAAACTTGATTTGTAGTTAGACCATGATGTGGAGCAGCGCATATGGTTTCAAGGTTACAGTCCACCAAATATTAGCAGAGTTATACCCCTTTGAAGATTTCTACTAATTTTTTGTTTCTGGCTAAATCCTCCTACAGTTTACATCCAATCAAGCTGAAACTTCATGTACAGTTAGACCATGATGTGGTGCAGCGCATATTGTTTCGCGGTTACAGTCCACCAAATATTAGCAGAGGTATCCCCCTTTGAAAATTTTAGTAAACTTTTCGTTTCCGGCTTAATCCTCCTACAGTTTACATCCTATCAAGCTGAAATTTTATTTGTAGTTAGACCACGATGTGGAGTAGCGCATATTGTTTCAAGGTTACAGTCCACCAAATATTAGCAAAGTTAAACCCCCTTGAAAATTTCTATTATTTTTTGTTTCCGGCTAAATCCTTCTATAGTTTAGATCCGATCAAGCTGAAACTTCATAAATAGTTACACGATGATGTGGAGCAGCACATATTATTTCGAGGTTACAGTGCACTAAATATTTGCAGATTTATGCCCCTTTGAAAGTTTTTGTAAACTTTTCGCAGCATATTGTTTAGAGGTAATAGTGTGCAAATTTTATTTTATAATAGGTATATTTTTTGCAAATAACTAAAGTTTTGGTCATATGGGCAAGATATTGATTTTTTTTTTTTTTTTTTTTTTCTTTTATTAGATTTTCAAGGAAATGTTGCCATTATTAAATCTTTATGAATACATAATTCTTTTTGGATTTTTTTTTTTTTTTTTAATACTCTTCTGATTTGGCTCCCTTGAAGAACAAAAATAAAATCAGTATTAAACAAGTTAAAAGTTTACAAAAAATTTCTTGCAGCATTTTTTTTTTTTTTTTTTTGGTTGTTTATTTTTGTTGTGTTATTGTTTGGTCCGATATTGAAGTATAGGAAAAACAAATCAGCCAAAGGCTAATATGAGCTTATAATATAGTCATGCTTCTGTGGTGTGTCCTCCGTCAGAAAGCACTTCTCCCTAGAAGCAGCAAACCTCCCTATTTTCCCAGGAGGGAGAAGTCACTTCTTCCTTAATTCCTGGGTCAGTTTGGTCACTTAGGTTACAGTTCACCAAATATCAGCAGGGATATGCCCCAATGAAATTTTTTTAATTTTTTTTTTTTTTTTTTTTTTTTTTTTTTTTTTTTTTGTAATTCCACTTACAGTTTATATCCGGAGCACTGAATTATACAGGAGCCAGTTTTTGTGCTACATCTTTTTACTTGCCACGGGCGTATAATGCCCCGCTTGGCGGAGCTCTTGTTAGCTCAACTGTCACAAAGTGACAAGGTGAGCTTTTGTGATCTCATTTTGTCCATCCTCCATAGTGTGTGCGGACGTCCTTGCATCCGTAAACAATTTCTTCAAACGATATCTCGTCCTAAACCACTGTTTGGATTTTGACCAAACTTCACAGGAATGATCCTTGGTTGGTCCTCTTTCAAAGTTGTTCGTGGTTCCTGTCCATTGCACTTCTAGGTCACAGGAGCTAAAAATAAATTTTTTAACTGAAAACTTAAAAAATCTTCTTGTCTGAAACCTGAAAGCCCACTTCTTTGATATTTGTTATGTAGCTTCATCTAGTGGACCTCTACCTAAGTTGTTCAAATTATAGCCCTAGGTAAAAAATGTCCCCGCGCCGGGGGTCGCTTGTTTTACATAGACCCATACAGGGAAAAACTTTTAAAATCTTCTTGTCTGAAAGCAGAAGGCCCTGGCCTTTGATATTTGATACATAGCTTCACCTACTGGACCTCTACCAAGATTGTTCAAGTTATTGCCCTTGGGCCAAAATGGCCCCACCTCGGGGCCGACATGTTTTACATAGACTTATATAGAGAAAACCTTCAAAAATCTTCTTATCTGAAAGGCCCTGGCCTTTGATATTTGGTACATAGCTTCACCTAGTGGACCTCTGCCAAGACTGGTCAAATTATAGCCCATAGACTTACATAGGAAAAAACTTAAAAATCTTCTTGTCTGAAAGTGCAAGGCCTTGGCCTTTGATATTTGGTATGTAGCTTGACCTAGAGGTCCTTTGACAAGAATGTTCAAATTATGCCCTTAAGGTGAAAAGAGACCCTGTCCAGAGGAGGGGTGGGGGCACTTTTTTTTAGCTCGCCGGGACTATGTCCCTGGAGAGCTTATGTTGTCACCCAGGCGTTGGTGTCGGTGTCCGCATTAGCACAATGTTTTAGTTTTCAAATGTGTGCATACTTTTTTAACTGTTTAAGGTACTGCTTTCATATTTGGCCTACACCTACTTTAGGGTAAGACCTTTCAATAGCATACACTCCCATCCCCGAAATAGACTTTTTATATAGGTCAAGGTCAGTTCTTACTTTGTCTTTTACATCCATGTTTAAGTTTTGCGTTTAAGTTTTGAAAAGTGTACATAACTGCTGAAGTATTTAAGATAGGGCTCTAATATTTGGCCCCCACTAGCCTTAGGGTTAGACCTTTAAGTAACACACACCTCTTCCTCAGTTTGACCTTCTGCCTAGGTCAAGGTCAGGTCATACTTTGTCTTTTGAACCCATGTTCGAGTTCTGCGTTTAAATTTTGAAAAGTGTTTGTAACTGCTGAAGTATTCAAGATACCACTTTAATATTTGGCCCACACCAACATTAGGGTAAGACCTTTCAATAGCACAGACCTTTTCCTCAGTTTGACCTTCTGCCAAGGTCAAGGTCAAGTTATACTTTGTCATTTAAACCCATGTTTGAGTTTTGCGTTTAAATTTTGAAAAGTGTTCGTAACTGTTAAAGTATTCAAGATGCTGCTTTAATGTTTGGCCCACACCTACCTTAGGGTAAGCCCTTTCAATAGTACACACTTCTTCCTCAGTTTGACCTTCTGCATAGGTGGAGATCAGGTCATACTTTGTCATTTATACCTGTGTTTAAGTTTGAGAAGTGTACATGGCTGCTGAAGTAAGATACAGCTTTCATATTTCATCCACACCAGCCTAAGGGAAGATGTTTCAATGGCATATACCCCATCCCTCAGTTTGACATTCTTCCGACATCAAAGTCAGGTCATACTCTATCATTTACTGCTATGTTTAAGTTCTGCATTTAATCTTTAATATTTAAAGATTGTTTTCTTATTCAATCAGCCCTTTCCGGCGAGCTGTGTTGTCTTCTGACAACTCTTGTTTACATAGAGCAAAAAGCCATTGGCAATGATTAGGCCTAGGACTATCAAATTAATAGAGAGGATGGACCTAAGAGTAGATGAACTTTAAGTCAAAGGTCAAGGTCACCATGACCTTTCGTACCAAAAAGCTTACAGTTGTGCAGTGCTTATGGTTAGGACCCTCAAAGTTAGTAGAGGTTTTGGTCCTCACCAGTAGATGATCCTGAGGGCAAAGGTCAAGATCACCAGGACTTTTGACTTTTAGTACTAAAAAGCTTGATAACTTGACAATGTTTGGGGCTAGGACCCTCAAACTTAGAAGGAATGTTGGTCCTCAGCAGTAGATGACACAAAGGGCAAAGGTCATGATCAAGTTCACTATGACCTTAAGTACTTAAAAGCTTGATAACTTGGCAATGCCCTTCCGCTGATTCAAGAAGGGCAGTTGTCAGTTTCTGGCAAAAGAATGTGCACAATACTGGTTAACCGCTTAGAGGACTAAGCCTGCCCAGTAAACATGTAGTTGGGTAAACTGACCGTGCTTGACCTGACCCCATTGGGTTGACTGTGCTGTAAAACCTCAACACAAACAAAAACTTGGAAATGCTTGGGGCTAGGACCCTCAAACTTAGAAAGGATGTTGGTCCTCACCAGTAGATGACACTGAGGGCGAAGGTCAAGGTCACAGTGACCTCTAGTACAAAACATGCTTATAACTCGGCAATGCGTGGGGCTAGGACCCTCAAACATAATAGGGATGTTTCTTATGATCGGAAGATGGGCAGAGGTCTTGGACAAGGTCACCATGGCCTTTAGAACCGCATCTCTGTTAGCAATGATTCAGGTTCAGGTTAACATGATTCAGATGATCGATATAGGGCCATCATGGCCCTCTGGTTTAATTATTGATGTTTCATGACATGTGAAAATTTCAGAAAATTTGAACTTGTGAAGCTGGTTGAAAATCTGCCTTAAGTCTACCTACCCTATGGAATTTTGTAATTTTCAGCCATTTTTACTATGGGGGAAAAAGGGAGAAGATTTGCTTTTATTTTTTTTTTTTTTGTTTTAAACCATTGAAGAGAATAAAACTTTCGGTGCATAGGTAGGAACAACTAATGGTTTTGCTTTGAATTGTGACAAAAGTTTACAAATTTACCTCTGATTGTTGTTTAGCACTCTGGGTAAAATTTTCAGCAGATGCATCTTATTTTTCTCAGAAAACAGGATTTGACATTTCATGTAAATTGTCTCCATTAGAGACAATTAGCATGAAATGTCAAATCCTGTTTTCTGGAAAAAATAAAAACATCCCCAATTTGTCGTCTGCTGAATTAGTCCAGAGAGTGGTAAAGGTTAAAGCACAATGCAAAAACTCTGAAAGGTTTTGAAAGGAGAATAGTAAATTTTGTATGCAGTTTTCAGCACTAGACTCAGGAAATTTGTTTTGTCATCATAATGCTTAGCAAGCGGTATAAAAATTTCAGCAGACAATATTTTGCAATATTTTTAGCTCACCTGAGCCACAGGCTCAGGATGAGCTATTGTGATCACTTGCCGTCCGTCGTCTATCTGTCTGTCTGTCCACACCTTTCAACGACTTCTCCCCTGAAACCCCTGGGCCAATTTTCTTCAAACTTCATGTGGAGCTTTCTCTTAAAGGGGGATTGAAACTTTGTACATATGGTCATGGTCGGTTAATCAAGATGGTCGCCATGCACACATGGTAAAAACACTAGAACCAAGAAAGTTTCAAGGCTGAATCTGGGTATAAAGCATCATGGACTCAAGGGCTACCAAGTTTGTTCAAATGATGACCCTAGGTTGACCTTTGACCTTTTTATGGCAAGGTCTAATTTGTGTCCACATGCATTTGTATGGGGAAAATGTTGAAAAGTCATTTTCTCAAAATGTATTAAAGACTAATCGCTGAAACTTACAATGAGTGATTAAAGTAGTAAAACATTTTAGTTATAATCAAAATTTTGTTCCCTAGGGGTTATCTGCCCTTGCCCCTGGGCTATATACATGCATAAAATTATGTAATTTTTAAATGTCTTTAAAATCGCTTGATCAGTTTTCATCAGATTTCACATCGAGCCTTCTGTCGAAAGGGTTTTGCCATTTTATTCAAATGGTTCTGCATCATTGAACAAGATGGCCGCCATGCCCATATATGATAAAAATCTTCTTCAGAACCAAGAAAGCTTTGGGGCTGAATCTTGATATATAGCATCGAGGACTCAAGGTCTACCAAGTTTGTTCAAATGATGACAGTAAGTTGACCTTTGACTTTTTACGGCAAGGGGTTATCTGCCCTCGTCCCTGGGCTATATACAGGTATAAAATTATGAAATCTTTAAATGTCTTCTCTGAAAAAAGGGATGTTGACAATTTGTTCAAATGGTTCTGCGTCATTGAACAAGATGGCTGCCATGCCCATACATGGTAAAAACACTTAAAAGTCTTCTTCACCAGTACTAAGAAAGCTTCGAGGCTGACTCTTGGTATACAGCATCCGGGACTCAAGGTCTACCTAATTTGTTAAAATGATGAGACTAGGATGACCTTTGACCTTTTTGTGGTATGGTCAAATTTGTCTTCCAGTTGTATGGCATTTGCAAATATGCAATAGCTGTTTTTATCAGGTGAACGAATTGTGGTTCATGGGCCTCTTGTTCTTACTTTCTCAAGAAAATAGGCTTTGACATTTCATGCAAATTGCTTGATAACTGGGAAAAAAAAATCAATTTGTCATCTGATGAATTTGAGTTTTGTAGTGGCTAAAGATTGTCTTTAGTCACTCTTTTGGTATTTAAGGGTAAATACGGTAGTCGGTATATAGTCTGATCATGGCATGTTCACCCAGACTTGGCTTTTACAAAGGAAAATGCGCACCCATACTGGACTGAGCATGTGTAGACTGGTCAGAGCATGGTAAGATAGCAGTTCTTATGGTCTGTCTATACGCATATTAGCTTGTTTTCTTACGCCTGCTTTACTTTATAAAAACTTGTTATTTTCAGATTGTTCGATTTTGATGCATTCAAACGAGAGTATTCTAACAAAGAGACATTAACAGAAGCATTGCCGTATTTCTGGAAGAATCTTGATAAAGAGAATTACTCTATATGGCACTGTCGATACCTGTACCCAGAAGAACTAGGACAAGTGTGGATGACATGCAACTTAGTAGGGGGTAGGTTACCAGCAACGGGCCCCCGTAGCCTAGTGGATAAGAGAGTTGACTCTTAATCCATTAGGTTTCTCACCGCTGTGGTTCGAGCCTCGCTCGGGTCATATGTGGGAAAGCCAAGTTCTGCTTACGGATGGTCAGGTGGTTTTCTCCGGGTTCTCCAGTTTTCGCCCACCTTCGATGAACGATCGGCTCGATATAAGTGAAATATTCTTGAAAGGGCCGTAAAACCCAAATCAAAAAAAAAAAAAAAAAAAAAGGTTACCAGCAACTCCACCACATGAATGGCAAATTGTGCTTGGCAAATTGTGCTGCTCCAGATTGGCTGGCATATTCTTGCTTTTTAGCTCGCTTGTATGAAAGTACAGGAAGAGCTATTGCACTACCGGCATCGGCAGCAGTGGCGGCAGCAACAAAAATGTTGAAGTTTTACGTCAGTTTTTAAGACGTCATATTTTCTAAATCCTCTGATGGGTTGATTTTATATTTGGTATATATAGATGTTGGTCCAAAATTTCATTCAAAGTTTTTAAGATCTCTTAATTTCTAAATCCTTGCATGGATTTACTGTATATTTGGTATGATAATAGATATTGGTCCAAAATTTTATTTGGCACTACCCCCACCCCTGCTTATGACCTAAAGGTCAAGGTCACGGACTTAGAAATTTATGCTAACGTTTTGCATTAAAGTTTTTAAGATCACTTAATTTCTAAATCCTTGTATGGATTAATTTATATTTGGCATGATTATAGATATTGATCCAAAATTTTATTTGGCACTATCCCCACCCCTGCTTATGACCTGAAGGTCAAGGTCAGGGATTTAGAAATTTATGTTAAAGTTTTGCGTCAAAGTTTTTTAGATCTCTTAATTTCTAAATTCTTGTATGGAATTACTATATATTTGGCATGATTGTAGATATTGACCCAAAATTTTAATCGGCACCATTCCCACCCCTGCCTATGACCTAGAGGTTAAGATCTTAGACTTAGATATTTATGTTAAAGTTTTGTATCAAAGTTTTTAAGATCTCTTAATTTCTAAATCCTTGCATGGAGTTACTTTATATTTGGCATGATTATAGATATTGATCCAAAATTTTATTCGGCACCATTCCCACCCCTGCTTATGACCAAGAGGTCAAGGTCACAGACTTAGAAATTTATGTTAAAGTTTTGCGTCAAAGTTTTTTAAGATCTCTTAATTTCTAAATCCTTACATGGATTTACTTTCTATTTGGCATGATTATAGATACGGCTCCAAAATTTTATTGAGCACTATCCCTGCCCTATAACCTACAGGTCAAGGTCACGGACTTAGAAATTTTATGTTAAAGTTTTACCTGAAAGTTCTTAAGATCTTTTATTTACTCCCCAAAATTATACCCAGTACCATGTCTCCCCCAACCCCCACCCACCCACCCTATGATTAGGATTTTAAGATCATAGTCTTAGTTTTTAGCTCACCTGAGCTGAAGGCTCAAGGTGAGCTTTTGTGATCACTCACCGTCCGTTGCGTCGTCGTCGTCGTCCGTATGTCCGTCCGTCCACAATCTTTAAACATCTCCTCCTAAACCACTGATTGGATTTTGACCAAACTTCACAGGAATGATCCTTGGTTGGTCCTCTTTCAAAGTTGTTCAAATGGTTCCGGTCCATTGCATATCTAGGTCACAGGAGCTAAAAATAGATTTTTTAACTAAAAACTTAAAAAATCTTCTTGTCAGAAACCACTGGACCGATTTCAATATAATTTTGCAAAAATGTTCCTTTGGTGATCCTCTACCAAGATTGTTCAAGCCATTTGGATTCGTCAAAAAACATGGCCGCCAGGGGGCGGGGCTTATTTTCCCTATATATCTATATAGAAAGCTTTAAAAACCTTCTTACCAGAAACCACTGGACCGATTTCAATATAATTTTGCAGAAATGTCCCTTCAGTGATCCTCTACCAAGATTGTTCAAGCCATTTGGATTCGTCAAAAAACATGGCCGCCAGGGGGCGGGGCTTATTTTCCCCATATATCTATATAGAAAACTTTAAAAATCTTCTTGTCAGAAACCACTGGACTGATTTCAATATAATTTTGCAGAAATGTTCCTTCGGTGATCCTCTACCAAGATTGTTCAAGCCATTTGGATTTGTCAAAAAACATGGCCGCCAGGGGGCGCGGCTTATTCTCCCCATTTTTCTATATAGAAAACTTTAAAAATCTTCTTGTCAGAAACCACTGGACCGATTTCAATATAATTTTTAAGAAATGTTCCTTTGGTGATCCTCTACCAAGATTGTTCAAGCCATTTGGATTCGTCAAAAAAACATTGCCGCTAGGGGGCGGGGCTTATTTTCCCTATATATCTATATAGAAAACTTTAAAAATCTTCTTGTCAGAAGTCACTGGACCGATTTCAATATAATTTTTTCAGAAATGTTCCTTTGGTGATCCTCTACTAAGATTGTTCAAGCCATTTGGATTCGTCAAAAAAGATGGCCGTCATGGGGCGGGGCTTATTTTCCCTATGTATCTATAAAGAAAACTTTAAAAATCTTCTTGTCAGAAACCACTGGATCGATTTCAATATAATTTTGCAGAAATGTTCCTTCGGTGATCCTCTACCAAGATTGTTCAATCCATTTGGATTCGTCAAAAAACATGGCCGCAAGGGGGCGCGGCTTATTTTCCCCCATTATCTATATAGAAAACTTTAAAAATCTTCTTGTCAGAAACCAACAGAAAAGATTTCAATATAATTTTGCAGAAATGTTCCTTCGGTGAGCCATTTGGATTCGTCATAAAACATGGCCGCCAGGGGGCGGGGCTTATTTTCCCTATATATCTATATAGAAAACTTTAAAAATCTTCTTGTCAGAAACCACTGGACCGATTTCAATATAATTTTGCAGAAATGTTCCTTTGGTGATCCTCTACCAAGATTGTTCAAGCCGTTTGGATTCATCAAAAAACATGGCCACTAGGGGGCGGGGCTTATTTTCCCAATATATCTATACAGAAAACTTTAAAAATCTTCTTGTCAGAAATCACTGTGCCGATTTCAATATAATTTTTTCAGAAATGTTCCTTTGGTGATCCTCTACTAAGATTGTTCAAGCCATTTGGATTCGTCAAAAAACATGGCTGCCAGGGGACGGGGCTTATTTTCCCTATGTATCTATATAGAAAACTAAAAATCTTCTTGTCAGAAACCATTGGATCGATTTCAATATAATTTTGCAGAAATGTTCCTTCGGTGATCCTCTACCAAGATTGTTCAAGCCATTTGGATTCGTCAAAAAACATGGCCGCCAGGGGGTGGGGCTTATTTTCCTTATATATCTATATAGAAAACGTTAAAAATCTTCTTGTCAGAAACCACTGGACCGATTTCAATGTCATTTTGCAGAAATGTTTCTTTGGTGATCCTCTACCAAGATTGTTCAAGCTGCCATGATTCGTTAAAAAACATGGCTGCTAGGGGTCGGGTTTTTTTTTCCTTATATATCTATATAGAAAACTTTAAAAATCTTCTTGTCATAAACGACTTGACAAATTTCAATATAACTTGGCAGAAATGTTTCCTTAGTGACCCTCTATCAAGATTGTTCAAGCCGTCATGATTTGTCAAAAAACATGGCCGCTAGGGGCGGGACTGGGCTTATTTTCCCTATATATCTATATAGAAAACTTGAAAAAATCTTGTCGTCAGAAACCACAGGACTGATTTCAATAAAACTTAGCAGAAATGTTTCCTTGGTGACCCTTTACCAAGATTGTTCAAGACATGATTTGTCAAAAAACATGGCCGCTAGGGGTCGGGGCTTATTTTTCCTATATATCTATATAGAAAATTTCAATGATCTTCTTTTCAGAAACCACTGGAGCGATTTCAATATAACATTTCAGGAATGTTTCTTATGTAACCTCTATCAAGATTGTTCAAGCCGTCATGATTCATCAAAAAACATGGCCGCCAGGGGGCGGGGCTTATTTTCCTTATATATCTATATAGAAAACTTTAAAACTCTTCTTGTCAGAAACCACTGGACCGATTTCATTATAACTTTGCAGAAACTATATATCTATATAGAAAACTTTAAAAATCTTCTTGTAAGACACAGTTGGACCGAGTTCAATGAAACTTGGCAGGAATGTTGCTCTGGTGACCTTCTACCAAGATTGTTCAAGCCTTCATGATACGTCAAAAACCATGGCCCCCAGGGGGGCGGGGCTTATTTTTCGTATATATCTGCATAGAAAACTTTAAAATTCTTCTTGTCACATACCCCATGACCAATTTCAGTATTACTTGGCTGGAATGTTGCTTTGGTGACCCTCAACCAAGATTGTACAAGCAATCATGATTTGTCAAAAAACATGGCTGCCATGGGGTGGGGCTTATTTTCCCTATATATCTAAATAGAAAACTTTAAAAATCTTCTTGTCAGAAACCACTGAACAGATTTCAATATAACTTAGCAGGAATGTTCCTTTGGTGACCCTCTATAACTTTTGTTCAAGCTGTCATGATTCGTCCAAAACATGGCCGTTAGGGGGTAGGGCTTTATAACTATATAAAACACTTTAAACCACTGGACCAATTTCAATATAACTTGGCAGAAATGTTCTTTGGTGACCCTCTTTTAAGATTCAGTTCAAGTCGTCAAGATGCGTTAAAAAAACATGGACCGTTGTGTGTGTGTGTGGGTTGGGGGGTTGGTGCTATAAAACTTATACAAAAATCCTAGAGCAGTGAACTTGGCTGAAACTTCAACAGTAAACATGCAAATCTGTTTGCTCAGGTGAGCGATATAGGACCATCATGGTCCTCTTGTTTATTTGATTGATAAGCGCGAGTTCAGGCCAGCTATCCTTTCTGGTGACAGGTCTTGTTAACATTGACCCTTTAGAAGACTGGTTACATCACTCATAATAACATTCTCTTTTATTGAAATAGCATGCCATATCCCAATTTACATGCGAGCCATAAAGTGAGAAAACATACCTTATGACATGTGCTCAACAAAGACTAGGGATCTAGTTGTGCATCCCTGCAATCTGATCAGTCTTCGTTCTCTGCATTAAGAAACTTTGCCTCCTTGACTATCCAAATTGAGCCCAGTGAAGATTCCGATCAGACTGCATGAATGCACAGGCTGATCTGAATCTTTGCTGTGTGCACATGTCTAAATGTATGTTTTCTGAGGTTGCAGCTTATTGGGAAATTTAGCTTTGGTTGCCATGAATACTGCTACTGCTTATTTCCCACAAATCAGGTTTTACCTGCTTCCATTTAGTTTTGTTTGCACCAACAATGAAGTTGTACAGTCCCAGTTGTTTCCCAATAGTTAATTATTAGAAAAGAGAGAAAATAAACAAGTCCCTAAAAGAAATAAAACTGAGTTTATTATTATGGTCCCAGCTTGGTAAACAAGAAATGGAGAACAGTTATAGAATTTAGAGCAAATTAGTGACGACTCCATATTGACAGAATGTTGAGAATCCCACTTATTTCAGATCTTGGCAACAATGAAAATACGGTTTAAAGGTTGATGCTTGATCTGCTTTCGATGCAACCTTACCTTTTTAGCTCACCTGAGCCAAAGGCTGAGTTACTGGGTGAAGGTATGTGTGTATACTAGAAAAAGCTGAGAAGGCCTAACCCTGACCAGAAACAGTGTGGTTAGATTAACTTAAACCACCAATGCATGACTAAAATACTGGTGCTACAATAAACCTTACTATATGACAAAAAAAAAAAAATAATAATAATAATAAAAACAACAACAAAAAACAAACAAACTGAAAGTGCAGCCATTCCCAGTAAGTTAGATTCATTCATCCATTCGCAATAAGTTAGATTTATTTTTCTTTAGTTTTGCTCCCCTTTAAACAAGTGTCTACTCTTAAAGAAAAGAGGGACCCTTTTTTTAGGAGGGTCTGGATTTTCAGGAAAGCCAGAAAGTCAGTAGTTATCTCCCTTGAATTAAACTCAATAGCTTAGTTAAGCAGCGTATCTGCCTATTTACTTAATTCAAAATATTAAAAAACTCAGTTAAATCCACCTACAGCGTAACCAAATGCAAACAAAATTGCCGATACGCAAAACGGACATTTTCCGGTGCGTACCAAGTTTTATCAAAGCTGCCAATCGGCAATTTCCGCCGAAATTCACGGCGAAGTATATCTGGTTCTCGGATTCAGAAATCACAGGCAAACTTGAGGGAACTAATCTTGATGTTTCCAAAATGGTGTCTTCACGTCGCAGAGAAGAAAAAAATCTACCTCTTGAACCCCAGACCAATAAAATAATAGACTAAGTGCGAAGTTTGATGCAACATCCATTGTTACGGACGTTCTTGAGTTGAATGACACGTGCAATCCAGTGTATTGTGCATGTCAAATCTTGAACGAACTCGTTACAAATTTCGAAACCGAAAGTAGCCATCCTTCCTGCGAAAACATGTCAGAAAAGACAATAAAATCGTGGACCAAAAGGTATCATATATATGAGATATTCAGTTACATTTTTTAGGGCACTATACTCTATAACCCAACCATGAAAAGTCAGTCCACAGAGCTTTACATTAATATGACTAGGTACCACAGAGCTTTACATTAATATGACTAGGTACTGCCAAAGTAATTGTGCAGCATCCAGAATGGCTTTAAATGTCTTTCAGATATAAAAACATATTTATTTACAAAATTACCCAATCAAAATTATTGAATACCCAATGTGTCGGATTAAGAATATTAAATACCCAATTAAAAATCTAATTACCCAATTCAAAGAAAAAATGGTGGGTATTTACCCAATAAGTAAAAAAAAATAACTAAGGTACTGTAAACTGAAATGATATACATCTTAAAAGAGAAAACACACAAAAAAAACCCCAACAACAATTATTTCTCTGCATCACCGTTTTATCGCATCTGCTTTAGCAGTACGACTTAGGCATGCAAGTTTCTGTCCGTCAGTTTGTCAATCTGTTAACATTTACCCTGGGTAACTTTTGAGCGCAACTTCTCTTACAGTTTTGTACCGATCATTTTGAAGCTATGCATGTGTTTTCTTCATGGTATGAGGATGTGCATGTGGTTTGGATATAATTGTTAGATCATTTTTTGTCACTTTTTCCACATTGTGAACTTAGACATTTTTCACCTTTTATATATAAACAGTTGGTACCTCTTGTGAGCGCAATTCCTCTTACAGTTTTGTACCTATTATTGTGAAACATTGCATGCATTTTCTGCATGGTAGGATGTGCATGTGGTTTGGATATAATTGTTAGATCACCTTTTACACTTTTTTTACACATTGTGGACTTAATAGTCATTTTTCACCCTCAGTATATAGACAGTGGGTACCTCGTGAGCACAACTCTGTTCATACAGTTTTATACCAATCTTTTTGAAATTTTGCACATGTTTTCTCCATAGTCTGAAGATGTGCACGTGCTTTTCATATAATCCTTGCCTTGGGGGGAGGGGAGGGCAGGGCAGGTGCGACATCAACTTCCACCAAAGTTCAATCTATTTTTAGCTCGCCTGAGCTATGCTCAGGATGAGCTATAGTGATCTCTTTTTGGCCGTCCTCAGTCCGTCCGTCTGTTAACATTTTCAAACGACTCCTCCTCTGAAGCGGCTGAACCAATTTTGCTCAAATTTCATATGGAGCTCCTTAGGTTGGGGGAACAAAAGATTGCTAAAATGGTCATGGTGTTGACCAAGATGACTGCCATGCCCATATATGGTAAAAACCTTTAAAAATCTTCTTCTCCAGAACCGAGGATGCCTTGGGGCTGAATCTTTGCACAAATCATCGGGTACGGGGGGGGGGGGGGGGGGGGGGGGGGTCTACCAAAGTTGCTAATGGTTGTACATTGATATTTGACCTTTTTAGGTTGAGGTCAAGTTTGCTTCCCTATACATTTGTATGGGAAAAATGTTGAGAATTTCAAATGACCTCCTCTGAAGCCTAAGGGCCAATATTGCTCAAATTTCATGTGGAGCCTCCTTGGGGCAGGGGAATGAAAAATTGCTAAAATGGTCCCGATCCATTGACCAAGATGGCCACTAGTGGTGGGACATCATTTGGAAATCATAATCGATCATCGGTTGGAATTGGTTGCTGCTGCCGATGCGATTTTCCGATTATAATCGGTTCCTGAATAATTCGCTTTGGCATGCACTGTTAATCCTTGTTCATGGTCATGTGTTTACAAGTTCATTCAACTGTACTGCACAACAACTGAACTCTATATTTACAAGGCGTTTGCCAGTACTATTTTCTGAGATTTGGTGGCCTATGTTAAGCATGTTATTAATATTTTTTCTTTTTTTTTTTGTTTTGCAGATCCAATAATAATAATAATAAAAAAACTTAACATAGAGAGAAAACATATCTATGATGCTTTAAAATGCTTTTTAAGACATATATGTTTCAACCCACCTGTATGGTTCAAAAAGAATTAAAATTAAAATATCCGACTACTAGTCCAGTGTCAGATACTAGTGTGCAGTCGGTAAATTTCAGAGTTACTTCATTGATTTTAAATGAAAAACTGGGTGAAAAAAACAAAAAAGAAAACAACAAAAAAACAGAATCACTAGTCTGAAGGGCTGAAGCTGTTTTACTAGTGCTTTGACACCTTAATTAATAAAATTTGAAGAATTTGTTCCATTCAGAAATTGCAAAACTAGCATATTATATGAGCAATTTTTAGCGGCAAAAAATACATCAAAACGGATATTTGTCCGAGTCATAGGACCAGGCAGCTTAATTTTAGGGAACATGAACTGTCAATATATTTGACTTTAACAGTTTACACATTATTTCTGCCCTCTATTGTACAGAATGATTCTGTTACAGATCAATTTACATCAAATCAACCGTGAACTAGTCGGCAGGCTTGGTGAATCTGAATTACACGTCATAACTACATACTAGCCAATAAAATAAACTTTCTCTGTCCCGCCTTCTACTGCGTAGTTTTGCAAATCAAAAGCGGCGGCTTATTGTCACAAACCTTTATGGTCAATGAGTTGTGTAATCAGTGACAGATGCCATCATACACTAGTAATGACAGAAAAAGGTAAGAGAAAAGTCCAGGCAGTGCCACAATCACAAACCGCAGTACATCAACAGGTAACTGTTTGTTTTACCCCAAGTGGTTAATTGAAAACATGCATGGTCAATCAGTTTGCTGATGATCGATTGTGAGGAAGTTCAGTCGATTATCGGAATCGGGAGCTTCCAGCACGCCGCTAATCAATACCACCCGATCATGGTAAAACCTTTAAAAATCTTTTTTTTCAGAACAGAGGATGCCTTGGGGCTGAATCTTTGCACAAATCATTGGGGATGGGATGTCTACCAAAGTTGTTAAAATGATGGTCGTACATTGATGTTTGACCTTTTTACGGAGGTGGTTGGGTGGTGCGAAGGTGTCGTGTATCTTGCGTCACTGGGGTGTCCAACTGATACTGGCTTACAGTTGGGTAAGGCCTGCTATCCTTGTATCAAATAAGGGTAGAGGTTGAATGTTTTTATTTCTTCACTTTCATTCCTGTTCCTCTTTCTTCCCGGTCCCTCTCTTTTATCTCCTTTTCTGGCGAAAGAATGTGCAGAAACTGGTTAACCGCTTAGAGGACTAAGCCTTCCCAGTAAACATGTGGTTAGGTAAACTGACCGCACTCGACATGACCCCATTGGGTTGACTGGGCCGTAAAACCTCAACACAAACAAAATCTCCTCTAATATCTCTTCTATCTCTCTTCTCTCTTTCTCTGGGAGACAACACAAAATGACCCACAAGGGTTGACGTGTCGTTAAACGCCAACACAGTCAATTGAGCTTTTTACAGTGAGGTCAAGTCTGCTTCCGTATGCATTTGTTAATATGCCCCATACATTTGTATGGAAAAAATGTTGATAATTTCAAATGACTTCTGTTCTGAAGCCTCTGGGCCAATGTAGCTCAAATTTCATATGGAGCCTCTTTGGGGCAGGGGAACGAAAGATTGCTAAAATGGTCATGGTCCATTGACCAAGATGGCTGCCATGCCCATATATGGTAAAAACATTTAAAAATCTTCTCCAGAACCAAATAAGCCTTGGGGCCTAATATTTGCACAAATCATCGGGGACAGGAGATCTACCAAAATTGCTAAAATGATGGTCCTATGTTGACGTTTGACTTTTCTGCAGCAAGGTCAAATTTGCTTCCCCATGCATTTGTATGGGCCCTATATATATGGGAAAAATGTTGAGAATTCATATTTTGGACATCTCTATAATCCAGTTGAATCCAAACTTGATGATGAGCATTAGGATGCTTAGTAGACACAAAATAGCTAAATGAGCCAATAAAAAATCCAAGATGGCTGCCACAGCCACCATCTTGAAAATTAATTTTCGACACCTCTTCCCATACCTTTGGTCGCTTTGAGCCGAAACTTGCTATGTAGCAGCAGGATGACTTCTGGATCGAAACAAGCTAAAACTGTGCCGATCGGAAATCCAAGATGGCCGCCATGGTTCCTCTCCATTGAACAAGATAGCCACCAGAGCTGAAAATAGAAATTATTCAAACGACATCTCGTCCTTGGCCAATGACCCAATTTCAAAATATTTGCACAGAAGTCTTCCTCCAATGGCCCTCTACCAAAATTGCTAAAGTGGCTCGGCTTGGTTGATCAAAATGGGGCCAGAGCTAAAAATAGAAAAAACCTTTAAAAGACCTCCTCTGCAGCCAGTGTCCCGAGTTCAGAGTAATTTCGCAGAAGTGTTCTTTTTATGGCACATTTACTAAAATTGCTAAAATAATTCGGCTGGGCTGAACAAAATGGCCGCCAGAGCTAAAAATAGAAAAAAAAAAAAAAACGACATCTCCTTGACCAGTGGCCTGATTTCAAAATTTCACAGAAATGTTCCTTTTATCCCTCTTTACCAAAATTGCCAAAAATGTTCTGTTCTGCTGAATAAAATGATCACCAGAGCTAAAAGTAGAACAACCTTTAAACAACATCTCTGTGGCCAGTGGCTGGATTTTAAAATAATTTCACATCAATGTTCCTCTTATGCCCCTTTACCAAAATTGCTAAAATGATTCTGCTCTGCTGAACAAAATGGTTGCCAGAGCTAAAAATAGAAAAAAAAAAAAGAAAAAAAAACCTTTAAAGGACAGGATAAGAAGATGACCCAATTAACTTCTGAAAAAAATCTGAATTTTTTTTTTTACTTATGGCCCTTTGAAAATTTCAGCATTTTAACCTTGTAAGCAAGATATCTCAAAAACTGTTTTAGCAATTGCCTTGAAACTTGACAGGCTGAATGATGAGTAAATGACCTGATTAACTTACAGCAGTTAACTCAGGTGAGCGTTGTGGCCCATGGGCCTCTTGTTTTAATATAATGGGCAAATAATTTTTCATATGGTAGGCAAGTAATTTTTCATATAATAGACAAGCATAAGTTAGACAAGCTTTCTAGCCATGCAAGAGACATATTGTAAAGAAAAATTGGGATTGCTTTCGATTGAGAAGTATTCTGCCGGAAACATCTAAAGCAGAAGCTAATTAAATAAAACAAAAGCTATGTTTCTATTTCAGGAATGTTTCAGAGAATAGACAAAATGAGGAAAAATGCTTTTGGTAGTATGTGTATCTTTGGTGAAGACAAAAAATGTGAGATTGAAGGTATCTGGGTATGGAAAGGCCCAGAACTTGCTTTTACAGTAAGTATTTATTTAGATCATTAACCATCTTTGAGCTGTGGTGAGCCTCTCAGTCAGCTAATTATACCCTTGACATACGAAGTATGTGGGGGTATATAGTTTTCACTTTTCCATTTGTCCGTACGTTAGTTTGTTCGTCTTTCCATCACGTCCGTGGATACAGAGTCAAAGTACTTGGCAGAAATGTAGAACAGGACCAGACGATGTGTGCGTACAAGAATGACAACTTTGCCTTTCTTACTTTTGGCGTTATCTCCTGTGGTTATGTTTGACAGTGATAATCCATTGATTTTGTGTCAGCTCTGTAAGTCAAAGACCCTTTGGAATATTTTTATGATACTTGGTAGAAATGTAGAACAGGACCAGTCGACGTGTCGCGTACAAGAATGACAACTCTGCCTTTCTTACTTTTGGTGTTATCTCCCTTTGTTTTCTCTGACAGTGATTATCAATTGATTTCGTGTCCACTCTGTAAGACAAAGACCCTTTGGAATATTTTTATGATACTTGGTAGAAATGTAGAACAGGACCAGACGACGTATCATGTACAAGAATGACAACTCTGCCTTTCTTACTTTTGGCGTTATCTCCCTTTGTTATATTTGACTAATTATTAGCTCACCTGTCACGTAGTGACAAGGTGAGCTTTTGTGAACACATTTTGTCTTGTGCGTGCGTGCGTCTGTCCGTTCGTCCGTAAACGATTTCTTCAAACAACATCTCCTCCTAGACCACTGATAGGATTTTGACCAAACTTAACAGGAATGATCCTTGGTTGGTCCTCTTTCAAAGTTGTTCAAATGGTTGCGGTCTGTCGTCTAGGTCTCAGGAACTAATAATAGATTTTTTTAACTGAAAAACTTAAAAAATCTTCTTGTCAGAAACCACTGGACCGATTTCAATATGATTTAGCAAAAATGTTCCTTTGGTGATACTCTATCAAGCTTGTTCAAGCCATTTTGATTCATCAAAAAACATGGCTGCCAGGGGGCGGGGCTTATTATCCCTATATATCTATATAGAAAACTTTAAAAATCTTCTTGTCAGAAACCACTGGACCGATTTCAATATAACTTGGCAGAAATGTTTCCTTGGTGACCCTCTACCAAAATTGTACAAGCCATCATGATTCATCTAAAAACATGGCCGCTAGGGGACGGGGCTTATTTTCCCTATATAATCTATATAGAAAACTTTAAAAATCTTCTTGTCAGAAACCACTGAACCGATTTGAATATAACATGGCAGGAATGTTCCTTTTGTAACCCTCTACCAAGATTGTTCAAGCCGTCATGATATGTCAAAAAACATGGCCACTAGGGGGCGAGGCTTATTTTCCCTATATATCTATATAGAAAACTTTAAAAATCTTGTTAGAAACCAATGGACCAATTTCAATATAATTTTGTAGAAATGTTCCATTGGTGACCCTCTACCAAGATTGATAAAGCGATCGTGATTCGTTAAAAAAAAAAAAATGGCCACCAGGGGGCGGCGCTTATTTTCCCTATATATCTATATAGAAAACTTTAAAAATCTTCTTGTCAGAAACCACTGGACAATATTTCTTTGGTGACCCTCTACCAAGATTGTTCATGCCGTCATGATTTGTCAAAAAACATGGCTGCTAGGGGGTGGGGCTTATTTTCCCAATATATCTATATAGAAAACTTTAAAAATCTTCTTGTCAGAAACCACTGGACAGAGATCAATGTAATTTGGCAGGAATGTTACTTTGGTGACCTTCTACCAAGACTGGGCCGGCCTCGGTGGCTCAATTGGATGCGCCGTCCGACTGGAGACCACGAGGTCGCGGATTCAAACCCCGCCGAGGTCGGCAACATTCTTTCGTGGAGATTGATCATGAAATATTTTCTACGGTCATTCTCTCCCTTCCGCTGATTCAAGAAGGGCAGTTGTCAGTTTCTGGCGAAAGAATGTGCACAGTACTGGTTAACCGCTTAGAGGACTAAGCCTGCCCAGTAAACGTGTTGTTAGGTAAACTGACCGTGCTCGACATGACCCCATTTGGTTGACTGGGCCGTAAAACCTCAACACAAACAAAATCTATCAAGATTGTTCAAGCCCTCTCGATACCTCAAAACAATGGCTGCCAGGGGGGCATGGCTTATTTTCCCTATGTATCTATATAGAAAACTAAAATTCATGTTGTCAGAAACCACTTGACTGATTTCAATATTACTTGGCAGGAATGTTGCTTTGGTGACCCTCTACCAAGATTGTTGAAGCAATAATGATTCGTCAAAAAACATGGCTGCTAGGAGGCCAGGCTTATTTTCCCTATATATCTAAATAGAAATATCTAAAAATATTCTTGTCAGAAACCACTGAAATGATTTCAGTATAACTTGGCAGGAATGTTCCTTTGGTGACCCTCTACCAAGTTTGTTCAAGCTCTCATGATTCGTCAAAAAACATGGCTGTTAGTGGAGGGGCTTCTTTTTCCTATCTGAGTTCGTCTGTCATTACTGACAATGACCAATCCTAATCAACTGTGATGTGTTATTATTTGTGTGTTCTAAGATGGCTGATGAGACCAATCTTAGCTCTAAACTGCCTGTTGCAGGTAGAACAAGAGAGGTCTGAGGAAGAAATCTCTGTTGGTGATGCCTTAGCTCTGGTTTTCCGCTGTGCACGTTTCTGCTCGGCTTCGCTGATTCTTTTTGCTTCGTATTCACCAGCTCCCCTTTTTATGAGGCCTTGCCACTTTGTACGATCCTGTGCAATCTGTTCCCACGACTCTGTTGGTATGTTGAAGTCTTTAAGTGAGGCTTTGAGGGTGTCCTTGTATCGCTTCTTCTGACCACTATGGGAGCGTTTTCCTACTTGAAGTTCTCCATATAGGATTTTCTTTGGCAAACGTTCATCAGGCATTCTGGTAACATGGCCTGTCCATCTTAACTGTGCCAATTTCAGAAGAGTATGTACACTCTGCATCCCTGCCCTTTTCAGGACTTCTGTATCTGGAATCCTGTCTTGCCACTTGATCTTTAGAAGTTTTCTAAGACAGCTTGTATGGAAGTGGTGCAGTCTTTTGGCATGCCGTTGGTAAACGTTCCAAGTTTCGCATGCGTATAATAGTGTTGGCAGCACTACCGATCTATATACTTTCAGCTTTGCGTCAAGTCTGCTTCTACTTGCTGTGAATGTGTGTTGCTGATTAAGATGACATGTGCTGTGAATTGGATTATAGTGAGGGAGAAGCGCGCAGAGTCAACCTCACTCTCTCATCCTGACCTAGCTGGATCCAGAGGCAAGACTGTCAGGACATCTGGAGCTAAGCCCGGATGCAATGGATGACCATGACTTCTTTTGTGCCATGTCATGCTCTCCGTGCTCCACAACATGCTGCTGCATCGCCATTTGGGCCGTTGAATCATAGTAATGATTTCTTCCGCCCCAGCTGCCAAAGCAGACTTTACATAACTGGAACTAATCAACTGTGTGATGTGTTATTATTTTTCCCTATATAGTTATATAAAACACTTCAAAAAATTTTTTGTCAGAAACCTGGACCGATTTCAGCATAACTTGGCAGAAATTTTCCTTTGGTGACCCTCTATCAAGATTCAGTTCAAGCTGTCATGATGCGGTGAATGGATTTTGAAATAATTTTACAGGAATGTTCCTTGGGTGACTTTCTACCAAAATTGCCTAAATGGTTCCGCTCCGCAAAACAAAATGGCTGCCAGAGCTAAAAATAGAAAAAACTTTAAAACAATATCTCCACCAAGGCCACTGACCCAATTTCAAAATAATTTCACAGGACTGTTCCTTGGGTGACCCTCTACCAAAATTGCTGAAGCTGTTCCGCTCGGATGAACAAGATGGCCGCCAGAGCTAAAATTAGAAAAACCTTTAAACATCTTCTCGTCTGTCAACAATTTACATCTCCTCCTAAACCAGTGAATGGATTTTGAAATAATTTTACAGGAATGTTCCTTGTGGTACCCTCTACCAAAATTGCCTAAATGGTTCCGCTCCGCTAAACAAAATGGCCCCCAGAGGTAAACATAACAAAAACCCCTTAAAACGACATCTCCTCCAAGGCCACTGGCCCAATTTCAAAATAATTTCACAGGAATATTCCTTGGGTGACCCTCTACCAAAATACCTCAAACCGTTCCGCTCTGATGAACAAGATGGCTGCCAGAGCTAATAATAGAAAAACCTTTCAATGACTTCTTATTAACCAGTGAACGGATTTTAAAATAATTACAAATGAATGTTCCTTGGGTGCCTCTCTACCAAAATTGCTCAGCCAGAGCTAAAAGTAGAAAAAACCTTTAAACTTCTCCTCCTTAACCAATGGATGGATTTTGAAATAATTTCATAGGAATGTTCCTTGGGTGACCCTCTACCAACATTGCTCAAACCGTTCTGCTTGGATGAACAACATGGCTGCCAGAGCTAAAAATAGAAAAACCTTTAAATGACTTCTTCTTGTTAACCAGTGAACGGATTTTAATATAATTACACATGACTGTTCTTTGGGTGAATCTCTACCAAAATTGCTCAAACCGTTCTGCTCGGATGAACAAGACGGCCGCCAAAGCTAAAACTAGAAAAACCTTTAAACGACTTCTCCTCCTTAACCAGTGGATGGATTTTGAAATAATTTCACATGAATGTTCCTTGGGTGACCCTCTACCAAAATTGCTCAAACCATTTGCTCGGATGAACAAAATGGCAGCCAGAGTTAAAAATAGAAAAACCTTTCATCTTCTCCTCCTTAACCAGTGGATGGATTTTGAAATAATTTCACAGGAATGTTCCTTGGGTGACCCTCTAACAACATTGCTCAAACCATTCCGCTCGGATTAACAACGTCGCTGCCAGAGAGCTAAAAATAGAAAAACCTTCAAACGACTTCTCCTCCTTAACCAGTGGATGGATTGTAATAGGCAATTTTTTAAAAATTGAAGAGAAAACATTCAAAAAGTAAACCATTGATCCAACCTGTCTCAAATGTTCCTCAAGAGACCCTTTACTAAACTACAAAATTCTTTCAACAATTACACAACATGCCCCCCCCCCCCCTCCCCCCCCACCCATCCATACACACACCACCACCTCCACTGTGTACAGCACTTGTTTTCCCAATATATTTGTACAAAAATATGATCTGTATAGAAAACTTTGATAATCTTACAAACCATTTGCCTGTTTTAAATTAAATTAATACAACCATCCTGAACCTAAAGCAATGGGACACAGGTGAGTGATTTCGGGCCATTATGGCCCTCTTGTTTAGTTGGATTGCTGCACCTGTGCCTGACCTTTGAGGTCAAGGTCAACGGCTTCACATAATGTGTGATTAAATTCTTTCAATGTTATAACATATAGCATACAACTTCCTTCTCCAGAGTCAAATACTTCGTGCTCTTTAAAAATGGCTGTAGCTCTGGTCGGGGTTATACCTGCCCCACTGGGCACTTTGTCTAGTTTGTTATTTTTTCTTTAGCTTGCCTGAACAACATTCAGGAAGAGCTATTGTTCTCACCCTAGCGTCAGATTTGGCAGCGTTGTAGTCATCAAATGGCATCTACAGATGTTAAAGTTTTGCATTAAAGTTTTTAGGACCTCACTATTTCAAACCCTTTGATGGATTTTGTTCATGGGATATTGGTCCAAACTTTAATGCAGTACCATCACCTCCCCCCCCCCCCCCACCCAAAAAATAACACCAGGAGGTCGCGGGTTCAACCCCCGCCGAGGTCGGTAACATTCTTTCGTCGAGATTGATCATGAAATATTTTCTACGGTCATTCTCTCCCTTCCGCTGATTCAAGAAGGGCAGTTGTCAGTTTCTGGCGAAAGAATGTGCACAATACTGGTTAACCGCTTAGAGGACTAAGCCTGCCCAGTAAATGTGTGGTTAGGTAAACTGACCGTGCTCGGCATGACCCCATGGGGTTGACTGGGCCGTAAAACCGCAACAAAAATAAAAAAACAAAAACAAAAACATACACACACACACACCTACACACACCAAGTTTAAGTTACAAAAATAGATGTGTGATGTTAATCGTATGAAATTGTTTGACTAAGAATTTTGAGCTCCGATGAGCTTATACATAATTGCAAATTAGTACGCTGTAACTTTGAAATAAAGCACAATTGTTTACGGAGATAGCCAATCTAGATAGCCGATAGTAGAACAGAAAAGTATGAGTATTTGCATATCTGAAAAGCTGGGGAAAAAGGAGTCAACCGATTTTGATGTTTGAAAACGTATGGCGTCTCAAAATTTTTGATAACTTTCGGGATTAGACCCATTTTTCACATGCGTATAAATAAAGTTTGTCTTTTACCATTACCACTCTCTGGAAATATTCAGCAGATTACAAATTGATGATAATTTCCTTTTTTTTTTCCCAGAAAATAGGCATTGTCAACGCTCAGGAAAAAAAAAAAATTTTCAAAATGTCGTCTGCCGAAATTTTTACCACAAATGCTCTACTATCTCTTCTATCTCTCTTCTCCCTTTCTCTTGGAGATGACACAAAATGACCCACAAGGGTTGACGTGTCATTTAACCCCAACACAATCAAATATCAAGTGTTAATTCAATAATATGAATTATTAATATGTTGGATGTTTGGGCTTATGTATTTAATAGGTGCTACCTATATCCATGCATCCAAATTACCATCACATGCTTCAAATGTGGGTTGGCCAGATCTAACTGAATTTGATTTCAGACCACGCTTGACTTCTAATCCACAGCATGAATAACGTCCAAGTCAACTATATTTCAGTAGTTCAGAGACATTGCCTCCGAATTTGTGGGACTTTTACCCGACCCGATCACATGAATTCGGGCCCTGCTTAGTTACTAGCAGCTCTGCCATGGATCCTTTAGGCAGCCCATCTGTTTCGCAGGCCCCGATGGGCGGGGGCCATGCTTTCCAAATACCGAAAACTAGTGTACGTCGATGACAGGTACAACGACAATATACTTCGTTCGCTTACCTGTGTCAAAGATTTTTAAGATTATCATGTGAAAAGAGAAGTCTATGTGTTATCTAAAAATCTACATCAAAGTGTACTTTGTGCACAAAACGAATCATGCTTAGCTTGTAAATAGACGGAGGATGGATAGAAATAAAATTCAAAGCGGAGACAAAATTAAAAATGGCTGCGTTCGCAAATTATGTATGCTGACATCATAAGTCTCATGATTCAACCCCTTGCAATTGGAATACTTGGCGTTATTGGTTATTTTGTTGCTATTATCGGCACGGCCGCCGTGTCAATAGTCTCTGCCAAATCACGGAACGTTTATTGTTTTTCACGGGGTGGTTGGGTGGTGCGAAGGTGTCGTGTATCTTGCGTTATCGGGGCGTCCAACTGATATTGGCTTACAGTTGGGCAAGGCCTGCTATCCTTGTAGCAGGTAAGGGTAGAGGGTGAATGTTTTTATTTCTTCTATTTCTTCACTTTCATTCCTGTTCCTCTTCATTCTCTATTCCTCTCTTTCATCTCTTCTACTATCTCTTTTCTCCCTTTCTCTGGGAGACGACACAAAATGACCCACAAGGGTTGACGTGTCGTTAAACCCCAACTCAATCAATTTATTGTTTTTCAGGATAAGCACCGAACCACCCAAGCATTTGTTGGACCATCACATTTTTGGTCACACCCATCACTGGTCACATCGGTAGTCTATAGTAGTGCGTCTACACGCCAAACCGGAGCGGGGAACTGCGCAGAAGTTCCCGTTGGGATGCACTTATAATTGCCTGTTATTTTGACAGATGAGTAGTTCACAACTATAGATTTGTAAGAAAATAATTTTAGTGATATTTTTTGTCACTTTTGCTGCAAAACATGTTGTGGGTACTCATTGGAATGACCTCATTGAGGCCATTCTAAATGAAAACCCGCGTTTTGCTGCAGAAAAAAAAAAACAAAAAACAGCAACAACAAAAAAACATACTATAAGTAAGTTTTAAATAGGCTTACTATATCTCGAGCCAATTAATATTCATCCATGAAAATGTTGTGGGTACTCAGTAGAAGTATCTTGCAGAGGTGCTTCTAATGACTACCACAATATATGTTTTCATGGAGAAGTGGGACAAACATCCATATTTTTTATTGAAAAAAGCATCTTATCCAGAGCTATGGTAATAATAACTAACTGAAAGTTTTGAATAAATGCTTATGAAAACCTGTTGACATCAGAAGTCTATTCTGATGCCCAGGTCTCCAGCACCTGCAGCGCTTTGATTCCTTTAGGGGTGGGGATTTGTACTTAGAACACAGTTGCATCTCATTTAGAGCTTCTAAAGTCTGCCTTCACTGGCTTCAGTTAGTGCACTTAAATCAGTTTCTTAGTAGCTGTTAGGTCTAGGGATTTGGTACATTGACTAAAGATGCATTTTGAAAGACTGCCATCACTGTATGACTGTGACCTCTTTTGATTTGTTTATACTGCACTTACTTTGTTACGTTTACGTTGGAGCAGGCCTAGGTGGCTCAGTCAGATGTGTTTTTTAACTGGTAATCAGGAGGCAGTGGGTTCTATTCCTGCCAGGTCCGGCAACATTCGTTCGTGGAGATTGATCTTGAAATATTTGCTACGGCCATTCTCTCCCATCTGCTAATTCAAGAAGGGCCTTTGTCAGTTTCTGGCAAAAGAGTGTGCACAACTGCTGGTTAACTGCTTTAATATCTGAAAATAATTGTTAAACTGAATAGTGATTTAGAAATATAGCTTGCTTCTTTATAATTTTGTTACTGATCTCATATCATTTTCATTTCAGTTGTCACCTGATTGGCAAGTAGATTACGAGTCATATGAATGGAAAAAGTTGGACATAAACTCAGAAGAAACAAAAAAGATGGTTCAAGAATTCTTTGCATGGGAAGGGGACTTTAATGGAAGAAAGTTTAATCAAGGAAAGATCTTTAAATGAAATGTTACTTTCTGTCATATTTAAGACTCCTTAACAGTTATACCAAGTGATAAAATAAATGTGCTATTGGGATTGGTACAAAGAAAGAAAGAGAAGAAATTGTGATGTGTTGTTATTTATTTTAATAACCTTGTTAATAACCCATGAAATGCCATTCAAAATTGTAGTAGACAACATTCTGTTAAAAGTTCTTTTCCAAGACAATAAGGTTTGACATTTCATCTTTCTGGCGAAAGAATGTACACAATAATTGTTAACCTCATAGAGGACTAAGCCTGTCCAGTAAAAGTGTTGTTAGGTAAACTGACCACACTCAACATGACCCCATTGGGTTGACTGGGCCGTAAAACCTCAACACAAACAATTTCTTGACATTTCATGTGTCTAGCAAATGATTTGAATGCAGTGTCAAGCTTTATTTTAAGGTAAAATATTTTAGAATGTTGGCTATTTCTCTTGTGGCTGGCACTTTAAGAGAATGTTTTTCCACCTCCAGGATCAGATCATTTGGGCCCAAAATCAGCATGTAAATATACCAAAAAATCAAAATTGATTGACCTAAACTTTGCTTCAACAGCCTTAATGCTTGGCACTCGAGGTAAAAATTTCAGCACAGGACATTTTGTTTTGAAATGTTTTTCTTATTTTTCCTAGAAAACAGGTTTTGACATTTCATGCAAATCATCTCCAGTGAAATGTCAAAACCTATTATCTGGGAAAAATAAGGTGTCATCAACTTGTCATCTGTTGATTATTCCCAAAGAGAGGTATAAAGGTAGTAGGTACTGTTAATATTCTGCTTCTACAATCAAATTACTTGTATAATGAATTTAAACTTGCTATAGATCACAATCGTCCTCAAATTGGAAGGATGAGTTTCAAAATTGTCCACACTTGGATTTTACTACACTTTGAACACTTCTGGTGGTCATAATAATGTTCTAAACAAAATTTGAAGAAAAAAAAAACAAAAAAAAAACAACTTTTCATGATCAAGGCTAAAATAATTAAAGATTACATTCTTTCCAAAACGGAAGTTGTCCCAGGAAAAAGTGTGGTCAGGTAAACTGACAGCATTCAACATGACTGTAATGGGTTTACTGGGTCATAAAACCTCAACACAAACAAACAAAACAGAAGTTGAGGGGTCAATGCAGAAAATAATGAAGCTGCAGTTAATGCTAGTCCCAGAATTTTTCATAACAGGAGAGAAATTTTATAAAGTATTTCATCAAAACAGCCTAATTTCAAGCTAAAACAATTCTTGTCTTGAGCTCGCAGCTTGGTTCCTAGATAAAATGTATTTTTAGCTCACCTGAGCACGAAGTGAGCTGTTGTGGTCAGTCAATGTCCGTCCGCCGTGCAGCGTCAACAATTGCTTTACAAGCCTACTCCTCCTACACCCCTATGCCAATTGACTCAATACTTGGTAGGAAGCATCGGGGTGACTTGTAGATTAAAAATAGCTAAACTCGTGCCAATCGAAAATCCAAGATGGCCTCCATCTTGAAAATCTATTTTTCGCTTCTTCTCCTGAACCGAAAGACCAATTGACTCCAAACTTACTAGGAAGCGTCGGGGTGACTTGTAGATCAAAAATAGCTAAAATCATGCTAATCGGAAATCCAATATGGCAGCCATCTTGAAAATCTATTTTTTGCTTCTCCTCCTAAGCCCAAAAGCCAATTGACTCCAAACATGGTAGGAAGCATTGGGGTGACTTATAGATAAAAAATAGCTAAAATCGTTCCAATCGGAAATCCAAGATGGCCGCCATTACGGCCATCTTGAAAATCTATTTTTTGCTTCTGAACCGAAAGGCCAATTGACTCCAAACTTGCTAGGAAGCATCGGGGTGACTTGTTTAAACAATCATCATGAATCTTGCTCAAAATGTTTGTCTTGATGATTTCTAGGTCAACTTCCAAACTGGGTCACCTGGGGTCAAAAACTAGGTCACCTGGCCAAATCAGTGGAAAACCTTGTTATCACTCTAGCGGTCACATTTTTAGCTCACCTGAGCAAAAGCTCAGGTTGAGC
Organism: Anodontia alba; assembly: GCA_964016985.1. NCBI lineage: Eukaryota > Metazoa > Mollusca > Bivalvia > Lucinida > Lucinidae > Anodontia > Anodontia alba. Next base: position 72,413,141 of record OZ024823.1, read on the forward strand.
TATTTTCATCACCCTATGTCGTCCATCGTTCGTCGTCAACAATTAGTTTGTTAACATTCTAGAGGTCACAGTTTTGACCCAATCTTGATGAAACTTGGTCAGAATGTTTGCCTAAATGAAATCTAGGTCAAGTTTGATACTGGGTTACTTGGGGTCAAAAACTAGGTCACCAGGTCAAATCAAAGGAAAAACTTAACACTAGAGAGATCATAGTTTTGACCGAATCTTGATCAAACTTGCTCAAAATGTTTGCCTCTATTAAATCTAGGTCAAATTCGAAACTGGGTCACTTGGGGTCAAAAACTAGGTCACCGGGCCAGATCAGCAGAAAACCTTGTTAACACTCTAGCGGTCACATTTTTGAAGCAATCATCATGAATCTTGCTAAATATGTTTGTCTTGATGATTTCTAGGTCAAGTTCGAAACTGGGTCACTTGGGGTCAAAAACTAGGTCACCGGGCCAAATCAGCAGAAAACCTTCTTAACACTCTAGTGGTCACATTTTTCAAGCAATCATCATGAATCTTGCTCAAAATGTTTGTCTTGATGATTTCTAGGTCAGGTTCAAAACTGGGTCACTTGGAGTCAAAAACTAGGTCACCGGGCCAAATCAGCAGAAAACCTTGTTAACACTAGCGGTCACATTTTTGAAGCAATCATCATGAATCTTGCTCAAAATGTTTGTCTTGATGATTTCTAGGTCAAGTTCGAAACTAGGTCACTTAGAATAAAAAACTAGGTCACCGGGCCAAATCAGCAGAAAACCTTGTTAACACTCTATAGTGGTCACATTTTTCAAGCAATCATCATGAATCTGGCTCAAAATGTTTGTCTTGATGATTTCTAGGTAAAGTTTGAAACTGGGTCACGTGGTGTCAAAAACTAGGTCACCAGGCCAAACCAGCAGAAAATCTTCTTAACACTCTAGCGGTCACATTTTTGAAGCAATAATCATGAATCTTGCTCAAAATGTTTGTCTTGATGAGTTCTAGGATGTGTTCGAAACTGGGTCACGTAGGGTCAAAAACTAGGTCACCGGGCCAAATCAGCAGAAAACCTTGTTAACACTCTAACGGTCACATTTTTGAAGCAATCATCATGAATCTGGCTCAAAATGTTTGTCTTGATGATTTCTAGATCAAGTTCGAAACTGGTACACCTGGGGTCAAAAACTAGGTCACCGGGCCAAATCAGCGTAAAATCTTATCACTCTAGCGGTCACATTTTTCAAGCAATTGTCATGAATCCTGCTCAAAATGTTTGTCTTGATGAGTTCTAGGTCAAGTTTGAAACTGGGTCATTTGGAGTCAAAAACTAGGTCACCAGGCCAAATCAGCAGAAAACATTTTTAACACTCTAGCGGTCATATTTTTTAAGCAATCATCATCAATCTTGCTCAAAATGTTTGTCTTGATGATTTTTAGGTCAGGTTCGAAACTGGGTCACCTGGGGTCAAAAACTAGGTCACCAGGCCAGATCAGCAGAAAACCTTGTTAACACTCTAGTGGTCACATTTTTCAAGCAATCATCATGAATCTTGCTCAACATGTTTGTCTTGATTTCTTGGTCAAGTTTGAAACTGGGTCACTTGGGGTCAAAAACTAGGTCACCTGGCCAAATCAGCAGAAAACCTTGTTTACACTCTAGCAGTCACATTTTTGAAGCAATCATCATGAATCTTGCTCAAAATGTTTGTCTTGATGATTTCTAGGTCAAGTTCGAAACTGGGTCACATGGGGTCAAAAACTAGGTGACTTGGCCAAATCAGCTGAAAACTGTTAACACTCCAGAGGTCACATTTTTTAAATAATCATCATAAATATTGTTAAAAATGTTTGTCTTGATGATTTCTAGGTTTAGTTTAAAACTGGGTCACTTGATATCAAAAACTAGTTCACCTGGCCAAATCAAAGGAAAACCTTATTGATGCTCTAGAGGTCACATTTTTGAAGTGATCATCATGAATCTTGGTCTTGCTCAAAATGTTTGTCTGGATGATTTCAAGGTGATGTATAGTTTTCTACCCAGTGACTCTCTTTAAGTTTTTCCATTTAGGTCAGTTTCTCAGTAATTATTGGTCCGACAGAGTGATATTTGGTACTTTTGAAGTGTTTGTGTTTAGGTCAGTTTCTCAGTAACTGTTGCTCCTACAGCCAGTGATACTTAGTACATGCATACATCTTAGCATGGCCTTTTGAGTGCAGTCATCCATATTTGACCTTGACCTTTATTTCACAGTCCATTAGACATGCTACATTGTCTTACATGTTAATATAATCATTTTGAACTTTGATCAGAATGTTTGCCTTGATCAGTTCTAGATCAGGCTCTCAAAGTGCTATGTTGCTCAGGTGAGCGTTACAGGGCCATCATGGCCCATTTGTTTAAACAATCATCTTGAATCTTGCTCAAAATGTTTGTCTTGATAGGTCAAGTTCGAAACTGGGTCACTTGGGGTCAAAAACTACGTCACCTGGCCAAATCAGCTAAAACCTTGTTAACACTCTAGCGGTCACATTTTTGAAGCAGTCATCATGAATCTTGCTTAAAATGTTTTGTCTTGATGAGTTCTAGGTCAAGTTTGAAACTCTGTCAATTGGGGTCAAAAACTAGGTCACCGGGCCAAATCAGCAGAAAACTTTGTTAACACTCTAGCGGTCACATTTTTGAAGCAATCATCATGAATCTTGCTTAAAATGTTTCGTCTTGATGATTTCTAGGTCAAGTTCGAAACTGGGTCACCTGGGTTCAAAAACTAGGTCACCAGGCCAGATCAGTGGAAAACCTTGTTAACACTCTAGTGGTCACATTTTTAGCTCACCTGAGCTATGCTCAGGATGAGCTATTGTGATCACTTTGTCCGTCGTCCGTCCGTCCGTGCATCCGTCCGTTAACATTTTCAAACGATTTCTGCTGAAGCCCCTGAGCCAATTTTGCTCAAATTTCATACGGAGTCTCCTTAGGTTGGGGGAACGAAAAATTGCTAAAATGGTCACGGTCCATTGACCAAGATGGCCGCCATGCCCATATATGGTAAAAACCTTTAAAAATCTTCTTCTCCAGAACCGAAGATGCCTTGGGGCTGAATCTTTGCATAAGTCAACGGGGACGCATCTACCAAAATTGCTAAAATAAATGTCGTATATTGACATTTGACCTTTTTACGGCAAGGTCAAGTTTGCTTCCCTATGCATTTGTATGGGAGAAACCTTTAAACATCTTGTTCTCCAAAACCGAGAATGCCTTATGGCTGAACCTTTTCATATATCATCGGAAACTGGAGATCTACCAAAGTTGCTAAAATAATGGTCGTACATTGACATTTGACCTTTTTATGGTAAGGTCAATTTTGTTTCCTTATGCATTTGTATGAGAAAAATGTTCAGAATTTCAAATGACTTCTTCTCTGGAGCCTCTGGGCCAATTTTGCTCAAATTTCATATGGAGCCTCCTTAGGTTGGGGGAATGAAAGATTGCTAAAATGGTCGCGGTTAGTTGACCAAGATGGCCGCCATGCCCATATATGGTAAAAACCTTTAAAAATCTTCTTCTCCAGAACCGAAGATGCCTTGAGGCTGAATCTTTGCATAAGTCATTGGGGACAGGAGGTCTACCAAAATTGCTAAAATAAATTTGACATTTGACCTTTTTACGGCAAGGTCAAGTTTGCTTCCCTATGCATTTTTTGATGGGAAAAACCTTTAAAAATCTTGTTCTCCAAAACCGAGGATGCCTTGTGGCTGAATCTTTACATATATCATCGGAAACTGGAGGTCTCCCAAAGTTGCTAAAATAATGGTCGTACATTGACATGTGACCTTTTTACCATGAAGTCAATTTTGCTTCCTTATGCATTTGTATGGGAAAAATATTCAGAATTTCAAACTTCTCCTCCTCTGGAGCCTCTGGGCCAATTTTGCTCAAATTTCATATGGAGCCTCCTTAGGTTGGGGGAATGAAAGATTGCTAAAATGGTTGCAGTTCATTTACCAAGATGGCCGCCATGCCCATATACGGTAAAAACCTTTAAAAATCTTCTCCAAACCGAGGATGCCTTGGGGCTGAGTCTTTGCATAAGTCATTGGGGACGGGAGGTCTACCTAAATTGCTAAAATAAATGTTGTATATTGACATTTGACCTTTTAACGGCAAGGTCAAGTTTGCTTCCCTATGCATTTGTATGGGAAAAATCTTTAAAAATCTTGTTCTCCAAAACCGAGGATTCCTTGTGGCTGAATCTTTACATATATCATCGGAAACTGGAGGTCTACCAAAGTTGCTAAAATAATGGTCGTACATTGACATTTGACCTTTTTACCGTGAGGTCAGTTTTGCTTCCTTATGCATTTGTATGGGAAAAATATTCAGAATTTCAAACGACTTCTCCTCTGGAGCCTCTGGGCCAATTTTGCACAAATTTCATATGGAGCCTCCTTAGGTTGGGGGAATGAAAGATTGCTAAAATGGTCGCGGCTCATTGACCAAGATGGCCGCCATGCCCATATATGGTAAAGACCTTTAAACTCCAGAACCGAGGATGCCTTGGGGCTGAATCTTTGCTTAAATCATCGGGGACAGGGGGTCTACCAAAGTTGCTAAAATAATGGTCGTACAAGTTTGCTTCCCTATGCATTTGTATGGGAAAACACATTTCACAATCTTATTCTCCAAAACCGAGGATGCCTTATGGCTGAATCTTTGCATATATTATTGGGAACATCTGCATGTCTGCAGTGGCTATGTCACTCAGGTGAGCGAACCGTGGCCCGTGGGCCTCTTGTTCAAGCAGTCATCATGAATCTTGCTCAACATGTTTGTGTTGATGAGTTCAAGGTCAAGTTCGAAACTGGGTCTCTTGGGGTCAAAGTCTAGGTCACCAGGTCAAATCAGCAGAAAATTTTGTTAACTCTAGTGGTCACATTTTTGAAGCAATCATCATGAATCTTGCTCAAAATGTTTGTCTTGATGATTTCTAGGTCAAGTTCGAAACTGGGTCACTTGGGATCAAAAACTACGTCACCTGGCCAAATCAGCTAAAACCTTAACACTCTAGCGGTCACATTTTTGAAGCAGTCGTCATGAATCTTGCTTAAAATGTTTTATCTTGATGAGTTCTAGGTCAAGTTTGAAACTGGGTCACTTGGGGTCAAAAACTAGATCACCTGGCCAAATCAGCAGAAAACCTTGTTTACACTCTAGCGGTCACATTTTTGAAGCAATCATCATGAATCTTGCTCAAAATGTTTGTCTTGATGATTTCTAGGTCAAGTTCGAAACTGGGTCATCTGGGGTCAAAAACTAGGTCACCAGGCCAAATGAGCAGAAAACTCTTTAACACTCCAGAGGTCACATTTTTTAAATAATCATCATAAATATTGCTCAAAATGTTCGTCTTGATGATTTCTAGGTCTAGTTTAAAACTGGGTCACTTGATATCAGAAACTAGGTCACCTGGCCAAAAAGAAAAACCTTGTTGATGCTCTAGAGGTCATATGTTTGAAGTGATCATCATGAATTTTGCTCAAAATGTTTGTCTTAATGATTTCAAGGTGATGTATATTTTTCTGTCCAGTGACTTAAGTTTTTCCATTTAGGTCAGTTTCTCAGTAATTATTGGTCCTACAGAGTGATATTTGGTACTTGTGAAGTGTTTGTGTTTAGGTCAGTTTCTCAGTAACTATTGCTCCTACAGCCAGTGATACTTAGTACATGCATACATCTTAGCATGGCCTCTTGAGTGCAGTCATCCATATTTGACCTTGACCTTTATTTCACAGTCCATTAGACATGCTAATATAATCATTACATGTCTTACATGTTAATATAATCATTTTGAATTTTGATCAGAATGTTTGCCTTGATGAGTTCTAGATCAGGTTCTCAAAGTGCTATGATGCACAGGTGAGCGTTACAGGGCCATCAAGGCCCTCTTGTATTGATTAACCGCGAAAAGGGGGACCATTTATTATAGCCCCGCTTTGAAAATGGGCTGTACTGAACTTGCCTTGTCCTGTCATGCCTTCTGTCCTTCCTTTTGTCATTCTGTCCATAAATTTTTGTTGCACTTTTCTTTTGTAAGGGTTACAATGTTGAAACTTGCTACACACATACATACCCAGTGGGTTGATGTATATACAGGTGCAAGGGCCTAATACACTTGGTGTTACATCCTTTGATAGGTTTTACAATTTACCAGTAATGAAATTTTTTTGTTTTGTTACAGCTTTTTCGGGAACTAGGAAAGCTGTAAAGTTGAAACTTGATACACAAATGGACAATGAGCTGATGAATCGTGTATACCAGAATCAGGGCCAAGGGCCTATAGCTCTAGGAGTTACATCCCTTGATAGGTTTTACAATTTGCCATTAATGAAAAACTTTTGTCACTTTTCTCAAGAACTGTAAGGGTTACAAAGTTGAAACCAAGGGAGGTATAAATGTTATCAATTAAATAGTGATTATAATCTAATTACTTTAAAAGTTTTTTTGTATATTTGTATTTTTATTTATCTTTATAATAAGCATGTATAATTTTTTAACAGTGAGTGCGGATTCTTTAGAACCTGAGTGAGAGCATAAATTATTTTCGTGAAACTTAGTATCAGAACACTTATTCTGGTTTATTTTACGAACAATATAATTATCAAACAACAGTCTGGGAAAGTCAGTTTGAAACAAAAGTGAAGCTCCTGTGATTTTTGATCTATCAAAATTGGCCCCGTTAGCAACCTTTAAGATGTCAAAAGACATTTTGTTTTACCAAAGGGGAGTACAATAGTGTTTCAGTCCTTTGTAATCCCGGCCAGGGAATAGCGCAGACTTTAACCTCAGTTTGCAAAGCCCTGTTAATGGGGGCGAGTATATGGTATATTCCCTGCTAAAAGCCACATCTCGCGGGGGATGATAATAATGAAGAACAACAAATGACCTGGACCATTTGGATAAACATTTCATCTCTTGGAGGCTCCCCATAACAGCTGGCTTTATTTGAATCGGTGGTTTCAGAGAAACACACACAGATTTCGGTATTAAATCATCTATTCTTCCACACCGGAAAACAACAGCTGAAGGCCGTGATACGACAAAAATGGATACCCGGTATCAATTTTCGTACATATGTACGAAAAATGATATTTCCTACACCACGCAGGAAAAATAATAGCGTGGTTTTCAGAGTTGCAATTTTCCAATATCAGTAGCCACAAAGAAATGATACCAATAGGAAAAGGTCCGCATACATGGCAAACCTCTTTTCTTCCTAATGTGCCACCAGCTGTCTTGATACATATATATATATATATATATATATATATATATATATATATATATATATATATATATATATATATATATATATATATATATATATTTGGCGAATATATATTAGTAAGGCTCTTGTTTTTTGTTCAATTGCAAACAATTCATTTACATACCTTAAATTGCAGTTCATTTATAACAGAAAAGTAAACATAAGTATTAGGAAAACAAAACAAAAAACGGCCCTTCATGCACACAACGTTGATTTAAAAGTTGAAACAACGTTAGTAAAAGTTGTTTCAATGTTGATTCATCATTTAGTGTCAGCTGGGAATCTTCATGCGAAAGATTTCATTATTCGCAAAACAAAAGTGCGAACGGTCGTCGCCATAGATATTTCAGCATGGGGATGTGAAATGGTCAGCAGCAGCGAAAGGGATGTTGTGCTCTGCAATGAATGTGGAAAAAATCACTTCTGCCTCGGTGACTTTGTCGGGTGTGGTTGCCTTGAATAGCGTAGCAATATTTGGCATTATCTTACTGCTGCTTGCATTGCGATGTGCGTCGATCCTTTGTTTCGTCTGGTTATGTCGTTCCTTCCACCCGCGGTGACATCGAAGTTGAGTTGCAAAATGTACAAAATGCGAACCCTGAAAGGTAGTCTTGTACTTCTTGGTCTTATTCTTAGGGGTTGTTGGTGATCTTTTGGACATGTTTGCAGCTTCTTCGTAGGACTGAGAATGATGTACGGATAGAAAGTGAAGGCATTTAACAGACGGTTGATGGCAAAATCGCCACGGGTTATGACAGCCTTGTATAATGTCACCTGTTTACGATTGTGTATTTTATTCTCCCGCTTATCTGTTAATCGCCCTCGGCAGCGAAATTATCGAAGTCTGTTACTGCTTACCATAAATACAAATGGTCACTCGTGAAAAAATTGGGATGCAATTGCGGGAGATTCTGTCTCCCGGACGGGAGCGCTGGATATGAGCTTCAAATGCGGGAGCCTCCCGCGTGATCACATGTATGGTAAGCACCTACCCCTAGGTTCGTGTACTCTCCTTTATCTTGAGAAACTCCTGCAACAAAATGGAAGTTCCGCCCCGCGACAAAGACTGACCAGGGCCAATGATAATATTACAATACCATCCTACCGTCCTCCTTAACTTGATAATTTCTCAAAATCTGACGAGAAGTGGGTTTCATGTTAGGCAGGCAATGGGGCAACCTGTGGTCACCATGCACCAATTTTGCAGACATATATGCGTGGAAGCATAGGTTAATCTGAATCTGTTCCGTTGACACCCAGTTTTAATGACATAAACTTTATTGCTTTATATGAAGAGGCTTGATAAAACCGAATCTCTGGGTTTTCTTCTTTTATGTGTTCTTTGTTCCTAAAGGCAAGCTTTTAGATTTTTATTCTTCACTTCGCAGCTCAAATTATATAATATTCAACGGTTTTAATTTACATATAGAAGGATAAATAGGAACAGATAATACTTAATTTTTAACTAACATGGACCCTTCGATTAATGTACACATTCCAAATCTTATTCACTTGGCCGTATTCACAATCAACTGATCACTCACTGACAATGTCCTGGTAAGGAACATCCACTTAAATTTGTTACGTCTAACAGTACACAAACCACGGGGTAGGTGCTTACTTTGTCAAATTAATATAACCTATATCAGCCATGTATAAAAGAAAACAAAACAAAGTATATATGAATATTAAGAAAACAAAATACCATAAGCGGTTTTCCATGTATGCAGACGTTTTCCTATTGGTGTCAGTTTTCATCGCTACTGGTATTCGAAAATTGCAACTCTGAAAACCCAGTATCATTTTTTGTATATGATGTACGAAAATTGATACAGGGCACCACTTTTCGTCAGGGTATCTTTTTTTTGTCATATCAAGGCTGTTCTACATGAAAAAATACAAGTTATTGAAGGAAAAGCTCTATATTTTTTGTGGGGTGGTGTTTGTTTTATTTTTTTCCACCAAGCCAGCGTGTGGTTGTCTTTTGTGAAAATGTAAAATTTTCTGCAGATGATGGCCCGTGTCAAAAATGCAGTTCTGTGGATACCCTTAATTCAAAGGGAAACTTGTGGGTTGATGAGGTTTAAAGATGGAAAAATAAAACCTGTTCAAATTATTTAGAATAGACTCTCCGGAAAAATAAATATAAGGGTGCCGCGGTGATGGAGCTGACTGGTAATTTGGTCGTCCAGGTGGTGGGTCAAACAGTAATTTAAAAATCTCGGGTGACGGCGGTAAGATAAGAGCTATGCTCAGGATGAGCTATAGTGATCACTTTTCGTCCGTCCGTCCGTTAACATTTTCAAACGATTTCTCCTCTGAAGTCCCTGAGCCAAGTTTGCTCAAATTTCATATGGAGCCTCCTTAGGATGGGGGAAAGAAAGGTTGCTAAAATGGTCGCGGTCTGTTGACCGAGATGGCCACCTTTAAAAATCTTCTTCTCCAGAACCGAGGATGCCTTGGGGCTGAATCTTTGCATAAATCATTGGAGACGGGAGGTCTAAGAAATTTGCTAAAATAATGGTCATACATTGACATTTGACCTTTTTATGGCAAGGTCAAGTTTGTTTCCCTATGCATTTGTATGGGAAAAATGAACAAAATGTTGCATAACATCTGCATTCGCTATGTCACTCAGGTGAGCGAGCCGTGGCCCGTGGGCCTCTTGTTCTAGAACAGCTCTGACCTGTATTATAAAACTTCAGTTTTTTTTAAAAATTCAGGATAACGTATCACCGAAGATATTACTGACAGTATTAAAACATTCCTATGATTGCATGTTATGGCAATTTACGGCAGTCTATATCTATAATAAAGTTTCAATATGAAAGAGCCAATGATGCCCCACTGATTGATGTCACAAGAACAAATCGTACATATTTAGAAACCTGTAGTTTTGTGAGTGTGTTATTTGTTCTCAATGAATAGCTCCTTATAGAATCTATTTAGTACCTGCCTTAATGTGGCTTGAATATAATTATGGGTACATTTGCAAATAAAATAAGGAGCGTAAAATAATTTAAATGTAGAAAAAGAAAATACATGTTTTATTTGAATTAAACATACCAAAGATAGCGATTGTATGTATTACTATACAAATGGGCCAATTTATCAAAAAAAAAACGTCTTCGGGGATTTATTTACAACCCAGTACGATTCAAACTGGCACGCTTAGCTATAAAGGTCAGCTAGATCCTGAAATTTTGAATTTAGCAAGTTTAGCTCCATATTCCTGAAAAATAGTTTGTTTGTTTTTTTAATCCAAGAAAGGTTTAATAAATTGATATGTTTTTGATCTGGATAAAAATGAAATTATTTTTTATCGTATCTCTGAATTAATGTTGGCAACATTAATTCAGAGATACGATAAAAAAAAAAAAAACCCATTTCATTTCATTTCAAGAACGAGAGACTAACTGAAATTTTACAGGCTGTCAGGTGCCGCATTTTATGATTGTATAAATACCATATATCAATTTATTAAACTTTTCTTTGAGAATAAAATGGCTATTTTTGAGGAATGTGGAGCCTTTAAGTATTATACTGTCTAGGCAGCGGACAATAAAGCTGACCAGACTGCGCAGTCTGATCTACCCATTTGTTGTAAACGTATGACATAAGCAGGTTTTCTCGTGACGTGGCTCTTCCTATAAGCAAAGCATTTTAAGAAAACACTCTGCTTTTAGGAAGAAAAATCGCTAAAGGGCCGGATATTTATCCCGGCTACTTTAATAGGAAATTACTCCGCCCACACCCTCCCCCCCCCCCCACCGCCCCTCCCCCACCCCCCAAAAAACAACAGCACATCTACAGTACTGCAGGTTAAATTACACCATTTAAGCCCGCTATGTTACCGCTATGAGTGGTATATAACTTGCGAGTACCATGCAATCTTACCTGACCAGCAGAGAATCGCAATTCGTGAAAACCGATGCGGTTAACTCTAAACCAACAAGTCATAACCGGCACAGTGGATTAATTGGTAAAGTGCCCGCTTTTTGAACAGGTGGTTGTGGGTTCGATTCCTGGCCATGTCATATCAAAGACTTTAAAAATGGTACAGCTGCTCCTTCGCTTGGCGCTCAGCATTAATAAAGTAGTCTTGCGCAGAAATGAAACTAAAGGGAGATGAATCCAATATTTGGTCTGACTCCGTCAATTTATTTACATGGAGGAGTTAGCACACTTGTATTTCCAGAGAGACTCCAGGTTTCGATATCTTATTTGATAACGCTTGTTTATAGCATCGCCTTTAGGCATAATTCCACGGTCTCGATGACGGGTTAATTAAGGTTCTACTCGGGTTATATTTCAGGACTGGGGATGATATATTTTCATTTTTGGTAAATCATAAACCAAAAAAAAAAAAAAAAAAAAAAAAAAAAATAGCAGCCAATCCCTTTCAGTGTAGAAGTACCTATTGATTTATTTAAAGGTTCCATATTCCTCAAAAACAGACAATTTATCCAAGAAAAGTTTAATAAATTGATATATAGTATTAATACGATCATAAACTGTGGGATCTGACAGCCGGTAAACTTTCAGTTAGTCTCTCGTTTTTGAACTGGATCAAAACTGAAATGAATTTCATCATATCTCTGAAATATTGTTGCCAACATTTTACAGGCTGTCCGGTGCCAGATTTTATTATGGTATTAATACCATATATCAATTAAAGCTTTCTTGGATAATAAAATGTCTATTTTTGAGGAATATGGAACCTTTAACCAAAGTATTTATTTGCCAAATTAAAGTTGATAATAGACTAATATGAAATGAAAATGATAAAATATTGCGAGACAATGTATTATTTATTTAAGCTTTTTTTTTTTTTTCGAACTGATGCATCTGTTCAAAAACCTCGACTGATTTTTGTTTTATATTCAAATGCCAGTACTTGTTGAAAATTCCAAACACCATAACTGAGCCCATCACTTTGAAGAAAATGAATCGAAAGTATAATAATAATAATAATAATAATAATAATAATAATAATAATTATTATTATAATTATTGCCGCATGTCAAAACCAACAATATACACTGTGAACCTGACAACGACAAATCAGCCTCGACATCCACCCAGTCTGACCAGAGTTTTCGCTGCTGTACGCATTCACATCTAAGTGCACAGCAAAGATTGGCCAGAGTGAGTGGATGCCCAGGCTGATCTGTCTTCGCTTGACTCGTGTGCCATTTTGTTGGTTACCCGACTGATACCTGTATATGTGGGGGTCGGGTGGTGCGAAGGTATCGTGTATCTTGCGTCACCGGGGCGTCCAACTGATACTGGCTTACAGTTGGGCAAGGCCTGCTATCCTTGTAGCAGGTAAGGGCAGAGGGGGAATGTTTTCATTTCTGTTTCTTCACTTTCATTCCTGTTCTTCTTTCTTCCCTGTTCCTCTCTTTCATCTCTTCTACTATCTCTTCTATCTTTTCTCCCTTACCCTGGGAGATGACACAAAATGATCCAAAAGGGTTGACGTGTCGTTAAACCCCAACACAATCAATCGATACCTGTATATAATAAAACTCAAATCTCTCACTCAGTTTGAGCTAGATAGAATAAAAAATAAAAAGAAATTCTGTGAAGAAAAGAAAATATCGTCTAACTAGCATTCTGTGAAAAAAAGAAAAGAAAATATCGTCTGTGTAGCGAAACAGGATTACTGAATGGACTGCAATAAGTATAAGTGGATAATTAATTCAGACCACGATCGACATACTCGTATACAAGGCGTGTGCATTGTAGACGCAATGACTGTTCAGGCCTAGTGGACTGTTCCATCGCTTAGTACAAATTTCATTTTCTTGTTTCGAATTAAAACCAGTAAGCAAACAATGTAGACACAAACAGCGCGGCGTCTGATCTAGGTCTGCACTGTTTGCACATGTCCAAAAAAATATGATTTTAGACATATATGGGTTAGGTACATGTTGAAATTTCTATAAGCAAACTGTGGAGACCTTGATCAGATATCGCGTTCTGTGGCATCTGATCTGCGTTTGCACTGTTTGCCTATGTCCAAAAAATGGGACTCTATGCTTATATGGGTTAGGTGCATGTTGCTTACATGTGTGTTTTTGGCTTAACCTGATCACGTTAAGTCGGCAACTTGACATATACTAGGTACCACAAGGTTCATGATTTCTATCCACAACTTGGTCCACAAGACGGTTTACTTCGCGTATAATTATATAAGCTGCGTCAAGCGAAAAAGTGCCGTCGAACATGCGCAAAATGTACGGATTCACGTCATCCTGCACACGTGCAAAGTCTCATCCGGGCGTTTGCTCGCCATTGAAACATTCTACAGTATCCAATGAATCTGCGGACAGCGAAGGCCGAGATCAGCATCCACACAGGCTGATCTGGGCTTTCGAACTCGAAAGTCTCTGGTAGTACAGTCGCTGCTTAAACCGTGCCCGTCATACAACAATCCTCTGTCCCTCGTGGATCTCTGTAGTTTTGTGTTGGTTTAGTCTTAGGCTAACCATAACTGCTTAAACCAGGCGACTAAATGATTCAGAAATTCAGTGCCGTGTTGTTCCTTTGTGAAATTGTCCCCCATCCCCAACTCCCCGCCCCACCTTCCCGACAAATGCTATATCAAAGTCTGGTTAATGGGGTATCATATGTTTCTTATGACTGAGACCATAAAACTCTGCCGAGATGCAATTGATATGATGCACCGTTATGCAATTGATTAAGTGATACTGATAAGAACTCTGAGGATAGGCAAGTTAAGAAAAATGCTTAAATATGAAAATACAGTGAAGTAGCTCAAAACCGATTCCAAAATTTACAACTGCATAAATAAGTTTATCAAATTACATGTTTTAAACGATTTTCTACTACGTTAAAAAAGATAGATTTCAAGATCATCTGTATCAATACAGGGAACCAGTGTTATCAGAGAAAGCCACCTGTTGTGAACAGACTAATAAGTGTGTGGAGAGTTGAGGAGAGTGGCCATAAAACATCTGGATAAATTGTCAGCTGAACATCATTTTTTTTTTTTTTTTTTTTTTTTTTTTCATTTTTTAAGAGAAAAACTTGTCCTGCTTAGTGTCAATTAACCCATTTATGCCTAATGGACTCGTCCACCTCTTCATTTCCAATTTAAAGGGTAACTGGTTTTTTTAACATCTGTTAGATAACATCCCAGTCTTCATGCAAACAGTGTAGACCCAGATCAGACGCCGCAGAACGCGGCGTCTGATCTGGTCTGCGCTGTTTGCCAATGTCCCTTTTATGGGAAGCAAGGCATAAATGGGTTCAAGTTGCAGTTTGAGTAATATTATTTTCACGTTTCCGTATAGCTAAACAAAAGGACTACTTCAGATGCAAAACATCACAAACTAAAGCGACAACTTTGACTGGTAGCTCATTCGGAAAGTATGCCTAATTAATGATGTTTGGACAGCAATTATTCCAAAATCAAACCTGATCATTATATAATCCACACACTTTGATGACCAACGCAATTTTCGACAGGAAGAGGACGCTTTGTTGCCGATTAAGCTGCATGATTTATCGCATTGTTCAGATGCTTGTCTTAAAATCTGCATTTTAAGAAAAAAAAATAGAAAGAAACGTCAGGTTATACAATAAAATACAGAATTGGTGCCTGTGTGCTCGGACCCATGTGTCCGAGTTGTCTGTGAGGAGAAAAGTTCAAAACTAATAATATGCGCAATTATGGATTTCAATAAATTTTAAACTTAATTTCTATTAGGAACGAGTTTGCTTTTATTTTCATAAGTTTGATGTTTAGTTTTTCAAAAGTTAAAAGTAACATCTTAAAATCTTGTAATGTAGTTAGAATTTTCGGAGATTATCAGTGTTCAAGGAATCATTTCAGAGAAAGAAAGAAAGAACAAAACATTTTCATAGCGTGTTCATATGTATTCATATGTATGTGGTATACTGGTACACTACAACCTCTTTATAACACGATTCGTTATAACACGATTTTGGATATAACGCGGTTCAAAGATGGATCCCAAAAATGTATAGATTATATTGAAAATTTTATGGTCATTTTTCAATATTATCTATACATTTTTGTTTGGATATAACACGGTTGTTTAATAACACGGTGTATGCTATGGACCCCAACAGTAGTGTTATAAAGAGATTGTGGTGTATATGTATATGGCTAACAAATTGGTTAGAGATCCATAATTATATTGACCGGTCTTCAGATTATCGCCAAGTACCTGGACTTAGCGGCAAAGTTCGATTTTATTTCTTGTTCTCCTCGACTTTTTGTTAAAATGACAGAACTTTTTTTTTTCAGATATTAATGTGATACTTACATTTTTAGAAAGAAAATTAATTCAGGATACAGGATGCATCAACAATTTTGAATTTAAGAGAGAAAATGATGTCGATTTATATAATTATTTGACCAAGGGGTCTAATATTTCATACCTTTGTATTACATATTACTTGAAACAGGGTGGGTACTTTGTTATGTAAAATGACAAGACTTTTTTTTTCAACCAAAACATATAAAAATATATGACACTAAAGCTAAGATTCTGCAGATTTAGGAATGATAAAAAATAAAGTATGATTAAGTTTTAGTAGTGTAAA
The DNA here is from genome assembly GCA_964016985.1 of Anodontia alba. Taxonomy (NCBI): domain Eukaryota; kingdom Metazoa; phylum Mollusca; class Bivalvia; order Lucinida; family Lucinidae; genus Anodontia; species Anodontia alba. The sequence goes on from OZ024823.1 coordinate 72,429,052, forward strand.
ATAAACACAAGATTTTTTTCCTATATCTTTCCATTATCAACCAAACGCGTTACCTATCGATTTACTGATAAGGCGGCTAAGTGAATCTATAGACCATTTCTGGGCATGGCTGGGAATTAGAACTGGTCAGCCCGGTATCAGTATAATGTGACTGAGTGTTCAAATATCATGTATCTGTGATATTTCAGTGAAGTAGCACTCTAAAAGTGAACATTGCGCTCCCTGCCACATCCAGACACCGGTTTGAAAGTGACGTTAAGTCCAAACAAAACTTCAGCAGGTCGTTGCAAAAGTCCACAGTTGCAAGGTTTCAATGGATGCTATAGAGCAAAACAGGTATGAACTAATACCACATCCCGCCTAGTCGCCTGATTTGTCATCTAGTGATTACTTTTCTTGTTCTCGAACTTAAAGGTTCCATATTGCCTCAAAAAATAGACTCTTTTTTTTATCTAAGAAAGGTTTAATAAATTGATATATGGTATTAATACGATCATAAAATATGGCATCTGACATGAGGCCTGTAAAATTTCAGGCTCTCCATTTTTTGAACTGGATCAAAAATGAAATGATTTTTATCGTATCTCTGAATTAATGTTGGCAACATTAATTCAGAGAGATATAAAGAGATCCGTGAATGTCATGTCCGGTCCGATGAAGAAGTCAAGGCAGCGAATGAGGAGTGGTTTGACACAGAGGGCGAGCCCCGAGTTTTTTAATTCTGGCATAATGACACTGGAAAACCACTGGGCCAAATGTATCATTCTGGAGGGGTAATTCGAACGAGAGTAAGGTAGGCTGGCTACTCATTTTAGCGCCCTTGTACAGCCTTCACTTAGTTGGGAATACTTTTTTCAGTTGTTTCCAAAATATGACCAGTTACATTTTGGCTATAATTGCAAGAGTATCATCAGAAAAAGAAACCCAATATTTGAGACTGAATAGTACCTCGGACGGTATAGCCTGATGTATTCCTAAAGACTGGGCTTGTTTTGGGCCCAAATAAGTAATTGGTGCGGAATGTATTGGCTACAGAATATAAGACTAACCTACACAATCATGTCAAAATATTGCCAAAACTATAGCACAGCAACACCGTGCAAGTTGTTTAAGGAGGCAGAGGTCATAAATTTGATATTGTAGTTTTGAAGTAAAAGTAGTATCTGCATCCACTGGTATTGGTAATGTAAATGATACGTACTTTTGTTTAGATGCAAATTAAGTAGCAAAAATAACTTTGGTCTGTTTGCAGTTTTAATGATACATATACATTTAAATGTGTCTGCTCTGTGGGGGCAATCACCCTGTACAGAGGAAGAATCTCATCAACCATGTAATTTCTGTAGTTATATTAAAGTGTACTTTTAGATTACCCAGAGCTCCAGATAAATGTTTTGGCGAAAAAAAAAACACACTTGCTATTGGTATTTCAAAACACATATAGCTGCTAAATTGTACAGGACTTGTATTGAAACTAGAAATGTATTTGTAAAACACTATGACCCCATGCTTTTCGATACAAAATACCAATGTTGGAAAGAGGCATAACTCTTGATAAAATTAATCAGGTGATCTACTCGTTATCCCCACCAAGTTTCAAGGCCCTAGCTCAAATAGTTTTAGAGATATCGTGCTCACAAGATTTCATCCCATAGGCTTACAATTCATGAGTTGAATAAATACGTGAAACGATATTATCGTATGGTGGGCAGATAACTCTGTCAATAGTCAACGTAATTTGCCTATTTGCAATCCCAAACCTGATCTTCACCATATCAATGCACATGCCATTTGGTGAAAATCCATTGATGTTTACTCACGTTATCATCCGGAAACTAAATACGGACGGACAGACACACGGACGTAAAACCATAATACCCCCACTATCATATGGCGGGGTATAAAAAGGACTACTAGTCCGACGAATAAAAAATACGAGCCTGCCTATTTTCTATCCTCATTCTATATGTTTTTATCATATGACGACGCTGTCATTCAGTGGCGTAAAATCGTACGACCATTCGTTACATAACACTTTGGCGAGAACAAGTAACGTTATGACAACATTCATGTCAACCATGCATTTTCTATTGAACAACTGTCAACTTTAAAAGCGATAAAATCCAATTTAAAATTGTCATATGAGAAACAGAATCTTTCAGTCGTGGTCATTTCATATGAAATTTATGAGACACGTCGAAGGCTCGATTGATAAATTTCATATGAAATGACCACGAGTGCAAGATCCTCTATATATGGCCCAATATGCCCCTTAAACTTCTTCAAAAGTGGCCTCGGTGGCTCAGTCGGACGCGCGTCCGCCCGATGATCAGGAGGTCGCGGACTCAATCCCCACCGGCTCCGGCAACACTTTTTCGTGGAGACTGATCATGAAATATTTTCTGCGGTCATTTTCTCCCTTCAGCTGATTCAAGAAGGGCAATTGTCAGTTTCTGGCGAAAGAATGTGCACACGTACTGGTTAACTGCTTAGAGCACTAAGCCTGTTCTGCGCACGACATGACCCTAATGGGTTGACTAGGCCGTAAAACCTTAACTCAGTTAATCAATCAATTTTTGAAGGTGGGACATAGAAAATCTAATGAGACACAGCATTAACACTACATAAGAAACAAACACATATTTACCTTACTTATCTACAGTTCTGATTTACCTGTTTAGTTCCGAATATTTTGGGTAAAGCATTAGTGGACAAATGAATTATGAGACGAATCCTAAGGGATATTAAATGAAGAATAAGCAGGTGGGTAAAGCATCTTTCTATGACTTGAGTATACGTTAATAGAATACAAAAACATTTCACATCATAAATACAAAGAGCAAAATAAACCTTGACATTTCAATCAAATTGTCTCTAAATGAGAAAAATTGAATGAAATATAAATTTTGTTCTGTGAAAAAGAAGAACTATTTCTATCTGATGATTTAGCCTACAGAGTGCTGAAACTTAAACTGTATATGATGAAAAGGATCACGTAATGACGCCAGTCCCCGAGGTTATCAAACTTTTTTCATGCTCAACTCAGCTGAGCGTGAAATTTTCTCTGCTAATAAATATGAAAATGCCAATAATATTTATTAGCAGAGAAATTTTCGTGCTCAGCTATGTTTAGCAAGAAAGGGTTTGCAATTGATAGTAATTTGAGATGTGCTAAGATAGAACAAAAATGGAAAAAAAAAAAAAAAAAAAAAAAAAACTGGAGGAAATATTATTTTATTGAACTGATGACATACGGTAATCCGATAGTAATCCGAGTATTGTGGATAAGAGACAGCGGAATGTCAGAAAAAATGAAACCTGCAAAGCACCAAACTCTTATCTTAGAAAGCCGAAAGAGCATAAACATTCTGTTGTGCTGTTAAACTACTGAAGTACAAAATTATCCGAGAAAAAAACAAAACCAACAAAAAAGAAAAAAAAAAAAAGAAAAAAACAACCAAAAAAAAAAAAAAAAAAAAAAAAAAAAAAAAACAAAAAACAAAAACAGAAAGGATAAACCTGATAAAAAAAAAATCAAAAAATGAATAATAATAAAAAAAAAACAAAAAAAACAAAAAAAAAACTAAAATGCGACCGATCACCAGCGTCCCGCGCGAGAAGCCAGTAAAACAAGCTTGTTTTTTTGTTTTGTTTTGTTTTTTTTTCCAAATAGTTTATGCCATATTCTGTTCGGATCGAATGAAGTATAATTAAAGATGCTGGTGCTAAATGACTGGAAAGCAATATGTGGAACACAGAGGCTGAGGGAATGGTAGGTAGGGACAGGCTCAGTCAGTTTTACTTGCTTCTTCTATTGTCATTCTTTTATTCTTACTTAACGCATTAATTACGAAAAGTTCAGAACAAACAGAAGATATTCTTTTTTACGTGTACTCCCAAATATGTACCCACAGTGTACAAGAATCTCTCTCTCTCTCTCTCTCTCTCTCTCTCTCTCTCTCTCTCTTTCTCTCTCTCTCTCTCTCTCTCTCTCTCTCTCTGGGTGTGTTCAGCGCAAAGTAAGAGTCTGAAAAAATCCGGAATTGTCTTGCGAAAAGTAGGTATTGTTACATTTTTGGAGATATAAGAACTGGTACACTTATGTGCGGTCTTTGATGTATAGAGCGTCAATGGACAATGAAGAAACAAGTTTCGTTTTGCCGTCCGAAAGCCAGCTGCAATTGACTTAGATCAGAATCAAAAATATTTAATGGTGGTACATCTAATGACATTCATTTACCGTAGTTCATTGCAACTGGCTTTCGGACAAAATGTACATTTCTATCTGTCGCGTTGTAACACAGCATACCTACGCTGGCCAGGATCTTTGAAATTCCTGCTTGACATTGTTGAAGGTCAAATGAGCCGCTGCATCAGAAAACGAACCTTCGGACATGTGCGCACAGCGAAGATTCAGATCAGACAGCGCATTCGAACAGTCCGATCAGAATCGTCTCTGGGCGCATATTGCCAAGGATGCAAAGTTTCTTCATGCGGACAACGAAGACAATGATCAGACTGCGGGGATGCTCAGGCTGATTTGAGTCTTCGTTCGGAGCACATGTCAGAAGGTACATTTTCTTACGTTACAGCTCAAGTTATTGAGACAAGGTTTCTTACATGAGGAAAAGGAAAGCCCTAATTAGCGTGCACATTCACACAAGTTTGGCCAGGACCTTCGTTGTCTGCTAACAGAATTACTAGAACTTACAGAATACGTAGACTATTCGAGAAAGCATAACTGAGACTGCTCGGATGCGCCCTAGCTTACGCATATGTCATATGGTAAAAGTTCTACGTATTTGTGTAACAAACAGCAAAAGCCCCGTCCAGTCTGCACGTTGCGCTGGAGTTTCGCTGTTCGAATACACACGCCCATGGCATGAGAAATATTGAAATATTGAACCCTATGTGATAGAGATGCTAGGAACTGAAGGCAGAGTTGTTCATTCGTATCAGGTCGGGGAACGCCATACGTCTCTCGACATACTGAAATAAATAACTTGTTGACTAAAAACTCAACTCAACAACAATAGAGCAAACAGGAAAGAAAACATCAAACATACAAAAATAGCAGCCCCGGCTTTATTTAGTCTGTTAATGAATAATGTGCACCGATGCTCACGCCTCCTAGCCCGGTTCTATTTTCAAATTAACACAAATAAAACCGTTGGCCTCAAAGGACCAGAAAATATAATCAAAATTATAATGACTAGAAACAAAGAAAGGGTAAACGAATCAGATACCTGGAACTGGGAAATAGTAACTAGGATGCCGTAACACGAATGGGCAGGTAACTAGGAACTAGCAAATAATAACTCGGAAACAGTAACACAAATAAGGAGCTAGGGACAAGGAATTATAACTGCATATTTCGAATATGGAACCGGGAACTAGGAAACGATAACACAAATAAGAAACCATGGGCTGGGAAAGAGTAACACGAATAAGGACCCGGCATCTGGAAACAATAACTAGTCTTTTCACTGGCGGCTTATATAGGCTTTCAAATAAAAAATGGTCAAAATCATACAGAAAAAAAAAAATAGTTTGAACGGCCAGCATTTGCTCAGGTTAAACCAGGGTAATGGGAGTAATCTCTCTTTTTTTTTATATAGGTTCGGAGTAATATAGCTCTTGCCAATAAATTAAAATACATCGGAAAGCAAAGCTAATATGGAGCATTGTCATTTATCGCTAGTGTATTTATCCAACCAATGCTGTTATATCACGGTCAGACAGATTTGAAATTAAATGACACAGTGCTTTTTGTTAGCTGGTATGTGGTCTAGTGTGAATATAGGATTCTCACAGCATCAGCACTTCGTAAACCACGCCTAAAGGCTCGACAGCCAATAGAAATAGCACGGTTTCTCAAGTAATACAATAACCTACAGGTAACACGACAATTTAGAAGTAGAAATATTGGAATATTTTGTTGAGATATGCAGATAGTTTAATTCGTCTTCGTTTATTATTGTATACATTGAAGCCTCTTTTTAAATGCTTGAAACAATACATTTTCTGATCAAAATAAGCAATGCTGGCTTCATTTCTGGCAAGTAATTACGCTTTTTATTCTTCTAATCAGGGTTATGCCCAAGGTTTAGTCTATCCAAATTATGTAAACCCATCACAGTTCATTGGATATTCAATGGATGCCACGAAAAACATAACTCAAAGCGACATAACGTCAAAAATGTCCAGGAAAGGACAAGAACAAGATTCGCAGGCAATTGGAAAATTTGAAAAGAATAAGAAAACTATATCAGACTCCAGTGATGTGAAATTTTCAATTGCGCGAATTCTAGGGGAAACGTCTCCGACGGAATCAAAAGATAACGACGACATACAGGATGACGAAATGGGTGAACCGACGTCAGATGTCACAGAAGAAAGCTTACAGTATTCGTGGCTACACTGCACACGTTACAAACCACCCAAGTTGCAGCGTAAGGATTTTGTATATCTATTTATTTGTTAGCTGTCTGTCTTTAAGGGGGCTGGATACACTAGGTGGATTTTTCTCGTTTGATAAGGGAGACAACTTTTGTGACTTTCTGTTTGCTTTCCTGCACGTCAGCCCCTTTCTGAAATGGGGTCCATTGTAATAGGCAAGACTTTTCTCCCAAGAGGTGCATTTTTTTTTTCTTTTAGAGTAGACCCCTTTTCAGAAGGGTGGCGAAACAACTTTAACGGTTGCCTTCCCTGAAAATGTATTAAGTCCCCTTAAAGTCTCAGATTCTTCTGAGCTGTGACAAGGAATATTTTGTTTTTGCATTAACCCGTTAATCCCTGATTTTCTGAAGTGGAGTCTTCCGTCTTTGAATCTGGTACAGAACCATTGTTTCAACTGAAGGTCTCAGTCAAACTTTAAAACAGAATGGAAAACTGTGTAGATCTTGATGAGATGGCTCATTATGAGCCGTCTCATCAAGATCTACACTGTTTGCAAAAGCATTGTTTTGGTCTGCAGGGCTGTAAGGATTAGGATTAAAAGACAATGACTATTAGCGACGCTTTAAAACGAGAACATGCTGCAAATAATCGTTGAGACAAATTATGCACAAATGGTCACTTCGCGAACGGCAAATTACCGGATCAGCATGTGCATTCACCCAGTCTAACAAGGCCTTGTTTTCGACAGTAAATTCTGCAAGACATGCAGACCTGCTCAGACTGGAGGTTGAAGCATATGCGTTGAGCTTGCTCTGAATGTTAACAGCCCGTGTAAAATATACTAGGACGAAAAAGAAACGCCGGGTGCATATATAGAATATGTAACAAATATTTTATTGCTTGGCCTAGAATAATGAACTACACAAATAGGGGTACTGTCAAAAGGGTGTATTTTTTCTCGTAATCGTCACTGAAAATCAAATGAAACTTTGTCATCTTGTCAATAAAGATAAAAGGTTATACTAAAAAAAATGAATGTAACATGATATTAGATACTTTAAAACTATCTGTAAAGGTTACCCGTCCTAGTATATATACGTTTCTAGCCATAGTTCTAGGTATGACAGATACGCTCGTATTTCAACCAAACAGTATTTATATTTCTCCACGAAAATAGATGTTTTGGGTACTCATTAGAAGCGCCTCGGAGATAAACATATGTTGTCAGTACTCATTACAAGGGCATCAGAGATAACATATGTTGTAGGTACTCATTAGAAGCGCCTCGGAGATAACATGTAGCTACTCATCAGAAGTGCTTCGGAGATAGCATATGTCATGGGTATTCATTAGAAGCGCCCCACAACTCATTAGAAGCGCCTCTCTGAGGCGCTTCTAACGAGTACGCAAAACACGTTTTCATGGAGAAATATGAGAACTATAATCTGGATATCCCGCTTTAGATATCTATAGAGCTGTGTAAACTGTCGTAATTTTCACCTTACAATACATGGAAAATGAAGAAGATTTGATCACAAAACATATTAAACCTTTCCACCCTCAGTTTTTATGAAGTGGACTTTTTCATCACTAAATTTGGACATGTCCATTATTACAAATAGGGCTGTCAGTCAAAATACAAATCAGAATAACAGACAGTGTAGATCCTGATGGATTTTCACTGTTTTGATAAATATCTTGTTTGGTCTGCAGAGCTGAAAGGGTTAAAACAGATTTATTTAGTGAAAAAAAAAAAAGATAGAAACAGCAACAAAAATGTAATAATAATAACTGCTTGAAATGTGGTTGAAAATTGCAGAATTCTGAAAATTCGCCCAAATGACCTAATAATGTGGAATCCCGCGTTCACGTCTTTTCCCTATATATGTTATATATTATATAAGCCTTTTGTGACGTGGCTTGTTTGACGTTTTATTCGAAATGAAAAAAAAAAAAAAAAAAAAAAAAAAAAAGTTTGTTCTCATTGACCATATCTGATAAGACACTATTTATCATTTCTGTTGCTGCGTTGTTTTGTTGTTGTTGTTGTGTTTTCTCTAATATTTACCCTAAATAAAATTCCCGGCTAAAACATGGTCTGGCCTGGACAATTTCTATAGTAAAGTGATACTTTGGAATATACTTTGGAATTTTTATGTAAAATGTTTTTTGCTCTTTTTTTCCACTAATTTTAATAGATGTTTCACAACTGCACAGTGAAAACTTCAGAAAACGTAAACAACAGCAACTTGTTGAAAACTTGCCTGCAATCTAGCTATCCTACCGATTTTTGCATAATCTGCAGCTATATTACTATGGGAAAAATAATGGATTTTTTTTAAACTCAATGGCTAGAATAAAATTATAATAATAATAATAATAATAATAATAATAATAATAATTGGTGCATAGGAAGTTACAACATTGAATCATGATACAGGTTTACAAATTTACTAAGAATAAAGCTCCATGCAAAGACTTTGAAAGATGTCGAAAGCACTTTAACACTATAATGCTACGGGCAAATTCAGCAGACGACAAACAGATGATATTTTTCTTATTTCTCCTAGAAAATAGGATTTGGCACTTCATGCGAATTGTCTCCTAAGGAGACAATTTGCATGAAGTGTCAAATTCTATTTTCTAGGAAAAATAAGAAAAATATTTCAAAGTGTCGTCTGCTGAAATTTTTACCCAGCATGCAAAGTGTTAATAGCAGCTAATTCAAAGATATCGGTACTGAAATAATGTATTTAGAAATACGGAAAATGAAATGAGTCGCGTCGCGAGGAAAAAAAAAACAACAACAAAAAACAAAAAAACAAACAAACAAACAAAAAACTCTAAGGACGTTTCTGTCGAACCAACCTTTCAGCGCGCATCCCCAGCCCCTTGGCGATGCCATATCTCTAGTTCATTTGGCTGGTTCCCCACTTATCCTACCGCTTACGTTAGTGAACAGCATAGTTTCAGGCGAGACTGCGCGGATGCGCAGGCTCGCCCGAACCTTTGCTGTTCGCATATGCTGACGGCTCTTTCCCGCGACGCGGCTCAAATAAATAATGTACTGGAATGGGCCGAATCATGGAAACAATATTAAAATAAAATTATTACTTGTGGATGTACAGTGCATTAGATTGATAATTTCGCCGTCTGACATGCTGTTCAGAACATAAGAGATCTTAACAAGGTATGAGAATAACATCGTTATAACAAACGACACCTGAAAGTTAGCAACGAATGCAGTAAAAATAAATCACCTCGAAACGCCATGCATTTTGACGAAAATTTGATAAAAAAAAAAGAAAAAATGAATAAAATAAAATCGGGCAGAAATTAAGGAAGTCAATGATATTTAAATATTTCAAAACTATTGTCAAGGGCAATAAAATAAGGTCCTTAATGTTTTAAAATAATAATAATAATAAAATTATTAATAATAATAAAACTAACAGAAAACGGTGCGGTTTTCAAGTAAAACCAATATATGTGCAGAGAAGATACACAAATATAGAGTTAATATAATGCTGCAATTTAGGGTCTGAATATTTAACTTAGGCTTTATGACGCAATAGTCTTATTAAATACTCAAAATGGCGGCGGTCATAAAAGTAATTCTGAAAGTTTCAAACCTCGATCACTTTCTTAGTTTTACGTCCGACTTTGTTCAAATTTGCATCAAAATGCATGGTTTGTCAAGATGTTTCATTTCAGTTACATTCCTTCAAATCTTACTTTTCTTTCAGCTCTCTCTCTCTCTCTCTCTCTCTCTCTCTCTCTCTCTCTCTCTCTCTCTGTTACACACAGAAATAATAATAATAATAAACTACCAATACACAAGCGTTTGTAAACATTGTCAATCTTTATATTTAGAGATGAATATTGTTGGCGTAAAGAATCTGAAGACCAAATTCTGTCTGTCTTCTGTAACTGACACAGTCCTGCGGACCCCCTTAGCCTAATGGATAGGAGAGTTGACTCTTAATCCATTAGGTTTCTCGCCGCTGTGGTTCGAGCCTCACTCGGGTCACATGTGGGAAAGCCAAGCTCTGCTTACAGATGGTCAGGTGGTTTTTTTCCCCGGGTCCTCTGGTTTTCGCCCACCTTTGATGAACGAACGGATCGATATAAGTGAAATATTCTTGAAAGGGCCTTAAAACCCCCCCCCCCCCCCCCCCCCAAAAAAAAAAAAAAAAAAAAAAAAAGTGATACAGTCCATTTGTCAGCAATATTTTACCAATATCTTTGAAGTTACAACATGTAGCAAAGTTTACCATATTTTGTTGTAGAAATCGCGGAAGAGTGCTGCTTATCAGAATTGAGTTGCTACCGGTCTTTTGTCTTTTTTCTTGCCATTGCGTGTGCCCTCACATATATATTTAAACTCTAGCAATCTGTAGGCTAAATCATCAAACGAATATTAGTAAATAAATATCGAGTCTTGTTCTCTGTAAAAGATAAGAAAAATATATTAAAAAAAACCCCAAAAAACACAAAAACAAAAAAAAAAAAAAAAACTAAAAAAAAAAAAAAAAAAAAAAAAAAAAAAAAACAAACCCAAAAACAAAAAAACAAAAACAAAAAAAAAAAAAAAACAGAAAAAAAAACAAACAAACAAACATTTTTTGTATATATAATCAGCAGGTATTAGTGGAAAATTTCAACTTTTGAATTTCTCGTATGTGCTAACGCTTTAGGCTCCGCCCATTTTAGTAGGCAGTTATGAAACAAAAATGATTCATAAATTATTTCTGAAAGTTTTAGGATAACACAACCGTAAAAAATATACTTCATGTACTCAGAAATTGGGCTCAGTTCACCATTTTATGCAATAGAATCGGAGAGTGGGTGGGGTGGGGGCGTGGGGGAGGGTCGGTAAGAAATTATGTTCACATGATGTTGCTTGTAAATCAAATAAATCGAAGAATTCTCGATGTCTGTCGACGACTCAGCACCGATACTTTGACATTATGAATATTACATTCCTTGACCTAAAACAGGCAAAGAGCAACTACTCTGTCAGTTTTTAGCTCGACGGAACTATGTCCCTGGAGAGCTCGTGTTGTCAACTAGTCGTTGGCGTCGGTGTCTGTCCGCGTCCGCGTCCGTGTCTACGTGGGCGTCTGCGTTAGCACAATGTTTCAGTTTTCAAAGGTGTGCATAGTTTTTAAATTATTTAAGGTATTGCTTTCATATTTGGCCTACACCTACCTTAGGGTAAAACCTTTAAAAAAAAAAACATAAATCCCACCCCCAAGTTAGACCATCTATATAGGTCAAGGTCAGTTCATACTTTGCCATTTATACCCATGTTTAAGCTCTGCGTTTAAGTTTTGAAAAGTGTACTAACTGCTGAAGTATTCAAGATAGCGCTTTAATATTTGGCCCGCACCAACCCTAGGGTAAGACCGTTCAGATATCTTCATCTTATTCTGATTGGTCGAAAAACATGGCTGGCAGTTGGCGGAGCATTTTGGCAATATACAGGTTTAGTGCAAAACTTCATAAGTCTTCTCCGTAGGCGGTACCTGATAGATTTAAATGGAAAATTTTACAGGACTGTTCTTTGGGTGTCTCTTTGTCAGACTTCTTCAGGTCATTCTTAATAGAACGGAAAACATGGGTGTCAGTGAATGGTCAATCATTACCACAATTTAGCCAGGAGAGCATTTGATATCGCTGGTTTCGCACAAAAAAAAAAAAAAAATGAGAAAAGCTAATGGGACATCCGTTCGTCTTCCACTGCTAGGATAAACCCTACCTTAAAAAGCAGCTACTTGCTTAGAAAGATGAATACTACCGACAAAAAATCAGAAAATATTTAGGTTAACTAGCCATATAACACTGCTGAAAAAATATCGAAAAGAGCGATTCACCCCATTAATTACAAACGAGTGCCCAAAAGGCTTGTGTGAGCTACACAGGACCGTCGTGGTCCTCCTTGTGTTCCCATCCTATGACAGAAAAGAAGTTAAAAAGGACAATAAATTCCATTTTGAAATCATCGGTATTCCTGTTTGGGCTATGCATATCAGCCATTACTCGGGTGAGCGATACAGGGCCACCATGGCCCTCTTGTTATGTACATGTATGTTACACGGAAGTCAGAATAAATAGTTTAATCCAAAATGGCTGTCCGCGTAGTTTTCAAGTGCTGGTAACTTTGGTTTGTGATTTTGATCACATTAACATTAACGTTTAGCAGTCTGGGTAAAAATTTCAGCAGATGGCATTTTGAAATATTTCTTCTTATTTTTCACAGGAAACAGTATTTGACATTTCGTGCAAACTGGAGACAGTTTGCATGAAATGTCAAATCATTAGAAACAATTTGCATGAATTGTCAAATCCTGTTTTCTGGGAAAAATTAGAAAATATCACCAATTGTCTTCTGCTGGATTTGCCCAAAGAGAGGTAAAGGTTGTAATACGCGGGTTGTCAAGACATGTTATTTCAGTTACATTTTATTAAACATGTTAAATAAGTAAATAAATGAATAAATTTGGAGATATAGGGAAACGGCTACAACCAAGGAACTGAGCCTTCCTCTGGGACCGGACAAGGGTTGAATGGCGTGAAGTGTTGTTTTTCAATACAAACAGTACTTCATGGAAAACAGAACGAACAGACGAAGCCGGACAAGTATTGACCGACATGTAGTACACTTCATAGAAAACAGCAAAAAACAAAAAAAAAAGTGAGAGGAGAGGAAATGAGCTGCGTAGTTTCTTCAGTTCAGGATTTGTGCAGAAAAAATGTATAGACGATTTGTTTTGTAAAAAGTAAAGAATAGTGCGCGTAGGTTAAATTATGTACATTTTTTAAACGTTGGGTTCGTGTTGGTACTCAGCAACTATTATTAGCCCTTAACAACCATCATGATATACAATAGTCATTTTGGATTGAAGTTGTCATCAGATGTAATTAAAAGTGATAAATATATGGGCCGGCGGCTGCGAAAAGGGACCTTGGAACGTATGCGAACAGCGAAGATCCAGACCAGACTGCGCATCCGCGCAGTCTGGTCAGGATCTTCACTGTTTGCCTACACAATATAGGGACTTTGTAGAAGATATAGGACTAATAGCTAAGATCTTGACCCGACGCGTGGCAGCGCAAACTGGTCTGGGCTTCGTCATGTGTATACGTCCGAAGGGCCGTTTTGTCATCCGGAGGCCTATATTTTAAAGTTACACGATGCATTTAATAGTGATGAAATTTGTTCCATACTGACTGATGGTTGCTATGTACTGAACGCCGTGCTAAGAACTAAAAATTTCAATACATGTATAAATTATGTAATTAAACCTCGACTTTATCTTGATGTTTATGTCATTTGGTAAAATATGACGATCCATTTATTTAATAAAAAAAAAAAAAAAAAAAAGCAAACAATATTCTTACAGCAAAAACGCACTTTTCTGTATTTTGACTTGGCATTGTTTGATGAAGAGACTTTTAGAATATACGTTTATAATTTCCTCGATTTGTATACAATAATTTACGAAAATGAAGTACAAAATATACTTAGCAAGCTGGATCCAAGATTACAGTTTAATTCAATGATGATTGACAAGGACTGACGGCAGGTGTGGAAGACAAACGGAATCCCGTAACAGTTATAAAATCTACATAAGTTCTTTAAACCATTACAAAATAAGAGATAAATCTTTGGCTTTTACTTTTTAAAACTGATGTGAATACGATTTATTGTAGTTGTTGTTGTTGTTGTTATTTTCTACGTACGGTGATTTTTTCCGGATTCCGTGACTGTTTCTAGTTTAAGCCATAAATGTCAAACACGCATTTCCAGCATTTGTAAACTTAATTCTGATTATGATTATTGTCTCTCGAGAAAATACCTCAGTAAAAGTAAAATTGATTTGCAATCAATGGATTATGGTGTGGGTTGGAGCCTCACAAAATTACTTAGATTTTTTCCGAGGATTATTTCTCTACTATGGTCCTAAAAATACAAGAGCCGCTGCCATCGTTCGAGAGAGAGAAAAAAAAATCCATATATTGCAATTAAATAACAATGTGCTCCTCAAAATAATTGAGTCGTCATGTTAGACATGTCTGCCCAACGAAGACTCAAATCATCCTATGCATCCGCGCAGTCTAATCAATCACCGTTGTTCGCATGAAGAAACTTTGCATCCTTGGCTATTCATAATGCGCACAGTGAATATTCTGATCAGACTGCGCGAATGCGCAGGCTGATCTGAATCTTCACTGGGCGTACATGTCCGAAGGTAAATTTTCTGATGTCGCTGCACCATTGGAATCTACTGCTTGCCGTTTAAAACTCTCACACTCAATTCTGGGTATCAATTTCTAATGAAACGCCCTGAATTAAGCATTCTTAACCACGCCGTATTATTTTTGTCTCATAAACAAATATGGAAGTGCCAAAAATGGAACGGTATGTTGAGAGAATACTTAATCAGCGACCAGTTTTATGTGCGTCTGAATATCAAGGAGGAGACATGCAGCTTTTTATTGCCAGATAATGAGATAAGCATTTGAAACTGTACCTGTCCATAGTCCTAAAGTGTCATAATGACCAGTGTCACGGACCACACAAAGATGGTTTCCAGTTTGATAATGCAATGGACCGCGACCTAGTAATATATTGCATACTGCGATCGACATGTTCTCCGGCACATGTCGACTAGGATGTACAAGAGAAAGCGCATGAGGCTAGCCATGCAAACATATGCGGACAGCGAAGGCCCAGATCAGCCTGCGCATCCGTGCAATCTGATCAGGGTCTTCACTGTCCGCTAACAGAATCATTGGGTACTACAGAATATATCAGTGGAGAGGAAAGGTCCTGATGAAACCTTGCGCATGCGCGGGATGGTGTGATTCCGCACATTTTGCGCGTGCTAGTAGGCACTTTTTCGCTTCACGCGGACCACATAGTGACTGCGAATACTCTAATCCTGAGCTGACGTTGGAAACTCGCATATTTGCCGTACTCATTAGAATCTCCTATATTATAGTAGAACATGCAGTTGGAAACGCTTAGAATGTTGGGTACAATTTTCAGCAGAGGACATTTTGAAATAGTTTGCTTATTTTTCCCAGAAAACAGGATTTGACATTTCATGCAAATTGTCTCAATTGGAGACAGTTTGCAAGAAATCTCAAATCCTGTTTTCTGGGAAAAAATAAGAAAGACATCGCCGGTTTGTCGTCTGCTGAATTAGCCCAGAGAGTGGTAAATATTAATGTCCAAAGAGCGCCCAGCCAAGATTGTGCAGATGCTGACGCTGATCTGAGTCTGCACTGGGCACATATATCCCAAGGAACAGTTTCTCATTGCGGTTATAAAATCTCTTTAGAATTGTTACGTCTCGGGCTTTCTTAGAATTCTCTCGTCGAAATGATTCTGTAAGTATACCGCAACACATACATAGAATTTATACAAATAATAATAATAATAATCAGATTTGACCTCCAAGATAACTTATGCAGAGCCCTATTTTATTGGTAGCCACGTTTCAAGACAGCAGTGTTCTCAATTATGTCTTTATTCATTCTTCAATGCTGATCGGCTATCGCCTATTTGGTAAATTGTCACTATTTCTTTGATCTAAATAGTGTTTGAAAGCATGCTTGTTTTCAAACATTGGTGTACAATAGAACGGCTTGTGATAACGGAAAAATTAAAGAGTAGGATGTAACAAAATTGCTGTTTTTATGATGCTATTTAGCTGGTAAATACTGAATAATGAGTGAGTAACAAGGGGGAGCAGCGTCCCTGTACAGTTCCTCTTGTATCTCCTCTCGAGTTCGATTTCAGGGTCTGCCATTCGAAAAGATTGGTATTTCTCTTCACCCGGTGCTTTTGTTTGTCCAAATCGTATGAAAAAAAGATACTAGCTACTCACCACCAATAACCCTTGAATTGCCAAAGAAAATTGTAGCAGACGACATTCTGTTTGTTTAAAAAAATAATTTTCACAAAAAAATATGGCTTGACACTTCATGTGAATCGTCTGCCATTGAAATAACATCTTATTTTCTCCCAAAAAAAATAAATAAATAGATAAATAACCTAATCACAGTTGCAGCAGATAGCATTTATTTCTTTATTTAAATATAATTATCTGAGCCGCATCACAATAAAAACTCGTTTTTCGGATTACGTGAACTGTTCACTCTCGGACGAGTCTGTCTGTGGACTCAGTCTATGCTGGCCATGCGCAATTCTCATTTGTCTGAGGATTGATTTAGCCATGGTGCGTCTTGTAAACTCTTGACTTTATAGGCCATAGGCATAGCGCTTATTATGTACCTACGCATGTTACATGCCTGAAAATTTATACTGTTTCACTAGTTTATCTGGATTTGTGTAAAAAAAAAAAAAAATAATAATAATAATAATAATTTCGTTCTGGCCACGCCACAATAGGCATTCAGACCTTCCATAAACATTTGCTTGATGGATGTATTTTAAAATAAACATGTACACCTATGTAACTGTTAAAGGGAAAAATAAGCTCGATAATGAATGTATCTGAAATGAAAGATCTTGACAAACAATGCATTTTGATGCAAATTAGATCAAAATCGGATGAAAACAAATATCGGGGTTTGATGATTTAAAATTACTGTTAAGGGCACCGCTATTATTTTTTTTTTTATGTTTAATGAGGGATTTAGGACGTCATAAAGGCTTCATTAAATTTGCAAACTGTAAATGTTATTTTCAATGATATTTTAGCTCTGTATTTGTGTATATAGATTATCTCTAGATATGACTCATTTTGCCTGGAAATCGCCCCGTTTGATATTTGGAAAAGTTTAGAATTCCATTTAAAATGGATGCTTAACTTCCTACACTATGTGTCAACTGCACTATTTCACCAACAGACGGCGACAGTCGCACTACCACCAGAGTTCAAGTAAACATTTTTATTTTGGAGTACATCATCCCTACATTTCGTAAAGTGAGGGTGAATGCACCTCTCTCTAAGAACTCTGAGGCAAATCGCAACCTAAAACATAATACATAAATGAATAATAAATGTATATTTTAGCCATATTTTCGAATTCTTATGCTATTTTGGGGTGGGGCAAATTAAGCTGAAATCTACTATCATACAAATGGTAGCAGATTTCTTTTATGAGAATCGAGGTGACAAGGCAAACGGATGCACATTATGAAATAGATTCTAAAAGGAATGACCCGGATTGAGAGCATTAACCCATTTATGCCAAGTGGAATCTTCTACCTTATTTCTTTTGACAAGTCTATTTCCTATATAAGGGATTTTGTTTGTGTTGAGCTTTTACGACCCAGTCAACCCAATGGGGTCATGTCGAGCGCGGTCAGTATACCTAACCACACGTTTACTGGACAGGCTTAGTCCTCTAAGCGGTTAACCAGTACTGTGCACATTCTTTCGCCAGAAATATAAGGGATGTCTGGTTACGTTTTATTATCATAATATTTTTTAAAAAAATTCTGAAAATGCAAATGGTGAAGACCCTGATCAGACGCCGCGTTCTGTGGCGGCTGATCTGGGTCTACACTGTTTGCCAATGTCCCTTTATGGGACGCTAGCTTTAAATGGGTTAAATGCATTCACAAAACTGCAAACTATATAGTGAAGTATGGGGAGATGTTTTACGACTCCACACGGCACTAACACTAGCTGTTGTGGAAGGAACACATTCATACAAAAATGAAAACAGCTGAAATATCAAATTTTCTGGGCCAGACTAGCTAATTTCGGTAAATTAAGCCTCATCAGTGACCATCATAAACATTTTCAAAATCTCGGATTAGACTACATCGCAAAGGACCTGAAAACATACAATACAATGGAGTATAGAGAGTCGATCTAGACCGGAATTGAACTCCACAGAGAGCACGACCAAAATATTAAACAGCAACAACAAAAAACAACAACGTGAAGCACTATATATATATATATATATATATATATATATATATATATATATATATATATATATATATATATATATATATATATATTGTAGGAAACCAGAAGCACAACTATTTTTCCTTGACCTTATTATTGACCTTATTATTGTAAAAATGCTGTATTGTAATAAGATAACAAGACCTAGCTTCATAAGGAAAGAATAATACTTTTTCTTTGCTGAAGCTAAACACATACTTAACATCTTGTGCAATAATAAATAGAAAATAATCAATTTTCAACCATGTTTGCTTGGTATGGAAAACCTGTCATACTAGCTTGAAACTTCTTTTTAAATTACAAAACAAATTCTGGTTACTTTGAAAATCGAATGCCGCTTAAGCCGTGTGTTGGGGCGGGGGGTGGGGAGGGATAGGAGAGGGGGGGGGGGGGGGGCGGGGTGAGGGGAGGCTTGTGGTATGTGCAGCCTCCCAAAAGAAGAGAGCCACATGTGAAGAAACAATAAAACCGAGTCGCCGACTTTCGTACTTTTGTATATTCTTTGTTTCCAAAAGCAATCTTTTAGATATTTATTTTATTTCACTGCAGCTGCAGCTGGTGTTAAGTGCCATGTGGCGACCGTAAAACGCCTCCTCATACTTTATCATAGTGCAGATTATATTTTATTTCCTTTGGGATCATTGAGCCCATTCTGGTTACTTTGAAAATCGAATACGTCTTAAGCCGGTTCTAGGGGGTGGGGTACATATGCAAACTACATTGCTGCATATGAAGAGACTTAATAAAACCGAGTCTCCGATTTTCGTTCTTTTTGTGTATTCTTTGTTTCAAAAGGCAACCTTTTAGATTTTTATTTATCATATTACGATATTTTATGCAATTTTATAAATACAAAACCTGATGACTCGACAGCCGTTTTAAATCTGCAGTCCTGCCTTTGCACTGGATTTAACGAGTATTGGTCGAATACATTAAATAATTTCAGTACATGAAACACATATCCCCCACGGGATTTGTTTTACAAAGTGAGAATAAGTAATCACAGGTTCGCAGTTGAAAGCGGTAGATTTAACAAACGCCTCGTCACGAAAGATCATGCATGTATCGCAAAACATTGCAACTTTTTTGTCGTTGAAGATTAAAAACATATTCTGATACACTGTCTTAGATATGATGCTCTTAGAAAAGAGTTCTTTGAAAGCATACTTGAAATGTATCTAAACTTTTACAAATTGGACAGATCAGGAAAGATCCTTTTAAATATAGTTTAAATTTCGATGGCCATGTCATTAAATTTGCAATAATGTTACTACGATGCACGCCGGTAATAATGTTAAATAATTATCACTCTCTCTCTCTCTCTCTCTCTCTCTCTCTCTTCATTTAAATTGTTAATGTCCCATGTAACATGTGAGATGGAACAGTAAAATCATTGTATTGTATTGTATTGTATTGTATTGTATTGTATTGTATTGTATTGTATTGTATTGTATTGTATTGTATTGTATTGTATTGTATTGTATTGTATCATAGCGCAGTTTATAGTTTTAATTTCCTTGGGATCACAGAGCACATGTTAGCTTCTTGGAAAATCGACTTCCTCTTAAAAGCCGATGCTAGATGCAGCCATACAAACAGTAGTTCTGTCATATGAAGAGTCTCGATAATACCGAGACTCCGATTCTCGCACTTTTACGTGTTCTTTGTTTCCAAGGGCAACTTTTATAGATGTTATTTAATATAGGGATCAAACATGGTTTTTCAGGTATTAACATTCGCCAGGTCCCGTGGGAGGTGTTGAAAACCGAGGCCGAAGGCCGCGGTTTTCAACACCTCCCAAGGGACCTAGCGAATGTTAATGCATAAAAACTGAAAACATCTGCTACATTTCGCGTTATTTCTTGCACTATTTTGTTTGCCTTTTCACCAATGTTTCGCGAACGTAATTTCCACGAACTATGCTCGTTCTAGGGCCGGGCAGAACATATCTCGTGACGGCAGCAAATCTGTGGCTCCGGTACGAACATATTGAAAGTTGCGTAGTCGTGCATTAACAGCGCGTGAATTGCCTTGTTAATACACGGCTTTTCGCCGGTTAATGCACAGCTGTTAATAACGTGCGGCACTGCTTTTTATGCAATAATGATGGTTTATTTATTCTTTAGGTGTAAGAAAACGTGAGTGTTCAAAGAAAAGAAAGCTTGGTCGTAATCCAAGAGTACCATTCACTCAACAGCAAGTCGCAGCTCTAGAACGAAAGTTCTTCAGAACTCATTACCTTAGCAGCATGGATGTTGCTGAACTGTCAACTGCGTTGAACTTAACCGAAACAAGGGTAAGAACTTTTTCCGTAATAGTATGCTCACGAGAACCTGTATTGGGGTGAAAATATGGTGATGATTTCAATAACTTCCTTAAGCCGGACAAATCTAAAGGGAAATGGATACACTTTCACAGCTTAAACAAAACACGATTTTCTAAGATACTAGAATAGACTCAATGATCCCAAGCAAACTAAAAAAAGAAAACGCTACACTTTGATGAAGTACTAGGAGACTTTCTAAGGCTGCAAAACCTCTTATTGTCACTATAGGATGATGTATTCATGCATATTATTTGCTAAGAATTTACTTATTTATTCAAGCTGCAGACAATCTATTTTAGGTACAAATTTGACATTCAAAAGGTGTCAAGGTCATCAAAACCTAACCACCTCCTTTGTTTATCCCAGTGGTATAACCATGAAAACTGTGCAAGCATCCGCTTATTGGTTCAAAAATGAGGTCGCAGAAACTCTATTCTCGGCAAGCATTAATATTCAAAATCGCTTGCTGACTGGAAAATTGGTACAAGGTCACCAGACCTTAATGTACTTTTTATTTCTTCCAATGATGTGACCGGTCATGTAACCGTGCTCGTTTGGAAATATTTCTGCAGTATTACTTAACAAGAGAAAGTGCTGACATGCAGTTTTTGGCAAAATTGTGACATTCTAACTACTCTCCTGACCTTGAAAATGTGACCAAGGTCAACTTTCATACATTCCACAGATGTACTCATGTCCACGTGATTGTCACTGACCAATATATAAATTAAACCGCGCGTAAGAAGAAGTCCAGGTAATGCGCTATTCTTGTCGCTGTTACGTCAGAGTTGTAGATAGAGGGTTATTTGTAAACCTTAGACCGGGACATTTAGGACATTAGCGAACAGTGCAGACCCAGATCAGACGCCGCAAAACGCGGCGTCTGATCAGGTTCTGCACTGTTTTTTTTTTAAATATTGCAGAAAGTTAAGGGTTAAATGAAACAGTCTTAAATCCCCGTTAAGGACCATTTTCCCATCCTACACTCAGAGACAATCGACCCAGCAGTGCTGTCAGTACTTTGATTCACCATTGGTGTGTGTGTATGTGTGTATGTGTGTGTGTGTTAAATCAACTTTGCAGAGTCTTAACGGGTTTAATTAATGCCCAGAACTTGCTTAGGCTTTGACAGTTTTCAAGACTATAGGCAATAACTAGTTTAACTAAAGTTATAGCAACTTGACAATATAAAAAACATGGTTCAATAATTAATATAATGAATGTGGATATTTGAGTACTACTATTATTCTCACTAAAATATACCACCTTCCCAGCTAGCATTCTACGTAAATCTACATCGGGCCGTCATCGGCCCGTCAGCTACCCTGACGGGCCGATGACGGCCCGATATAGATTTACGTAGAATGCTGACTGGGTTATGATGCTAAAATATCCAAATTCATAACAAAACAAGTTTCTTGTATGTCTTTGAAGAAATAAGGAAGCTATCTGATTATATAATGCAAAATATAGGAGATAGGGTAAAAATGGACGAAAAAAATCTACAGCTGATCCAACTCTATTTTTCTATCTTAAATTTGCTAAGGTAATGGACTGAGGTAATATATTGGTATGTATGTTGCAAAACTACCTTGTAAGAGTATCCAGTATAGTAAGTGGAGAGCTGGTTTAAATTTTGAAGTGTAATAGAAAATAAGACAGTCATTAAAATTATGAAAAGCGGTGAAATAATGAAAACTGTAATGCCTTTATAGATTTGATTTTAGAATGTGTAGTCGATGGCGCACCATCGCAAATCCTCACGCTCTTTGCTAATGTTGCTAATAGCATGACGGACGGACAGACTTGACTTGCTCTCTCACATGGGGGGGGGGGGGGGGGGAGGGGTGGGGGGGTGGGGGGGGGAGTAATGTAGCATGTTTGGTTAAATTCCGCTTAGTGGCTTAGGAGAAGATGGCGTGACGGACAGATGGACGGACGCCGAACGGACGGACGGACGGAAATATAATGTTGCTCTCGCACACCCTAACCACGAGGGAAATTCATGAAGCGAGTTTGGTTGAATTCCGCCCGGTGGTTTAGGGGGAGATAGCGTGACGGACAGATGGACGGACGACCGACGCACGTAAAAATTATGCTCTCGCACAACCTTACCATGAGGGAAAGTGATGTAGCAAGTTTAGTTGAATTCCGCACAGTGGTTTAGTAGGAGTTAGCGTGACGGACAGATGGACGGACGACAGACGTACGGACGGACGCACGGAAAAAATAATGTTGCTCTCGCACAACCTTACTATCAGGGGAAGTGATGTAGCAAGTTTGGTTGAATTCCGCCCAGTGGTTTAGGATGAGATAGTGTGACAGACAAATGGACGGACGACGGACGCACGGACAGACGCAAAGAAAAATAATGTTGCTCTCGCACACCCTTCCATGAGGGGAAGTGATGTAGCAAGTTTGGTAGAATGCCGTCCAGTGGTTTAGGAGGAGATAGCGTGACGGAGAGACGGACAGACAGACAGACGGAGACGTTAACAATTTCCCCATCGCTTTTTGTTAAAAAAAGCGTGGGGATAATGAGAAAGCATGTGCATTCGAAATTTATTTGCAAGGAGATACATTTAAATAGCTATGTATTGTGCAGTGTCCTGTTCTTTTGTACATTGTAATAAGCAAACAATAACGGCGAACACAAGAGAACAGAACTTGAAATTCGACTTGAACTATAGTCGCTTCTCAATAGCGAACACCGATGGCTCGTTTACCATGGCTAATTCGAACTCGTTTTTGAGTCCCTAAACAATTCTTCCGATAGCTCAAGAATACAAATATTTAGGGAAATTTTCTTATTTCACCATGAAATTGTGTGTTGCGTGTACTCATTTGAACCGTCTCATCGAGGCGATTCTAATGAGCACATTCAGTATACCATTATTGTATAGAACATCAAAAAGACTTCCCTAAATTATCACCATTTGCGTCTTGACATGGCGCCATGATTAATCCTCAGTGGCTCGAACTACCCATTTCTGGAATAAATTTCCATGGTCCCAAAGATGTTCGAGCCATTGAGGTTTTACTGTAAATAACTCGCCTACATCCTATATAATATTAGCATGGAATCAAAGTGTTGAGTATAAAATACTCAATATAGTAAATACCAAATAAGGTATAATTATACACGGAGGAGGGTTACTAATTTTGTAACCTAGATTGTCGCAGTTCAAATGCATGATACACATAGCAAGATTTATTCATATTACCGGACTTACTCTACATATTCGGACAGGCAGGCCTGTGCAAAAAAGCGTTTGATCAGGGTCTACACTGTTTGCAACTCACCTAGCAATTTTACACACATTCACATGTAGTAAAATGGACTTGTTGAAGAGAAGCATAAGTAAAAAGTGTCCCAAATTTATCCAAAATTTCCCATGAAGATGAAATTTTGAGTCAAAGGGCGATTCGACTGAACCCCACGAACCTCCTCTTAATCCGCCTCTGGGATTGATGAATCCAAACAGGAAGTCACATAAGTTATCTCCCTCGTAAAGATGGCGGAATATTTACCAAAATTATTCCGTCCCACTGAAGTAGGATTTAGCAGCATTTGTTACAGTAAAACCTCAATGGCTTGAACACGGATAGCTCGTTTACCGTGGATGATTCGTTTTTCTGTCCCTACGAAATTCTTCCAATAGCTCAAGATAACAAATATTTAGGGATTTTTAGGGAAATTTTCTTATTTTATCATGAAAATGTGTGTTATGTGTACTCATTAGAACCGCTTCATTGAGGCGATTCTAATGAGTACACTAAACATAACATTATTTTATAGTCGATCGAAAAGGCATCACACCCTAAAATCTCTATTTGTCAGCTGAACTGGCGCTATGATTAACCTCGTTGGCTCGAACTACCCATGTCTAGAACACGTTTCCATGCTCCCAGGGATGTTCGAGCCATTGACGTTCGACCGATAATGTAGTGGATAAGCTTTCCATGCGATATGTTTTCGTCAGTATGCTTAACAACCATCACGAAAACATGCCTATATAATATTGACCCCCTTAAACCGCACTTTTATATAGTAAAACTGGGGTTTACAGGGGTATACATTATTTTTCTTATTTCTACCCAGAAACATAGATTGTGGTATTCGTTAGAACCGCCTCGCCGAGGCGGTTCTAACGAGTACCTACAATCTATGGTTTGACCAGAAGTATGAGAAATATCCGAATTTTTATCTGAAAATTTTCATTTTTTGGTGGTTAAAATGTTCAGTATATTTGAATAGGCGTGTTTTCGTAATGGAAGCGCGTTTGAAGACATACCAAATTGATCTTATTTTTTTCTATCTGAAAATGACATAAAGCTCAGAGTGAAGTAATAACCAAAGGATTGAAGAGTTTTATAAACTCAACTAGCGACATAAATTTGAAAATTGAGATATGAAATGAAGATGGCTGAAACTAATATTCTTTATTTGATAGTTAGAGTATTGCTTTTGTAACTAAATATTTAAATTGTTCAATATTTTGCCATACGCGAACCAGAAGAAATTAATAAGAGCTGAAATCATTGATAAAAATGGCTCTGCCAATGTCTTACACCCAGCTGAACAGAACGATGTGGTGTCCGATTACGCGTAACAGGTTTCTAATCAAGACTTGATTATAGGTACTAGTATTCGTGTTTAATATGCCGTCTAATTAAAATGGGGTTTCATTGCAGTAAAGAATAAAAAATTTCATTAAGCCGCACAGATGTGTACACAGAATGTTTCTATTTAAGTATGCCTTAAGCAAAAACTGTGAAATAAACGCATATGTAAATAAACGGTGTTTCGCCCTCTTAAGCGAAGCTCAACAAGAATGGTCACGTTTCGTTCGTGGACCCGTCCACAGTTTGAAACGACTTCTGATCCGAAAACACTGACACGAACCGAACGTAATTTGATAGAAAAGGGAAGAGTTTCTCAATTTTATTTGGTCTGCCATTCCAACTGGTTGTGACGGCAACAGAAATGTTCCTTGAGGAGTAGTCCTCTACCATACATATGAATTTTGTTCAAGCGGTTGAACTGATCGGTTGCCATGGCAACAACAACAACAAAAAATGAAATTAAATAAAAAAAAAAAAAATAATAATAATTTCCTTAGAAGCCGTAAGGACGATGAAGTTGATACTTTAAAGAAATGTCCATAATATTTGCCTCTACAAAAATAGTCTTTTGCATTGCAATTGCTAGAGTGCTTTAGTCGCGATGGCAACTTTGAATTTCCATAGACGTATAATGAGAAAAGGGAAAGTAGGCATGTTTTTCTATCTTACTGCAGATATTTTGATAGAAGTTTTACAGAAATGTTCCTTGAGTAATCCTCTACCACACATATGAATTCTGTATAAGCGGTTGATATTAATTGGTTGCCATGATACCAAAAGTTGCGAAAAAAATATACTCCCCAGCGTATATATATAAAAAACAAAACAAAAAAAAAACTCAAAATAAAGAAAAATCTCCTCAGAGATATAAGGAGGATTTAACTTTGCAGAACAATTCAAAATATTAGCTTTTAAAGCAGTTCACTCAGGTGAACATTGTGGTACATAAGCCTCTGTTTGTTAGATGCATTGTTCCATAGTTTGAGAAAGTATTGTATTTATATGCTAACCGTAGATCGGAATAATACTTACCTTTCAACAATTCGTTTTCGTTATCGGTCCTCATATCATCATTACTCTTCTGTTTGAAAAGGGGAAAATCCTCTCATAAACACAACGTGCGAAAAGGCTATAAACATATTCTAAAATAAACGGCTCTTAGCGGCAATAAAATAAAAATATCGAAGTCTTTTTTTTTTTTTTTTTTTTGCCACACTTGCTAGTTTCGGCCATAATTCAACATAACTTCTAGGAATATCAGTCTCTCATCAGAGTTTGGGGTGTACACATGGCAGCATATGCTCGTAGAATTATGTTTATCTCCACAGAATGTGTTTTAATGATTTTAGTATGTGTAGATTTGTGTTTGTGGCCCCTGTTTGTCCCTGAGGAAGAACTAAAACATTCGAAAGACCCAGAATTATCGCTCGTCTTCCTGCGTTGTTGGACTCATTTTTTTTTTTTCACATATACTTTTCTGTTGGTCCTGAATCCACTAGGATCCAGCGCTTTTTTTTTTTTTTTTTTTTTTACAAAGGTTTGTTTGGTGTATATCCTTCTCCGTGTGTACACCAGGATCCAGCTCGTTTTGGAAAAAAAAAAGCTTTTTAAGTGTGCATCCCTCTTCGTAACTTGTGAGCAGAAATAGCCAAATTAAATAGCACAAGGCAGGAAGCAAGTATAAAGAAACGTACCGGCGTTGTAAAATAATTTCCAGTAGTATAATTCACAACATTTTGGGTGCCTGTGCAAAAAATAGACGACTCTCAATAAAAAATTGTACCCCTTATAGCAAACACACGAAGTGTTTGCATTACTATTTAGAGGCTGATAAACAAACATAGGCACCAAAATCTCTTGTGGAATCTCGTAGCAAACTTCATTTTATCTCGTTCTCCATTTTTAATTTAGCATCGCTGTAAGCAGACCAATAAAGAATTAATAAGCCAAAAAATGAGAAAATACTATTGATAAACCTGTTTAAAGTTACATTTGGATAAATATAAGTTCTTCTGAATTTATACAAAAACTACCAACAAAAAAAAAAAAAAAAAAAACGAACTATCACGTGACCTTAGTTGACCCCGGCGCGTGAGGCCAACTTTGTTTGTAAAGAAACTGCTGTCAAATCTTATACATATCAGAAAAAAAAAATGGTTGACTGAGTGTTTGCATCAAAGGCAGTGCCTTTATTTCATATTAGACAAAGAATGATCTTTTATATTTATCTTTAAATTCTTCACCTTACATTAATCAGAAATTGCCAAAGCAGTTTTGATGGTTTATTTTAATTTTTAGCCTACCTGAATGCCATTTTGTGATTTTCGAATAACGCCACGCTAGCCTAACGCTGATCAGATTGGGCTTGTAACGTTCTTCATTTACTTGGACATGATTTAAGTCTTTTAACCCTGACTAAAACACACCTTTGCAAACTGTAGATCCAGATGAGACGGCTCGTACGAGCCGTCTCATCTGGATCTGCACTGTGTTACAATAATTGTTATAACAATACAAAACAAATATAGCAAACGCTGATTTTCTAGGTATAGATATACAGCACCCTTAGTTTGTATAAAGTATTTCTAAATCGGACTACAATTACTCACTTGGAATTACAGACAATAACGAAATGAGAAATCTCAATACTTCATTGCAATGTATGCAACTCGACCTGAAGGCATTTATTTACATGGCTGATATGAATAACTTTTGCCAGTATATAAAAATAAAAATAAATAAATAAATAAATAAATAACAAAATATGGACGTTGTCATTTTTTTATCATCCTGGTAGATGAATGTCTATTGATGAATCCAGTAAGATATTCTGATTCTGATTTATGTATATTTCGTACATTTTGTTTTATATACTTTTGATTTTCTCAGCCGCTCTGAACATATCTGTCTCAAAATTATCGTTCATCTGAAACTATAAATTTAAGACAATACATAAATATGTAATAGTTAGGTATTGGCCTAAGCGCAAGAGAACCATATTCCGATGATTAGTTTTTGTACAGCTCCAAGACGTTTGTTAGGGAATAAAAAATGAAAGATCTTAATCTTTTGTCTTCGAATATATTCTGTCTTTATGATTTCAAACTGATATCCACAGACGAGCATTATGACGAATTTAACATTTATGGAAAAAATTCTTCAACGCGATACCGTTAACGTTCTGCATGCTGACTAAAAATTTCAGCAGAAGACTCTTTGAACTATTTGTCTTATTTTTCCCAGAAAATAGGCCCACACATTTTATGCAAATTGTTCCCTAAGAAGACAATTTGCACAAAATTTCCAAGTCTATTTTCTGGGAAAATTTTTTTTTTAATTTGTCGTCTGCTGAATAAGCCCAGAAAGTGGCAAAGGTTAATATTACTATTAATCGTCTTCTTCTCAAATCAAACTGTCTTAACAAAAACATAATCAAGAAATTTGATATATTAAAACATCGAATGGTTTTCTTGTAGACTACGATATGATTAATTTTCTCCTAATAATAAGGTTTTATGCTACAAAAGCGCTATTAATACATAAAACCTGAGTTTCTAAGGACTTAATAGACAATAAAGTTATTGCAGACATCAATCAAAAACAGAAATATGTGACCCGCAGCCAGGAAAACCAACCTTGTCAAATTTGTGGGATGAGGGCATTTTAACCCTTGTCATGCTGAATAAATTTAGATGCCATGCCCACTTCTAATTTTCAGCCAGTCAGATTACTTGATCAAAGTTGTTGATACAAATTCACACACTAATTGACAAACAGTGTAGATCCAGATCAGTTGGCTTCTTCAGAAGCCAACTGATCTGGATCTACACTGTTACAAAGTCAGAGCATATCGAGGTTCAGCAGGAGCAGGGTTAATGAAGGATGTATACACATTCGTGGGAGACCACACTGTCAGAATAGCTTTTGCTTCCCTTCTGTAAAGGGGTCTGCTCTTAAAGGAAATAATTTACTCCTTTTTTCAGAAGGGGTCTGATGTACGGGGAAACAAACAGAAAGTCAGAAAAATCCCATTTTAAAAAAAAAAAAAAAAAAAAAAAAAAAACAGAAAAAAAAGAAAAGAAAGTTGCAAAAATTACAGGAGTATTAACACTCCTTAAATTCTGTAAAGTCCAAGTATCGCATATGTCCTTATCCACCGGGTCTGGGCGGTGACATTACATATATACTGTAAGATACCTTTCAAAGGGGAAAAACAAGGAATCAGTTTAAGGTCTTCGTTATTTCACCAGACTATGGAAACCTGTACAGCAAATAGCTGGTGGAGCTCAGTGAAAATTCTGATCAGACTGCGCGAAAGCGCAGGCTGATCAGAATCTTCGCGCGGCGCTCATGTTTCATCATTGTTAGCATGAGTGGAACAGCTGGTTTCATTTCACCGTACGCCGGTGTAAGTCGTTCAACACAAGCAAAAAAAAAAAAAAACAAAAAAACAAAAAACAACAAAAACAAAAAAAAAAAAAAACAATAACCAAAAACAAAAAACAACAACAACAACAACAACACACACACACACACACACACACACACACACACACACACACACACACACACACACACACACAAGAACAACACACACGCACGCACAACAAAACCCTGGTTTGCGTTTAGCATATGTAAAATAGCTGATGTGTTCAGCATACCAGTGCTTTATGCATAAATGAATAAGCTGGTTTGCAGTTAGTATAAGCAGAAAGCGTGTATAAGCGAAAACTGCTTTTATTTTGCATTTAGTAGAAACGGAAAAAAGCCGGTGTATTTGCATGGGAGGAAAATTCAACGGCTTATATTTAGGATTTATTTGAAAAAAAAAAAAAAACAAAAAAACGGGAAAAAAAAACTGGTTTAGCAAAAGCGGAAAAGTAGGTTTGCATCTAGCACTCCTTATAGATAATCAAGTAGGCGTAGAATGAAATTATTGAGAGAACCTTTACCAATAACGCTGCTCGGTTCAATGATACAACTGGTTTCATTTGACACTTCTAAAATTCTTTTTTCCGGGAAAACTAAAGAAAAATATCACTAATATGTCGTCTGCTGAATTAGCCCAGAGAGTGGTCAATATTAAACTTCGCAAGCCTGCGCTGGATATAATATTAACACTTAAAGCGCCAATTACAACTGCAGCAGATGACATTTTTTTTATTTATTTTTTATTTTACAGAGAAAACAAGTCTTGACATTTCATGTGAATCGTCTGCAACATGAAATATCAAGACTTGTTTTCTCAGAATTTTTTTTTTTTTTTTTTTTTTGAATGTCGTCTGCTACAAATTTTGCTTGGCGCTTTAAGAGTTAAAACAGGGCGGTCTCACCTTCTGTCTTGCCCCGATTAGGAACAAAGAGTTGTGACTTCAGCGAAAATGCCTGCTGCAGAATGTAGTAGATTTTTCTGCTACTGATCACTACTATATTTACTAAAGATCGTGCATTAACTCGGTGTATTTTGATTTACGGATTTAAAATTCTGTCAGAGGAATTGCATATTAGTGCACTGATTGCTAACTTATCTATACCACTCTCCGGGTCAACTCAGCAGACGACAAAATGGCAATATTTTCTTATTTTCCCCAGAAAATAGGCTGTTGCATTTCATGCAAATTGTCTCCTATGAAATGTCAAAAGACAGAAATGTGGAAAATTAGTAAAAAAAATATTTCAAAATATCGTCTGCTGAAATTTTTACTCAGCATGCTGTGAGTTAATGTACCAGTCTGTCATATAGTCTGCTAAAATCTGAATGTTGTCTATGGTAGCATGAAGGGTATTATAAAATTCACGTGTATTTTAGTTTCTAAATTACAATTAGGAAACGTTTTAGTGGGTAACCGGGGGTGGGGTGGGAGGTGGGAATTCAGAAGCATTAAAATCGTACCGGTTACAAGTTTGTCAGGCTTTAAAACAATCATGCTACTATAAAACACAATAATAATAATAATAATAATAATAATAATAATAGCAGTAATAATATATATAACAGTAATCAGTAATAATAAATATGACAGTAATAATAAATATAATAGTAATAATAGATATAACAGTAACAATAAAAGTAATAATAAATACAACAGTAAGAATGAATATTATAGTAAAAATAAATATAATAGTAATCATAAATATAATAGAAATAATAAATATAATAGTAATAACAAATATAACAATAATAATAATTATAATAATAATAATAGATCTATTAGTAATATTAAATATAACATTAAAAATATAACAGTAATAATAAATATAACAATAATAATAATTATAATAGTAATTATAAATAGAATATCTTACATGAGAGGTCATTTCATATGAAATTTATGAAACGAGCCTCAGCGAGCGTAAACTGATAATAAATATAACAATAATAATAAATATAACAGTAATAATAAATAGTAATAGTAAATGTAACAGTAATAATAAATATACATTGATAATAAATATTATAATAAAAATTGCCCCCCACCTCCACTCCCGGTTACCCCTAAAACGTTTCCTAACTGTAATAAGTATAATAATAAATATAACAGTAATGATAAATAGTAATAGTAAATGTAACAGTAATAATAAATATACATTGATAATAAATATGATAATATAATAATTGATAATAGATAATTGTAGCAGTGATAATCAGTATAATAGTAATAATAATAAAGGCGAGCAATAGCTCTAACAAATTCTGGAATTTATGACCTACTTGTGTTCTGCAATTTTCTGACAAAAAACGCCAAATCTCAATATATGTTATTGCAAAAGTTCAGTGTTATTGGTTTATATATTTTGGACATTCAAAAGAATTTGCAATTCTTCGATATGTTTGTTTTCTCGGCTATCCGCTGTTCTTCGCCTGAAGCACTGTCATGCAGTGACAATCCTGTTTGACTTCCTATACAAATTGACAAATAAGGAAATATAACTTTTTGAGTAAGTATAGTTTGTTAAGACGAGTAGATTTTGACCATTTACTGGTATTTTGGTATTTCCGTCCTGGTCAGGCAGGTGCTCAAATTACTATATAATATACTAAAATGTTGTTTACACTGTAAAGTTTCCTTCGACCTTATATGACAAATATAACAAAATCTATAGACAAATTTTATAAATGACTTTCGGAATACAGTTGTTTAATCATGATCACATTAAAGCTGGTTTCAATGAAGTTTCAAGTAGTCTGGTGTAACCAGTAATTACGACATGAGATCGATGAAACATCATCATCAATGGCAGCCTTCATTCACACCAGCGGACTGTCAAAATTATTACCTTGCAATATTAATGACATTTTTAGGATATTGCAATGCGTTAGCTAATTATATGTTACATTTAGCAATTAGAAGTCGGTAAAAGTGTCACAGTCTGTTAACGCCTCCTGGCTAATGTAACACGAACCTGGATATGTACGAAGCCAAACAGGTTAACGCATCTGCAGCGCCATTCACTTTTTAGATGAGGACGAATACAGTTTGCTTGAAAAGTATATAGTAATGATAATAATAAACTCTATATGTATCGGAGGCTAATGATGATTTCAGGACTTTAAAGCACAAACCAGTTACTTTTTATCACAGCTCCGTACCTTATCTTAAGATATATTATTATTATTACAGAGATATTATTTTGAATCTGTTGTTTAATTTAGTCTCTAAGATACCCCCACCTTTGCAATCCGATCGAACACGCAATCCTATCAGAGTCTCCAAAGTTTGCATATAGATTGTACCAACCTTCATCATTTACAATTCGAGTAGTTGTGCTTTCTTCCATCCCAGCTAGCATTCTATATAAATCTACAGCAACTCTCGTTATCTCGAAGTCCAAGGGACTCTCTGAAATACTTCAAAATATCCGTACCTCAACATATCAGATTTGCAGAATTGAGGAAAAAATAATTCGATCAACCGCATTTAACAAATATATATGTAATTTGACTCTTGAAGTTAGAGATATATTGAAAATATTGTGGAAAAGAAGAGAAATTGCTCCTTAGGTTCTCCTCTTTTCCAGAATATTTTTTACCTGTTGTTAGATTTCCATGTTTAGGCAGGGACCAGATATTCACTTCGAGATAAGCGGTTATTCGAGATAAGCGAGTTCGAGATAACGAGAGTCAACTGTATATCGTTTACATACATTATACAGAACTCTATTTGATATGCGTTATACTATGCCAATCATGTAATTATGTAATTATGTATAAGTTAATAACAATGTTATATGAGGAGAATATATAATTGTCCTATACTGTTTGAGATGTTTATATTCAGACTGTATGGGCGAGGCGCCTAAATGCAGGATGAGTGGCAAACCTTGCAGAAAATACATTCTGATCTGGGTCAACACCGTTGGCTCAAGTCTGTCAGTCCCAATACATTAGGGTAAGTACAGTGGTTAAATTTAACTTTAAATATAAAGCTAGCCTATTAGCATATCAGCAAACAGATTCTAGAAATGACATGTATTGACTTAGTCTTCAGAAAAAAAAAAATAAATAAAAATAAACAAGTAAAGATGTATTGTAACAAACAGACAGGAAGGTCGGAATCTCCACACCAAGGCCCAGAAAAGCCAAAGCGTAATGCTACTGTTAAATTCAAGTGTCAGGGTCTCATCAAACGGTTCATTTCCATTAAAGTCTTAAAAAAGTTCCATATACTGTTGCCATTTTGTTTCAAACGCATTTGTTCTGTTCTGTTTTTCTTTCTCAGCAATGTGCTTATCAGTTATGTACCATATTCTTAGTTTGTGTTTCTATGAAACAATGATAAGAATTAAATTAAGACGCTTGGACGAATAAATGTAGTATTTTGCGGTAATATAATTTGTAAATCTGCTTGTGTAAGATTTTTACCAATATTAAAAATAAACAGTTCCCCAGTAAGTGTTATATTGATGTTTTATGCTAATATCCATATTTGTAACTGACTAATTAAAGACCGAGTATCTCTACATGTGCAAAGCATATGTATTATATCTTCTTCTACCTGACAAGAATTGCAAAATGGGCTTGGAAGAGCGTTTTATTGTAAAAAGGTATTTTTAATAGGTAATATTCTGTGGTTTTCTCTTGCCTGAAGCCACTGAAGATTTGTATTGGCATTTAGTTTAAAAGGAGAATATATATCTTTCCATATATCTTTTATATTGTATATGTTTTCCCATTCATTTTGGGATGTAGGTTTTAGTTTTTGTCTTTTCCGCCATAACAATATTTGTCTCTGTGTGTCCGTCAAGATTTCTCAGGAACTACTGCATCTAGGGTTTTGAAGTTTGGTACAAACATTGGGTATGACTTGTTGTGTTGTGTAAGAGAGACTCAGCATCCTCAATGCTAATCATTCCCTTTATATGTCCATTTTATCTTTCTCTCCAGTAAAACATTTCGTCACAGATTTCTCAGCTCCTGTGAACGCCAGAGTCTTCGAATTTTGTATACACCTACAGAGGATTGAAACCCACGTTGCTAAAATTTATGTTGTCTTCCTTTTTCTTTTTTTTTCCTTTTTTACATCTCTCACTCCAATGTAATGCATAGGGAAATTTGTGTCAAAGGATTTCTCAGGAACTACTGCACTTAGGATTTTGAAATTTTGTATAAACATTGGGTATGACTTGTTGTATTGTGTAAGAGATAAGCAACGTCTTCATACTTATCATTCCCTTAATTTGTTCATTTTTCGTTCTCTAATAAAATTTTTCGTCACTGAGTTCTGAGCAACTATGAAAGCCAGAGTCTTCAAATTTTGCATAGAGGGTTGAAGTATATTGTATAAATAAAACTAGGATGCTGAAATTCATTTTGCCTTATTTTCTTTCATCTCTCACTCCAATGTAGTCATAAGGAAATTTGTGTCAAAGATTTCTCAGGAATTACTATACCTAGGGTTTTGAAATTTGGTACAAACATTGGGTACAACTAGTTGTAATTTGTAAGAGAGAATCAACATCTTCTTGCTTATCATTACCTTTATTTGGTCATTTCCTTTCTCTCTATTATTGTATTAAAATTTTCGTCACAGGTTTCTCAAGTCCTATGAAAGGTAGTGTCTTTAAATTTTGTATTCACCTACAGAGGGCTGAAGTGTATTATGTAAAAGAAAAGCAAGATACCGTGATTTCTTTTGCCTTCTTTTTCCATTTTTCATCTGTCACTCAAGTGTAAGGCGTAGGCAAATTTGTGTCAGTTTTCTTAGCAACTTTAAGACTTGAAAATTTGTACAAACATAGGGTTTGACTTGTTGTAATGTGTAAGGGAGAATCAGCATCCAATTGTTTATCATTCCCCTTGTTTGTCCATTTTTCTTTCTTTCTCATAAAATCCATCACAGATTTCTCACCTGCTATTAGAGCCAAATTCTTCAAATTTTGCATACACCCTGACAGTTGTGAATTATGTTGTGTAAGAGAAAACAAAGATGCTGAGATTTATTTCTTTTACTCATTTCTCCCATGCAATTCTATGGGAAATTTGCTGCTACAAAATTTGTTCAATATACCTCTGATAGCTCTGTCCGTAGGTAAATGAGCTTTGCGGGCTATCTGCTATTTTCTTTTATTCAATATACTATAAAAAGTCCTTGCAATCTTTATTAGATATGACAAATAGCGTCAGATATGTTGGACGTATTGGCTGTTGTAACTTTAAATGAACGATTTTATATTAGCCTTCTGTTTTAGAAACGCTTTACTGTATCATTCCATTAGCTGAAAGAAAATTTGTTTTTATACTATATTAGTTTTCAACCCTTGCTCAGAGTAAAAATCACCACTGTCATTTACAATGCCATTAATAGATTATTCCTTTCATGTACCAGTGTTTGAAGAAAACGGGTTTACTACCTATGAGAATGTTATGATTAAAATAAATTGGAATCGAAAGGGCAAATTCTTCTGTGATTTGCTGATTTAATTGAAGAATATGTGAATGAATTTTAATAACATCTGCCCAAAATGGATTACTTATTTGTTTAATTATGAAGTCTGCATACGCTTTACCAAAATCAAATAATGTCTTAAAATTAGCATTGTTTTTAACCCGTATAAGCCTAATGGTCTTTCCCATCCTTGTGTAACATAGGGTGAGTCCATTTGTTATTTAAGGGGTTTCAGGTGTATTGTTCATTTTTGTTCTACTTGTAATTGAAATTCCTGTAAGCAAACAGTGAAGACCTTGATCAGACGCGGCGTCTGATCTAGGTCTGCCCTGTTTGCCTATGTCCCACAAAAGGGACGCCAGGCATAAGCCTGGGTTAATTATATATTTCCGTTCAGTATCACTTTTTTATCCACGTTATCCGTGTAGCTTTCATGCTAATGATGGAAACTTGAAAATTAAACATTTTAAAGCCGCCTTCAGAGTACTGTTCGGAAATAATTGTTACTAAGGAAACTGTATATGACTAGTGATCAATTTTGAATTTAGGTGGGTACTAACAGTTACTAAGAAAACTGAATGAATGCTGATTAATTTCCGGTTTAGGTGGGTCTTAACAGTGACTAAGGAAACTGTATGAATGGTGATAACTTTCTAGTTTAGGTTGGTTCTAACCGTGGCTTCATTGTCGTTTATGTCTTTGCTTGCTCGGCTTTATATATTAAAACCTGCTCTCATTGTGAATAACCTATCATTATAGAAAAATTATATTATCATATCGTCTGCTGTACAACCATTCATTGGTTCACGTTTCTTGATTAATTCTTCGAAATAGACGTATTGCTTTGAGAAACAGACAAATGATAGAAGCTATTAATAAGAATCAGGTTTCTGAATTAATAAAATCCCATCTCATAATCTGAGTGATTACAAGAAAACTGGAGCTTATCGTAGACAGGAGGTACCTGATCAACCGTTGCATCTGTGCTAGGATTGATGCGAGCTTTAGCTGTCGCACAAAACTCATTCTGGTGCTTCTAGAATTGACAAAGCAAGCAGCTCAGACTATGTTCAATTTATTGGATGTTCAAGATTATTCTGGTCTGCAACGTTTGCGTAGATACTTGCGCCAGTCTCAGTACTGTCCGCAAACAAGAAAAGTACATCAATATTTCTGTGGGAACATAAAAATAAACAGCAGCAAAAAAACATATCATTTATGTACTTTTAAAGGTAATGGATACACATTCAGAGGGATACATTTCTGTCAGAATTGTTGTCTCCCTTCTGAAAAGGTGTCTACTCGAAAAGGAAAGAAGTTGATCCCTACTGAAAAAGGGTCCACTCTTGCTCCCTTTTGAAAACGGGTCTACTCCGAAAAGGAAGAGGATCTACTCTGAAAAGAAAGAGTTTGCTTCTCATGGGAGCAAATTCTTTACTTTTAGACTCCATTTCAGAACGGTTCATGTGCTGAAAAGCAAATAGGAAATCACAAAAGTTGTACCACCGCCCCTACTTTTTAAAATGGCAGAAGATCTACGAAGTGTATTAAATCATTTAGCTCATAATTTGAGTCGCTTCGTGAGAACATATCTAATTGCATGTGTGCAGATACGCCTGCCCATCTGCTTAGTCTGTTCAATGTATAGCGCTGGACACTCTGCGGATAACAAATGATCGGATTTTCCGGACAGTCCTGGTTATTTCACATTTCATTAGACAATGGCAGCATTATTGATAATACAGATGTATATTAAATCTGTTGCAGTTCGTATACAGTTAACAAAAGTCATGTTTTTATCCCAGTCGCAGCAGTCGCTTCTTCAACCGTTTAGACAAATCTTTATTTTTATACCCCGCCACACGATAGTTATACCCTGCCACACGATAGTGGCGGGGTATTATGGTTTCATGCCGGCTGTCCGTGTGGCAAGGTATAAAAACTTTTTGACACTTTGCTGAATTGCTAAATTTGATGTAAGACTTTAGACAGAATGTGTGTGTGTGTGTGTGTGTGTGTGTGTGTGTGTGTGTGTGTGTGCGAGAGAGAGAGAGAGAGAGAGAGAGAGAAAGAGCGAAAGAGAGAGAGAGAGAGAGAGCATTAAATCTGTGCAGTGGAACTGTATTAAATATAAAGGCATTTGTCCCGGTTTGGAGTATATACGTGTAGCATAATGAACTTTTTTCTGTGGGATACTCACAATCACAATGTTAATTTTGCAACAAATATCGTCACACTGACATCAGTAAATCCTATTAATATTTTAACTTCTGAATTGTTCACTGTCAGAGGATACGAGAAATAGACGTCAACAAAGTGTTATGTTTAGATGACTGTCAAGTTTCTCTTGTATTGAACTTGAATGAGAAATGCCATCTATATCTTTTTATAGACAAAAGTAATTACGGGTATGATGCTGCTGGTTTAAATTAGATCTAATAGCAGTAGACGTGTAAACATTTGCAGTAATGGTTTGACTATGGTATAAAATGTGGCTCATTGTGTCTACAGGTTGATTTTCTAATTATTGATGTGTGTAACATACTAATGATACTCAGGTAGTTTTCTTACCGACTGTATAATGTAACAATGACAACAGGTGGGAAATGACTTATTTTTCAGTGTGAAAACTGACCAAAATTTCAATGTGAGTCGCACTGTATTTTAATGCGAATATAATTGTGCTATAATTTAATCATCTGTTATGTTTATTTAGATATCATATAAAACTACATATAAAGTAACTGTAAACTGATAGTAATAAACTTGATTTGATTTAAAAATATTTTTTCTTTTTTTCATTTTCCCCAGATAAGAATATTTGATTGGATACTGATGTTTACATTTGTATTACATTTGGTTTACATTTGTATTAGAGACTGTACTGGACAAAGATAAAGAGATGTTGAATATAAATTACTGAATATAAAACAAAAACGGAAACTATGCAATAAAAAGAAACAGAGATTGAATTCAAATATAAAAATATACATTGTAAATAAGTAATGATAGGAACTTTTAAATACAGAATATAAATGAGCAAAGATTGAATATGAATATGAGAATACAGATACAAGTCACCGTTATAAAATACAAATATAGTAACACGGGCCCAGTTGTTCAAAGCTAACGATGTCGTTAATTAACGATTCGTTAAAATTTACATTGAGTGATATGTAAATATGCTGAATTTTTTTGCTGAAAAAATGTGAGTAGCTTTTACAGTGCAAAAGCTACTCACATTTTTTCAGCAAAAAATATTAGAATATTGTGTATTGAATCTGCTAAAACAGTTAACGAAATGATCCTTAACGAGCTCGTTAAGCTAACGACGCTTTGAACAACTGGGCCCTGAAGACCAATGGTCCTAAACTGCTCATCTGAGTGCTCAGTGAATATTGAAATGAATATAAAGGTCATAATAGAATCGACCGTTAATATGTTCAGTGGTATGTGGCTGTAAAGATATACATATACGAAATTTTTGTAAGGTGCTTCGACTTTCACCTCCAGTCCTACTCAGGAGCATAAAGCCAGGGCTCATGATAGAAGACCCCCAAATGGACCCTTAGTTTAAATATCAGTGCTTTTCATAAGTGGTTGGAAATATACAAGTATATGAAAATTGTTTGAAAGGTGACCTATATTTTGACCTCATGCCACTGGGTATTACGCAAATACTGCATTGTGCCACTGAATCTGCCTTTACTAGTGTGTCAGCTGGTCTTTTAATCATAGGAGCAATATGTTCTGCTATATTCAAAGGAAACAACTTGTATGTATTCTTGATTCTCATTCTCATGGAATGAATAGACTTTCGTCAGCAGATGGTTTATCAATTCTAATAGCTTTCTCATGTTTAGATGATCTGGTAACTTAACCCAGCAGTTTAAGAGGGGAAGAAGTCAATAATACTCTATCTGAGGCAACCAGCCTAAAGGTCAGAAAATGACTTTGAACTTTGGTATATGTAAAAGTCTATTCAGCTGTTTGCATATATCAACTTTGATGTTATAGGCTCCAGTAGAATCTGAAAAATCCATCGTTAGGCATTTTTTTCTATACAAAAACTTGACCTTGACGTAAAATAGGTTAAGGTCAGCCAAGGGTCATTTGAAGAAATTTGATAGGACCCGTCCTCACTGCTGTATACCAAGTTTCAAGGTCATCGGCTATTCTGTTTCTGAGAAGAAGATTTTGAAAGGTTTGTATTGTATATAGTTATCGCAGCCATCTTGGTCACGTGACCTGGACCATTTCAACAAACTTCGATTCCTCTTTGCCATAAAAGCGTCATATGAAATTTGGCTTCAATTTGCCAATTTTTCGATCTTAAAAAGAACAACAACAAAAAAAAAAAAAAAAACAACAAGTTTTAATTTTGATATCTGAGTGACGTTGGACCAAGGTCAGTGAATGACCTTGATCTTTGGTACCCATGCAGCTTCATATACTCACCTGATTGCATATACCATCTTTAAGTTCACAGGCAACAATAGTTTTTCGAAAAATTAACAATTTCTACTTTTTGCCATACAAAAGCATAAGTGACCAAAATTGACCTCGATGTGAAATAGGTCAAGGTCAACTCAGAGTAATCGTTAAACAAATTATGATGGGCCTACGTCCCCAATACTACATACCAAGTTTCAAGGCAATCGACTCACGGGTTCCACAGAAGAAGACTTTTGAAGGGATTTTAACATATATGGTCATGGCGGCCATCTTGGTCGTGTGACCTGGACTTTGAACAAACTTGTGTTCACCCATCCCAGGGAGGCTCCACATGAAATTGATTTCAGCCGGCCCAGTGGTTTCAAAGGAAAAGATGTTTGAAAATGTTGACAGACGACAGACGGCGACAACAGAGCCTACTCTTACTATAAGCTCACCAGTAAGTCAAGGGCTCAGGGGAGCTTAAAGTAGAAAACAAACGAAACAATAAAAATGGGGGGAAAAAAAAATAAATAAATGAAATGAAAATTACCCGAGGCAAATGAACAGAGACTGAATTCAAATATAAAAATACGCAATGGAAATGAACAGAGATTGAATGCAAATATGAAATTATACAAAAGCAATTGAAGAAGATAGAATAGAATAGAAGATAGAATAGAAATATAAAAATATTGAATGTTGCAATGTTTGCCAGGTCATAGTTGGTATACAAAGAAGGTGAGGCAATTATATCCAAATGATCTCGGCCAAATAACCAATGAAATTACTGGTATAAATAGTTGTGGCCTGGGTAGCCTAGCGGTTGGCGCTGCCTCTAAGTGACTCACATCACGAAAACACGCCTATATAATTTTGACCCCCTTAAACCCCACTTTTATATTGCTAAACTGGGGTTTACAGGGGTATAAAACATTTTTCTTATTTCTGCTAAAACGTATGTTTTGAGCAGAAATATGAAAACTATAAGAATTTTTTTATCTGAAACTTTTCTTTTTTTGGTGGTAAAATTTTCAGCATGTTTGAATAGGCGTGTTTTCGTAATGGTTGCCTGGTAGCATTAAAAATCTGAAATCAAGTCAAGGCCTAGCGGTTAGTGCTGTCGACTTGCAAGAGGAAGGTCTTAGATTCGAATCCCTCCCTGGTTGAGAAAAATTCAAAACCATGAGTACACCTAGCTCATACTTCGATTAAAATTTTCCAGACAATTTCATAAGGGGAAGTAATTTTAGTGGATAAGGGCGGAAACTGGAATGGTTACATTTGCGATACACTTTTAGCACACGACAAGACAAATACCACGGAAATATATTGTGCGTTTCTTTTCCTTTCGACATAGAGTAAATACCGTTTTAAAAGTTTATCGCAAATCATACAGTCGACTCTCGTTATCTCGAACTCCAAGGGACTCTATGAAACACTTGGAGATATCCGTAGTTCGACATATCAGATTTACGGAACTGAGGAAAAAACAATCAATCGAACAACCACCTTTAACAGAATGAATACGTAATTTGACTCCTATGTTAGAGATATATTGAAAATATTGTGGAAAAGAGGAGAAATTGCTCCTAAGGAGCAATTTCTCCTCTTTTTCACAATATTTTATTGACTGTTGGTAGACCTCTGTGTTAAAACAGGGACCAGATTATCACTTCGAGATAAGCGGTTATTCGAGATAAGCGAGTTCGAGATAACGAGAGTCGACTGTATATGTATTTAGTTCTGTTCCCTTTACTGTTCTACATACGTTTGTAATTTGGAACTGCATCAGAATTAAGAGCGATGTTTCTTCTTCCCCATTACCCCGTCCACAGTAATCATTCTACTAATCGATTCAAGGTGGTTCTTTTGTTGCAGTTCTTCTTTGTTCACAGGCTTCATATGTGGCGTTTGTTTTGTCATTGTTTGTTCCTCGTGATTTCTTCTATTGGTGCCTCAGGATGGCTGTGCTTCGTGATTGTGGCATTTCCTGCTATCATCAATCATATATGAGCCAGCGCATGACAAATCTTACAATTAGACGTGTGTGACCAGCAAAGACTCAGATCCACCCGGTATGGAAAGGGTTTTCGTTCATCCCTTTTTGGATAGCCCGGAGGCTGTAGAAAGTACATGGGATCAGTGAAGACTCTGATCAGACTGCGCGGATGCGCAGGCTGATCTGAATCTTCGCTGGTCGCATAAGTCTTATTGTAGTTTTTGTCGTGCGCTGGCTAATATTTTTTTTTATGTTAAGTCTTACATAATTTTTTGACGATATTTGTACGTTTGTATGTCTTTTTTTTTTTTTTTTTTTTTTTTTTTTTTTTGTTTGTTTGTTTTTTGTTTTTTTTCATTGTGTATATAGCGTGTACCAAAATCGGAGTCTAGGTTTCATTGCGATTCTTTAGATGACAGAAATGTAGTTTGCTGGGCTGAATGCGGCCCCTAGCACAGCTAAAACTGAACTCGATTTTCCAAGCAGTCCATTTTCTATCTGTTGATATGTCTAGCAAAAAAAAAAAAAAAAAAAAAAAAAAAAAATATATATATATATATATATATATATATATATATATATATATATATATATATATATATATATATATATAGACGCTGATGAGACGCTACTGCGTCTGATCTCACCTGGGTCAGTTTTGTTTGCCTAGGCTTATTTGTCCGAAAACAAGGGAAGGACGGTATAACGAATTACTGACTGTTTAAACCAGCGCTTTGATAAAATTTCTTTGAAATGTTTCTGGAATCCTAAAATGTCAATTAAGATGAATACAAACAAGACTGTGGGTTTTTAATTCATAATGACTTTATAGCTTTTAAATAAACTGACACGATGGCCACGTATTGATATAAAAGAATTGAAGTCTGTATTTTCAAAACTAAACTCAATCTGGAATGATTTCAGGTGAAAATTTGGTTCCAGAATAGACGTGCACGAGAAAGACGCGAGAGAGAAGCCAAACAGAAAGAAGGAATAATACAGAAATCTATGACAGGTAGACAGACGAATGAAAGATGGGTTGTGACGTCACAGCAAAGCTCTGGTATAACAAGGTTTCAGGGAGCTCTGAACATGGGACATTCAGCATTTAAGCCTGTTTCCTTGCATTATAAGAAGACATAATCTTTTAACGGAATACACTTGGCTACAAGAAAGAAAAGACTGTAGATGTTTTACAAGGGAGACAATTTTGTGTCTTCTTGGTTGCTTTCCTGCATATGAAATCCCTTTTGAAAGGGGTCTACCCTAAAAGGAAAGAATTTATTCCAAACGGGAACAAATTCTTTCCTTTTAGAGTAGACCTCTTTTCAGAAGG
Organism: Anodontia alba; assembly: GCA_964016985.1. Lineage (NCBI taxonomy): Eukaryota > Metazoa > Mollusca > Bivalvia > Lucinida > Lucinidae > Anodontia > Anodontia alba. Next base: position 72,473,021 of record OZ024823.1, read on the forward strand.
GAGATAAAACAATATTGACAGAGTTACTTACCCTGAAAATGTATCCATTAACATTAAATGAAATGTACGAAATGCAGGCAGCTGATTACCAAGGTCACGGACCCAGCCTGGTAAAAAAAAAAACTAGACTTAGTTTATGTTTTAAAGGCTTTCAAGAAGCAACATGTGAATATACTTGTGAATAACTTGTTAAAACAAAATATTGTACATAGACATGCGTTCATTCAGCTTACAGTAAACACTTCCAGTTAAGCAACAGTAAACACTTTCAGGCAAGTGGCACAGCAACTGATATTTGTTTTCGAGATTTCTTTATTCTGTGTGGAACAGTTCTAAACCAGCAGCTGTGGTTCGACTAGTCAGAAACAGAGTATTTTAAAGCAGTTTCAATTATGAACATCCACGCTAGATTATGTTAATAAAATGATAACCCCATCCCCCCCCCCCCCCCCCACACACACACACACACCACCACATTTGCTGGTGCCTTATAATAATACTATGTTTGTCCATTAGTCTGCCTGTCCAGATTCCATGTCTCATGTCTTGTACAACCTAAGCTTACTAAATGTGGTGAATGGGTACTTCTAGTGAAGAAGCAGTGGCATTTTATCATTATCTATATACTACAAAAGACCGGTAGTGACATTTCTACTACATTAATTCGAGGTTTCAACTTCACGAATTCATGATTTCAGCTTCACGAATTCACGATTTCAACTTCACGAATTCACGATTTCAACTTCACGAATTCACGAATTCAACTTCATGAATTCAACTTCACGAATTCCACTTCACGAATTCCACTTCACGAATTCAACAGTTGAATTTGTGAAGTTGAATTCGTGAAGTTGAATTCGTGAAGTGGAATTCGTGAAGTTGAATTCGTGAATTCTTGAAGTTGAATTCGTGAAGTTGAATTCGCGAATTCGTGAAGTTGAATTCGTGAAGTCGAAATCGTGAATTCGTGAAGTTGAAATCGTGAATTCGTGAAGTTGAAATCGTGAATTCGTGAAGTTGAAACCTAGGCTGACCAAATCTAGGTACGAGTACCCGGCTTCGATGGCACAGTTGGATGCGCGTCCGACTGGTGATCAGGAGGTTGCGGGTTCGACCCCCGCCGGGTCGGCAGCATTCTTTCGTGGAGATTTGATCATGAAATATTTTCTACGGTCATTCTCTCCCTTCCGCGGATTCAAGAAGGGTAATTATCAGTTTCTGGTGAAAGAATGTGCACAATACTTGTTAACCGCTTAGAGAACTAAGCCTGCCCAGTAAAAATGTGATTAAGTAAACTGACCGCGCTCGACATGACCCCATTTGGTTGACTAGGCTGTAAAACCTCAATACAAACAAACGAGTACATCCAGTAAGCATGTTTAGTCGAGTACCTAAAGAAGGTCATTGTGACCTACATATTCAAGTCTTACCCTAATTTTAGAACAAAAAAAAAAAAAAAAACTCTTGCAGCGTATGACTGAACTGAACATGTTTTGTGTGGGTGCATCTAGTGTAGATATTCGGTCCTGTACCAGAAGTAGGTTTCTGTGACCCGGGCAATTGTCCGGTGCTTGTCTTCTGTTATGTAAAGCTTAGACTAACCAAATGTAGATATACGATTCGTCTGGTTGGGGACTGTGGATTGTTCCACAATGCTTAAGCCTTGTTCTCTCTTCTATATGCTTGCCACCTTTTATTCTTAGGCTTTCAGGCTAGGCACTTATTGGCTCACCAGATTTCTAGTGGTAAATTGGAATTTCATCTACTAGTAAGTTTACCATTCTCTGGGCTAATTCAGCAGACGACAAACTGATGATATTTTTCTGATTTTCCCCAGAAAATAAGGAAATAGACTTTGACATTTCTGCAAATTGTCTCCTAAGTAGACAATTGGTATGAAATGTCAAAGCCTGTTTTCTGGAAAAATAAATTCTGTAGCAAAATAAACCCTTTCATGCCTGCAGACAAGTACAGATGCCTTTGCAAACAGTGTAGATCCAAAAGAACCGTCTCATCTGGATCTACAATGTTTGTCATTCTAGTATTGATTTTTAACTAACAACCCATATTTCAGATTCTGCACTCTATTATGTTTTAGATCTAGCAACCGGATACATCTGCTTTAGTTTGCTTAATTATTAAAATACAGTCGACTCGTTAAATACAGTCGACTCGTTATCTCGAAATCCAAGGGATTCTCTGAAACTCGTACCTCGACATATCATATTTGCAGAACTGAGGAGAAAATATGTCGAACAACCACATTTCACAAATACGTAATTTGACTCCCGAAGTAAGAGCGATATTGTAAATATTGTGAAAAAGAGGAGAAATTGCTCCTGAGCAATTTCTCCTCGTTTCTACAATATTTTATTACCTGTTGTTAGATTTCCATGTTCAAACAGGGACCAGATTATCACTTCGAGATAAGCGGTTATTCGAGATAAGCGAAGTCAAAATAACGAGTCGACTGTACAGTATTCCTGATTTTCCGTATTATGTAGTGAAACTGATAGGCCTTACACAGCTTATACAGTCGAACTTCAATGGCTCGAACATCATTGGGACCGTGGCATAGAAATTTGTTCGAGATATGGGTAGTTCGAGCCACTGAGGGTTAATTATGACGCAAGGTCAGGAAGCAAATGGTGATAAACTAGGGAAGTCTTTTAGATCTTCTATACAATAATTGTATGTTTACTCATTAGAATTCCCTCGATGAGGCGATTCTAATGAGTAGACACAACATACAATTTCATGATAAAATCAGAACATTTACCTTAATATTTGTTTTCTGGACCTATCGGAAGAATTTCATAGGGACTCAAAAACGAGTTCGAATGATCCATGGTAAACGAGCCATCGGTGTTCGAGCTATTGAGGTTTTACTGTATATCTTTTTTTATTTCTCCACATTAACAGATATTGTGTGTACTCATTAGCAGAGACGCGTCTAATGAGTAACCGTGACATTTGTTTTTGTGAAGGAATAAAAAAAATCAATATTTTGGTTGAAAAAAGGCTACCTTCAGCTATGACTAGAAGATACACTTTTTGGTGTAGATGGGTCAACATAATGACGCGGAGACGTTCCCGTAATATAGAATTTGAATTCTGAAATTACCCACAATGGCAGAATAACTACCGTATTAACCCTAACTATTGGGACACCTTAACTCCTTACTGTACTTGTCCTAATATTTGTACATGTCCATTTTACTACCTGCTCGATGGATGGTAAACAGTCTTGGTCTACACCGTTTGCTCAGGCTGGCTGGCCCAATACTTAGGGTTATTATGGCTACGGTTTGTACTAGCAACAACTGAAATTGCTATACACGGTTAGGAAATTTCAAAGTCGGAGTCAGTGGCTCTGATAAGTAAGTGTTATTTGGTCTTCCTACGTGCGACTTCGACGAGAGTATTTCGGTTGTAAACAAAGTCCGAAAAGGATATTTAGCTCACCTGAGCTATGCTCAGGATGAGCTATTATGATCACTTTTCGTCCGTGCGTCCGTCAGTTAACATTTTCAAACGACTTCTCCTCTAAAGCCGCTGAGCAATTTTGATCAAATTTCATATCGAGCCTCCTTAGGGTGCGGGAACGAAAAATTGCTAAAATGGTCGCGGTCCTTTGACCAAGGTGGCCGCCACGCCCATATATAGTAAAAACCTTTAAAAATCCTCTTCTCCCGAACCGAGAATGCCTTGGGGCTGAATTTTTGCAGGAATCATTGGAGACGGGAGGTCTACCAAAATTGCTAAAAGAATTGTCGTACGTTGACGTTTGACCTTTTTACGGCAAGGTCAAGTTTGCTTCCCTATGCATTTGTATGGGAAAAAACCTTTAAAAATCTTCTTCTCCAAAACCGAGCATGCCTTATGGCTGAATCTTTGCATTTATCATCGGGAACGGGAGGGCTGCCAAAATTGCTAAAATAATGGTCGTACATTGACATTTGATCTTTTTCGGTAAGGTCAATTTTGCTTCTTTATGCATTTGTATGGGAAAAATGTTTAGAATTCCAAACAACTTCTCCTCTGGAGCCTCTGGGCCAATTTTGCTCAAATTTCATATGGAGCCTCCTTAGGTAGGGGGAACAAAAGATTGCTAAAATGGTCACGGTTCATTGACCAAGATGGCCGCCATGCCCATATATGGTAAAAACCGTTAAAAATCTTCTTCTCTAGAACGGAGGATGCTTTGGGGATGAATCTTTGCATAAATCATCGGGGACAGGGAGTCTACCAAAGTTGCTAAAATAATGGTCATACGTTGACATTTGACCTTTTTATGGCAAGGTCAAGTTTGCTTCCTTATGCATTTGTATGGGAAAAAACATTTAAAAATCTTATTCTCCAAAACCGAGGATGGCTTGTGGCTGAATCTTTGCATATATCATCTGGAACGAGCGGTCTACCAAAGTTGCTAAAATAATTGTCATACATTGACATTTAACCTTTTTACGGCGAGGTCAAGTTTGCTTCTGTATGCATTTGTATGGACCCCATACATTTGTATGGAAAAAATGTTAATAATTTCAAATGGCTTTTCCTCTGAAGCCTCCGGGCCAGTGTTGCTCAAATTTCATGCGGAGCCTCCTTGGGCAGGAGAATGAAAGATTGCTAAAATGGGTATAGTCCATTGATCAAAATGGCTGCCATGTCCATATATGGTAAAAACCTTTAAAAATCTTCTTCTCCATAACCAAATAAGCCCTGGGTCCTAATCTTTGCACAAATTATGGGGGACAGGAGATCTACCAAAATTGCTAAAATGATGGTTCTATGTTGACATTTGACCTTTTTACCTCCAAGGTCAAATTTGCTTCCCCATTTGTATGGGCCATATACATTTATATTGAAAGTATCGAAGTGACTTGTAGATCAACAGTAGTTAAAATTGTTCTGATTGGAAATCTAAGATGGCCATCATCTGGTTTATATTTATAATATTTCCCTGCCACTGTGCTGTTAATATGTATAAAATCATGATTCTTCAGAAACCACTTAGCCAGTTTCCACCAAATTTCACATTGATCCTTCTGTTGAAATGTGATTGATAGTTTATTCAAATGATCATGCTCCATTGACTGTCAGGCCCATATATTCTTCTTCAAAACTAAGAACTGCTCAAATGATGATATTTTCACTAGTTGCGATGATAGGATTGGAAAAATGTTGCATAACATCTGCATCTCTGCAGTGGCTATGTCACTCAGGTGAGCGAACCGTGGCCCGTGGGCCTCTTGTTTAAGTTTATCATTCATCGTATTAATCCGTTTTCTTTTTTCTTTTTTTTTTTTTTTTTTTTTTTTTTTTTTTTTCTTTTTTTTTGCGGCGTGGAATTTCTAAAAAAGAAAGAAGAATGTCATGGAATGCTCCTGAGTTTAAACTTGCGTTCTAGTCTAAGATTAGTTGTCAAATGTGTACAATCTTGTCTGAATCATTTGTGCCATGGTGTGACCGTTGGTCAATTTACAGATCGGCAGCAAATACTGACATTGTTCCGGATTGATTTTCCTCTTCAAATGATATCTTTCCAACTCAAAAGGCTTACAGTTATCTAGCGCAATTCGATTGGTCAGGAACAATTTGACAGCGAATTTAATACTCGATATATCCACTGAGCAGGAGTCTCGGAACTATTTTCTTCGCGCAAATTTCTAAAATGATCCATTGTACCCATATTTGCAACGTAAACATGACTTAGTTGGAATTATAAGAAAGAATTCATTTTTAGTTTACCTCAGCAATGCTCAGGAAGAGCTATAGAGATCACTTTATGTCCGTCGTTCGTCTGTCGGTCGTTCGTCTCTAACGAAATGGGTGTTATGTGACTTTTTGTACTCACAACTGATGGTTATGTGACTCCTTTCTTTATGTGACCCGTCACATAAAACGAAACTTTTCTAACGAAATGATGGTTATGTGACACTTTTACGGAATAAGTCACATAAATGTATGGACAACAGTCACATAACCATCAATTCGTTAGCCCGGAAATTCTACGTCCGTCCGTCTGTACGTTCGTCCGTTAACATTTTAAAACGACAACTCTTCCAAAGCCACAGAAGCGATTTGTCCCTACTTAGGTAGGACCGTTGCTTTGGTAGGGGTATTTAAAAACATGTAAACTTTTGGTGATCTGCCTTTTTGTTTGGTTGCTATGACAACTGAAAGGTCCGACAGACTTATCATTGGAAGATGTTTAAATTGCATTTTCTCCACAACACATGAAGGGATGTGAACCATATTTGGCAGTTATGATCATTTGATGATTGTTTACCCAGTTTGTGTGTTATATGACCAGTGGCCGTCGGTCGTCCGTCTGTTTGTCCGTCTGACCGTCCGTCCGTTAATACATTAAAACAACTCTTCCAAAGCCGCAGAAGCGATTTGTTCCTAATTAGGTAGGACTGTTGCTTGGGTAGGGGGGATTTAAACATAGCTAAAATTAATGATCTGCTTTTCTTCTGTTTGGTGGCTATGGCAACTGAAAGGTCCCATAGACTTATAGTCAGAAAATGGTTAATTGCATTTTCCCCATAACACGTGATATAATGTGAATCATATTTGGCAGTTACGATCATTTGATAATTGTCTACCCAATTTATATGTTTTATGACCAGTGGCCATTTTGTTTGGAAGCTATGGCAACATTTTAAAGTAGGGAATTTGTGGCGCACCAGCAGGGAGAAAAGTAGACCCTGTTGCACACCAGCAGGGAAAGAAGACACTGTTGCGCACCAGCAGGGAAAGAAGGCCTTGTTGAGCTTATCTCTAATCTGGCCTTGTTGAGGGAGACATATGACATGTAGCATAGATGGGAGTGGCAACATGCAAGATCTCTTCTCCACCATTTCTTTACTTACTCAATGAAGATGAGTCCCTGCGTTCTGCCGAAGATAAATAAATTATAAAAAGAATGACCCTGGAGAGCAATGAACACACACACAAAGACAAAACTAACTGAAGTGTCTAAGACTTACAATATACGATTGACGTAGCAAAAGCTTTGTTACAATTAAAATTTTATTCTGCGAGGGTTATCTTCCCCTGCCCTTGTGCTGTATACATGTATAAAATCATGATATTGTTAAAAGACTTCTCTGAAACCAGTTTTCACCAAATTTCATGTCGATCCCACTGTTGAAACGGGATTGAGAGTTTGTTCAAATGATCACACTCCACTGACTGTAATACCCATATAGGGTAAAAAAATATAATAAACAATCTTCTTCAAAACCAAAACTGAACTGTTCAAAAGATGATCCTTTCATCAGTTGCAATGACAAGATTGGAAAAATGTTATATAATGTTGCATATCTGCAGTGGCCATTTCACTCAGGTGAGCGAGCCGTGGCCCGTAGGCCTCTTGTTGTTGATTGTATCGCTGTGTAAACGCCGGTGCATCATTTACAAACTACACATCAAGCCATTCCGGCCTCATTCAGTTTGTAAGTCATTCGACGGCGTTTTCACATCGATAAAATCCACAAAAAAGAAATTCATTCCCAAAATAAACGTGAAAGTTTGGGTGGTCTTTCGAACGTTGTTTAAACCTGATATATTCGGAGCCGCGCGTGCTCCGGAAAACCCACATAACATTAGCTTATCAGAGTCACTGGCTCCAATTATGAAGTTTAATACTCGTGTATTGGCGTCATTTATTTTCATATTTGCAAATAATAAATCGTGCAGCGCCCGCACAATCAATTCTAAAAAAAACTTACATGGCTGGAAAGTTTCATTACAAACTCAGTTTCTTTTGTGGAACCGGTATTTGTACTCAAATATTGCTGGGCTGCTAAGTAGTACGACATTTTGTATGAAATTGTCTTGTATGTTAATGACAATTATGTACGCATTGTATATATCTGAAAAATAAAGACCTAGACTAATTTAATGCCTTTAAAATATTTTAAGTACAAAACTAAATAACAAGCAGAGCTTTTAAATACTTTCGTTGGCAGAGCTTTTAAATACTTTTGTTGGCAGAGCTTTTAAATACTTTCGAAAGTATTTTGCTTATTATTACTTCTGTTCTGAAATATTTTAAAGGTATGTGCATGTAAGTAAGTTTAAGTATACACTGTATATTGTTTGTGTTTGAAAAGCAATCCAGTTTAATAGAAAAATAATTGTTTGAAAGAAAGAAAACGTATTCATTGAATTTATATTTATCTTTCAATCCTCTTCCTATCAAGCGCAACTCCCATTTTATTCGTCACTTTGTTGCCAGCAAGAGATGACTAGTACCGCGATAGTTTACCTGAATTATAGCCTGTTTTCGGTTGGGCATTACGATCTAGTTGTCAAAGTCGGACAGAGCTCAGATTTAGGCAAAAGTGTAGTCGAAGATACCCAAGGATACTTCTGTTCCGACTATTTAGCACACAACACAAACGACTAGAGGTAAAAATATAACTTTGTCCGGTGACCTAAGGATTCTGGTTCCCAACTGTAGTAAGACTAGAAAATTGAAATCAGAAGTTATAGGTCACCGGGCAAGGTTATATTTATGCCTATAGTATTACATATAAAATGGTCTATTTACAAGTTTATACATACCACAGTGTGCAAACCAACTGTACACAAACCGGAATTAGCGATTAATGAAGTGAAAGACAATGTGACTGCGATAATGGTGACGAATAATCTTAATAAGTTTCTCCGCCAAACCCAGCTGCAATCAGCCGTTTATGTATTTCAGTTTGTCTTGCATATAGTTTCAACAGGTTACCTACAAGAACTAATTAACAGAAGCTTTCTCTATATTTTTGTTCAATCACTGATCTAGGTGGGAAAAGGGATAATTATTGTAAAAAAAAAATCCTCTGAAAGACGTTTAAGGTACAGATTTAATGATTATACACAGTAACACATCATATTAATTCACTTATTTCATTAAATCTGCATGTTAATTGTATATTTGTATTCTGTTCGTGATTTATGAGAATGGAATACTGTTCGGCCATTCGTGATTTGGTATCATTGCATTGTGTCATTGCAAGACATTTATTCTTTTGTTGTTTCAGATGGTTGTTGAAGAATTGCGATGTCATCACCAGAATACGCGCATATAGTTTGACCCCTTTAAACCCCACTTTTATATGTAAGTAAAACTGGGTTTTCAGGGGTATACATTAATTTACTTATTTCTGCTACAACATATAAATTGTTGGTACTCTTTAGAACCGCCTCACCGAGGCGGTTCTAACAAGTACCCACAATCTATGTTTTGAGCAGAAATATGAAAACTACCAGAATTTTTCATCTGTAAGTTTTCATTTTTTGGTGGTAAAATTCTCAATACATTTGAATAGGCGTATTTTCGTAATGAAAAACACCGTAAGATACAAAAGACAGTGAAGAATTGCAAGGAAACATAGTTTGTGTTCGGATTAATTTTGTGTAATATACAGATACAGCAATTATTCTAGATGATTCCAGAGGAAATATATAGAGGATATTTACTCTTTTGCTGTGAATACAATAAATATTTTCATCGAATGTAATGAAAACATCAGTATTTTCACGAGTGCGAAGCACGAGTGAAAATTTGAATGTTTTCATTACACGAGAAGAATTGAATTTTTATGGTATTCACTTAAAAAGAGTAAATTTCCTTTTTATTTTATTGTTAACACGCAAATGCGCGCTTCTGTCGTCATAAGTACGTCACCCAACAGAACTTGAACGTCATAGAAACAGAGAAGTTAGAGGAAATAAAAAAACCGAATGAAGACAACCGAAGTAATTCAAAACGAGTAGTGAAAATAACATCGACTTGTTATTTTTCACTAGTGCAAATATCATATTCTTTCACATGTGAAAATATCATTTTATACATTTCCGCTATACATTGATTTCACCGCTTGCATTAAAATAAAATAAGATATTAAAATGATAATAGATGTACCCACAAACCAAATTGTTTGTTCAACATGGGCCAAATAGTGCAGGGAATAAACCCCAGGGCCCAGTTGTTCAAAGCTAACGATGTCGTTAGTTAACGATTTGTTAAAATTTACATCGAGTGATACGCAAATATGCTGATTTTTTTTTTTTTTTTTGCTGAAAAAATGTGAGTAGCTTTTACTCACATTTTTTCAGCAAAAAATATCAGAATATTGTATATTGAATCCGCTAAAACAGTTAACGAAATGACCCTTAACAAGCTCGTTAAGCTAAAGACGCTTTGAACAACTGGGCCCAGATATTTTTTATGCCCCCGCCGGCCGAGGGCAGGAATGGGGCATATAGCGTTTCGCCGTGATGTTACGTCCGTACGTGCGTACATGCCTATGTCACGTTTCTCTTGTGTGCATTTTAAGCTAGGAATTTAAAGTTTGGTATGCTACTTACCCAGACTTAGCCTTCAACTCTATGCTAGATTTGCACCTGGGTCATGCCCTGGGGTGGGACTAGGAGTCAAATTTTAAAGAAATATTTACAAAATGTTTAAGATTACATTGACATTTACGGCCGCGTTTCTCCTGAAGATCATAACTTAAGTATCTTTAACGGTAGGAAGTTAAAATTTAGTATGCTACTTACACAGACCTTAACCCTCAACTGTGTGCTACAGTTGCCCATGGGTCATACCCTGGGGGCAGGGGGCGGTGTTAGGGTCAAAATGTATAACAGGTCCAACTTGAGTACCTTTATGCTAGGTAGTTGAAATTTGGTATGCTACTTAGATCATAACTTGGGTACCTTTTAAGTTAGGAAGTTGAAATCTGGTGTGCTATTTACCCAGACCAGGGGGACCGAATCCTTAGTGTCGGCGAGAATATCCTTCAAGTGTTCCAAATACCCCAAGTAATTTAAGCGGTCTCATCTATTGCGGTATATTTGTTGTGGCTCAGCTCTGTTAAACGGTTTGTCTCTTCGTCAGTATCAAGTTTTTACCGGTGTAACAGTTTATCTTGCCCCACCCCCACCCCACCCCACCCGGGCAGCTTGTTCCCCGGGGGCAAGATAACCCGAGGTATCTTGCCCCCTACCCTGGGCAGCTTGCCCCCCACCCAAAAAAACCTCGCAAACACAATTCAAAAAAATATTTATTTTTTATAACAAATTTATAACGCTCAATTATCAGAACAATACTAATGTATGTTTTTCATTTTTTTTCTCTTTTTGGGAGAAGGATGGGGCTAAGATACTGTGGCCTAAGCATTTCCTCCCAAACTCAGAAGTTCTTGCAGACACAGTTTAGAAAGCTATTTTATCACTTTTAATAGAATTTCCCATTGAACAGGTCATTAGAGAAATGCCAGTATTTGATATCACCTATCTTTCTTCATACAGGAAGGGGCAGAGATACACTGGCCTGGGCAGCTTGCCCCCCGGGGGTGGATACCCTGGTTTGGGCAGCTTGTCTCCCCCGCCCCCCCCCCTCCCCAACCCCCGCACCGCCCCACCTATGGAAAATTGGCAAATTCAGATCAGGAAGCTTATTTGATATTTTAAATATTATTTTCTAATGCATAGACATAAGAATTAGTAAGACCTGCTTTTACCTAATTTTCTCTTTACGGGAAGGCGTTAGGCTAAAGTACTGTGGCCCGAGGAGTTTGCTTCCAGTCTCAGAAAATCTTGCAAACAAAGTTAAGAAAATAATATTTTTTTTTTTAAACAATTCCCCTTTTAACAGGTCATTTGAATATTTCTATTATTTACTTTTGTTCTATCTTTCTTCACATAGGAAAGGGTAGGGGATGAGACACCTTGGGCCTGGGCAGCTTGCCTCCCATGGGGTGAAGATACCCAGGCCTGGGCAGCTTGCACCCCCCTCCCCCCAAAATTCGACAAGCTCAGATCAGAATTTTATTTTCATCATTTTAAAACAATTGCCCTTTTAACAGGCCATTTCAATATTTCTGTTATTTACTTTTGTTCTATCTTTCTTCACATAGGAAAGGGTAGGGGATGAGACATCTTGGGCCTGGGCAGCTTGCCTCCAATGGGGTGAAGATACCCAGGCCTGGGCAGCTTGCCCCCCCCCCCCTCCCCCCCAAAAAAAAATCGACAAGCTCAGATCAGAATTTTCTTTTCATCATTTTAAACATGAATTTCTAAATCATAGAATTGTAGTAATACCTGCTTTTACCAACTTTTCTCTTTACGGGAAGGTGTTAAGGTAAAAAAAAATGTGGCCCGAGAAAATTGCTCCCAACATCAGAATGTCTTGTAATGTCTTGTAAACAAAGTTCAGAAAATTAAATCCCATTTAACAAGTCATTTGAATATTTCTATTATTTACTTAAATTATCTATCCTTTTTCACACAAGAAAAGAAAGTGTGGGGGTAAGATACCCTGACCTGGGCAGCTTGCCCCCGACCCCCTGGAAACTTGGCAAACTCAAGTCAGAAAAGATGTTTAATCATTTACAACTTAAATTTCTAATGCACCGGCATTAGAATGTTGGTTTTTCCTGCTTTCACCTACTCTTTCAGTTGCGCCCAAACTCAGAAAATCTTGTAAACAAATTTAAAGTTCAGAATACTATTTTTATCTTTTTTAAAATAATTTCCCAGTGAACAGGTTATTTGAATATTTCTACGACTTAATATTATCTATCATTCTTCAGACAGGCTGGGGTGGGAGGTAAGATACCCTTACCTGGACAGCTTGCCCCCCCCCCCCCTGCCTCCCCCCCCCACCCCCAATACACACAGGGGTGAAGAAATCCTGGCCTTGGCAGCTTGCACCTCCCCCACTCCCACCTGGAAACTTGCAAATTCAGATCAGAAAAGCAATTTAATAATTTTCAACTTAAAATTCTAATGCACAGACATTAGAATGGTATTTCTACCTGCTTTTACCTATTTTTTTCACTTTATGGGGAGGGGTTGGGGCCAAAATACTGTGGCCCTAATGGTTCGCTCCCAGCCTAAGAAAATCTTCTAAAAAAAAGTTTCAGAATATTATTTTTATCTTAACATTTTGAATTTCACATTTAACAGGACATTTGAATAATTCCAATATTTACTATTTCCTGTTTTTCTTCAGACAAGAAGGGGTGGTGAGTTTGATACCCTACCCTAGGCAGCTTGTCCCTTCCCCACCCCCACCCCAACCCACCTCAGAAAACAAAGCTCAGGTAATTGTTTTTTTCTTTTTTTTTTAAAAACAATTTCCCATTTAACAGGTCATTTGACTATTTCTATATTTCTATTATTTACCATTATCTTTCTTTCTTCAGACAGGCTGGGTTGGGGAGTAAGATACCCTGGCCTGGGCAGCTTGCCCCGCACGCCTGGAAAAATGGGTTAACTCAGATCAGAAAAGCCAATTAATCATTTTTAACCAAAATTTCTAATGCACAGACATTAGATTGATAGTAATACCTGCTTTTACCTATTTTTTCACTTTAAGGGAATAGGTTAGGGCCAAAATACTGTGGGCCTAGCGGTTCACTCCCAGCCTCAGAAAGTCTTGTAAACAAAGTTTCAGAATATTAATTTTATCTGGTTCCATTTGAATTTCATGTTAAACAGAACATTGAAATAAATCCAGTATTAACAATTACCTGTTTCACTTCGTAAGGGAGGGGTGGAGGTGGTGGGGGGGGGGGGGGAGAGGGTAAGATACCCTGGCCTGGGCAGCTAGATTGCCCCCCACCCCTCCCCTCACCCCCAACCCACCCATGGAAACTAGGCAAACTGGGATCAGAACATTTTTTAATCATTCTGGAGATAAATTTGGGGGTGGACAGCCCAGATGCAGCTCGTGCCACAGGCTACTTATCGCTCTCTCTTTTTTTTTCTTTTTTTTTTTTTTTTTTTTGTATCGCACCCCTTCACCTCTCCATTCAGAGAAAAATAGGTTATGGTCGATATGAATATTGAAATGAATAGCCAGCAGGAAAGTCTAAATAAGTGATAAACTATCCGCTGTATTTGGAGTCTGCCAGCTTTTTGGTCGCTATGAATATTAAAATTTAGAAGCTTGCACCTATACCAGAAAACTAGGAAATTTGAGGAAATCTGCCATGATATCTTACCCACCCCACTTCCCTTTTAGAGAAAAGCAGGTCATTGTCAATACATGTACATATATTATGAATATTCAAATAATTGTTCAATGTGAAAGTCTATTTAAAGTGATAAACTATCTTTTGGAATGGATCTGAGTCTGCCAAGTTTTCTTGCATAGATGCAAGCTTCTTCTAAAGCCTATATCTGTGCCACTCAATTTCCAGGACTATCCAGTAAAAGTGCTTCCTATCAGGTAAAAGATGAATATGCACCTAATTTATTTAAAAAGAAAAAAATCTCAAAAAAAAAATTCTGTCAGGTTTTCTAGAGGTGGGGGTGGGGCAAGCTGCCCAGGCCATGGTATCTCACCCTCCCCTCACACACACACACACACACACACACACACACACACACACACACACACACACACACACACACACACACCTTCAGTTTAAAGAAGAGGTGGCGGGGGGAGGGGGGATGGGGGACGGGCTGGAGCAAGCTGCCCAGACCACGGTATCTTATTCCCCACCCCTTCCAATTTAGAGAAAAACAGTTGATGATCAATATTATTAATATTTAAATGACTGGTCAATAGGAAAGTCTATTAAGTGTTAAACTATCTTTTAAGAATGGAGTCTATCAGGTTCTCTGGCTAAGGTGCAAGCTTCTGAGGTTCTCGTTTTCCTCCTATCCAGTAAAAGATGCATATGTAAATAAAAATCAGTTTTGCCATGTTACTGTTATAAGGATTTTTATCTAAAAGAAGAAAAAAAAACTTACTGAATTAAGTTGTGTCAGGTTTTCTTGAGGCGCGGAGGAGGGGGGTGGGGGGCAAGCTGCCCAAGCCAGGGTATCTTTAGCACCGGAGGGACGGGGGTAGGGGGAGGGAGAAAACTGCCCTGGCCACGGTACCTTATCCCACTCCCGCCACCCCTCTTCCCTTTACAGAAAACGGTTAATGGCCGATATTATGAATATTTAAATGACTGTTCAATAAGAAAGTCTATTAGGTGATAAACTATCTTCAGGATTGGAGTCTGCCAGGTTTTCTGGCATAGGTGCTAGCTTCTAAAACTATTATATTCTGGCCCTCAATTTCCTCCTATCTGGTAAAAGATGCATATGCGCATAAAAAAAAAAAAGTTTTCCCATGTTTCTATCACAAAGATTTTTATTAAAAAAGAATAAAATCTCAATAAAGTTCTGTCAGGTTTTCTCGGGGTGAGGGGCTAGCTGCCGAGGCCACAGCATCGTATCCACCCCCACCCCCCATCCCCCACGCCCCCACCTCCAGTTGTAGGAATATAGGTAATGGTCAATATTATGAGTATTCAAATGACTGTTTGATAGTGATAACTTGTCTTTTGGAATGGAGTCTGCCAGGTTTTCTGGGATAGGTAAATTCATCTAAGGCCACTTTGTTCTGGCCCTCAATTTCTCCTTTCAGATACAAGATGTATATATACATAAAAATCCCATGCTTCTGTTATAAAGATTTTTATTTAAAAAAACAACAAAAAAACAAACAAAAAACCCCCTTTCTGCATTAAGTTCTGTCAGGTGTTCTGGTGTGGGGGCAAACTCCCCAGGCCAGGTTATCTTCACCCCCCTGTTGGGGGGGGGGGGGAGCTGCGCAGGGTGCGGGCATACCCCGGGGTATCTTCACCCTGGAGGGGAGACAAGCTGCACAAAGGCAGATCCACTCCCCTTGGTGGGGTGGAGAGGGCAAGCTACCCAGGATTCAAGATTCGATTTCATCGGTTTGTGTTTATTTGTACACATTGTAGCTTGGTACACGCGAGGGTACACGTACATTCTTACGTCTTAGTTTACATTTTGTCACCATATTATGTTATTATTATGTTTCTCTACATAAATTTAAGTTGTGAAAAAAATATAAGGGGGTGGGGGGTACCAATACACTTCCATACAGATAGTTATGGAAGCGTATTGGTACCCCCCCCCCCCCCCTTTTATTTTTTTCACAACTTAAATTTATGTAGAGAACCATAATAATAACATGATATGGCGACAAAATTTTGTCGACAAATCGTGATAAGTCAATATGATAATGTTATAACATATCGTATTCGCTACATATCTGTATATTGTTCACGAAATATTTGATCGTGTATGACATTTTCTTTACTGCGTAGAATTTTTATCACGCTATATTTTTATACGCTATACCAGTAGGTTTTTTCGTGCACTTCAAAGAGTTATTTCATTGTCGCAGACCATTTTGTCGTCATAATATCTATTGGCTGGAATAAGTGACGTCACATGGGCCACTGAAGGGAAAACTTGGCCGAACAAAATAGGTTAAAAAGCAATTAAAAGACACGGGGTTTTCATCGGTACTCAGTCACCATAACGGAAAGAAAAATGTCTAGCATACATGCTCAACTTTGCTTTGAAATACATATACACAATTTTTATGAACAGGTGGGCCGAATGATTATCCCTTTCTCAAAACTAAGATGTAAAAATGTACGTGTACCCTCGCGTGTACCAAGCTACAATGTATACAAATAAACATACCGAACCGGTGTACCGGTTTATCTTGAATCCTGGGTAGCTTGCCCCTCCCCCCTCCCCACACGGGGAGTGAAGCTGCCTTTGTGCAGTTTGTCTCCCCTCCGGGGTGAAGACACCCCGGGGTATGCCCCTCACCCTGGGGAGCTTGCCCCTTCCCCTCAGTGGGTGAAGATACCCTGGCCTGAGGAGGTTGCCCCCCTCCCCGGAACACCTGACAGAACTTAATGCAGAAGGAAAAAAAATAATGAAAATCATACATTAGTACTGTTCTGATAATTGAGCATTATAAATTTGTTATAAAAAATAAATATTGTTTGAACTGAGTTTGCGAGGTTTTCCTGGGTGGGTGGGGGGAGGGCAAGCTGAGATACCCCGGGTTATCTTGCCCCCGGGGGACAAGCTGCCCGGGTGGGGTGGGGATGGGGCAAGATAAACTGTTACACCGGCTAAAACTTGATACTGACGAAATGACAAACCATTTAACAGAGCTGAGCCGCAACAAATGTACCGCAATAGATGAGACCGCTTAAATTACTTGGGGTATTGGGACACTTGCAGGATTTTCTCGCCGACACTAAGCATTCGGCCCCCCTGGTAGCCTCTTTGGATTGACAAATGATGTCAGTGTTCCGCTTTTGATTTTTGATCGTGCGTATGGCGATAAAACAATACAGATATCAAGATCTTTAACTTCAGTTCCGCAAAAAACATAGCGTTGTTTCGTAAAACGTATGTTGTAATGTGCAGTACAAAATATTCAAACAATACAGATTACCACATAATGTTGTCGTTTTTATATAACTACGAGAATATCTATAACGAAATAAAATTAAAATGAAATAATGAACACTTGAAAACATTGTTTTTATCTAACTTTTATGGAAAACAGTATATAGTAAAAACTCGGTATTTTTGCATTTTCATGGCAAAAAATATCGCCACGAGAAAAAAAAATATATGGGGGGTACCAATATGCTTCCATAGCTCTGGGCACTAACACAAAAAATATCGCGATAATACTGTAAACTTTCGCGATAATATTTCCAGGAAACTTTAGATTATTAAAATAATCTTTTCAGGAAACTTCGAAATATCAAGATAATTATTGAAAGTATCGTGATAGCTACCTAGCTATCTCGTGGCAGAAAAATGCCACCATACAAACTAATGAAATAATAGAAAAGAACAAAATTCATTTGCCAAAGCAAAGTAATTGCGGGTCGCCCTGGCGAGTCCCATATATAGGAGTTGTACTAATCACACATCAAATACAGAAATTATACCGAACCCAGCTTAAGCGGAGGTAACTTCCAAGACTGTTGACATGGCAGTCGTTGTCTGATAACGAATAGAACAAAATAGAATATTTTATTATAGAATTATGGTCTCTTTCATGTATACAGTTAACGAGATCGTTCGCTTCTATACCGATTTCGCCCTCAAATGAAATGTTTCAGCAAGTACGAGAAATCATCAAGACATTAAAAGCGCAGCTTACAAAGGATTGGTACGTCCAGTCCTGGAGTATAGCAGTTAGGTTTGGAACCCAAGGTGTAGTCAGGGAGAACTGGGAGGCGTGACTAATTTCTTATTTCGTTATATAAAGTTGTTATGTCCTTAACTCTCATTGGCTTGATTTCAAAGCAATTATTATACAATTTACGTCCTACATAACAAAAAATAGGATGACGAATTCTGGATAATATAATTCTATAAATAAGTAATGATAGAATGCACAAAACAAGAAAATGTACCTTATGTCATTTGCGAGTAAGCAAATTCAAATGACATAAGATGGTACATTTCTAACAGTGACTCCTCTGAATACAAATGTTTCTTTCGTTTTCTTTCTTTTTTTATTATTATTATTATTATTAACCTTACAGTAAAATATTCTTCAGCTTCTTTCTCCTTTCAAAATGTATCGCCTAATCGCAGTTTCACAAAAGGTAAATAGCAGTAGAGATAACTCCTGTTGGATATTTCTCATTAAAACAGCTTTGCATTTTTGGTTTAAACAATAGTTTATTAAATATAATGAGTACAACACAAACATACAAAAATGACATAGAGGATCAGATAACAAGCTAATTAAAGCTTATGTGAAATCTTCTCCATTTTTTCTTTCCTTCTTTCTTTCATCCATATTTACATTTCCTGCTTTCTGCTTAAGCACTTGGCGATCAATGCAAAATCCTATTGGTTATTTAATACACTATACCGGTAACTTTGAATTCATTCATTCATTTATTTTATGAGCATCCATATGCACCTGTTATTTATAAGATTCTTTAGCTCACCTGAGCCGAAGGGTCAAGGTTAGCTGTTGTGATCACTAACCGTCCGTCGTCGTCGTCCTATCTATATAGAAAACTTGAAAAATCTTCTTGTCAGAAACCACCTGACCGATTTCAATATAACTCGGTAGAAGTGTTTCTTTGGTGACCCTCTACCAAGATTGTTCCAGCCGTCATGATTCGTCAAAAAAAAAAAAAAAAAACAAAAAAAAAAAAACATGGCCGCCAGAAAACTTTAAAAATCTTCTGGTCAGAAAACACCCGACCAATTTCAATATAATTCATCAGAAATGTTCCTTTGGTGACCCTCTGCCAAGATTGTTTAAACCATCGAAATTCGTCAAAAAACGTGGTCGCCAGGGGCCGGGGCTTATTTTCCCTATATATCTATATAGAAAGCTTGAAAAATCTTCTCGTCAGAAACCACTTGACTGATTTCAATATAACTTGGTAGAAATGTTCCTTTGGTAACCCTCTATCAAGATTGTTCAAGCCGTCATGATTCGCCTAAACACATGGCCGCCAGGGGCGGGGCTTATTTTCCCTATATATCTACATAGAAAACTTTAAAAATCTTCTTATCAGAAAAAGGGTAAGAGAAAAGTCCAGGGAGTGCCACAATCACAAACCGCAGCCCTTCCCAGACACCAAGAGGAAGAGGAAACCGACAAATCCAAACAAGCACAAATCGAACAAACGTACGAAAAGCACTAAGATCAGCTCTCTCTTCCCCAAGCGAGGTAATCGCAATGCTAAAAGGACTGAAAAATACAAGAACAAAATGACACAAGTAAGACATAAAACAAATCGCCTCGTAGAATAAACCACAAAGCAACAAAAAGTAAGACTAACACCGGGACCACCGCCTTAGAACGGTCAGTAGAGTAAACCACCGGGGGTGGGGGGGGGGGGGGGGGCGGGGGGAGGTTAAAGCACTTTTACAGCTAGCCAACCACCCTGGGTCCCGATGCTACTCTTAATACAGAAATACATAAAAATTCGGTTCGCATAAAGGCTCTCAACTCAGTCAATGCATCAAAGCGAAAACATAAAAATCAAATTAATCATTATAATAAACAAAGACGAGTACTCATGGCTAATTCTTCTGTATGCCAGAGTAAATGAAAACCAATAGTTGAACCACGGCGGGCCAAGCCAAAGACATATCGTCGAGCCCCAACCCACTGGTTAAAGTTTTACAAAGAGGCCGTCATTGAGTCTGAGGCCCGAACCGCCGTCGTGCAATTAAATAGTGAAGCATAGCCATCAACAATGATTGGGTTGAACACTAGGCATGCAGTCTGCCGCATAATATCCAGGCTATAGCCAATTCTTTTATAACGGTTAATAAGTTTTCTGAATTGCTCCGAAAACAAGTATATACGTATTCCGGTACTGGAATATTTGCGCAGGGCGCAAAACTTCCGGTGTTGGAATATCTGCGCCTACCGGCCGCATATTGACCCAAAGATGGATTTTTTTTTGCGCTGGACGCCTGCTAACCCTTTATCAAGATTGAACAAGCCATCATGATTCGTCAAAACACTTGGCTGCCAGGGGCGGGGCTTATTGTCCCTATACGTCTATATAGAAAATTTTAAAACTCTTCTTGTCAGAAACCACTGGACCATTTTGAATATAATCTATTAGAACGTTGTCTTTGGTGACTCTCTATCAAGATTGTTCAAGCCCTCATGATGCGTCAAAAACATGGCTCCCATGGGGCGGGGCTTTTTTTCTTATATATCTATATTACTAAATAAATAGATTGTAAGATTAACTGAGATAACGGTACAGATTAACAGCATGGTTTCAACACTGATCCGTCAGCATATTGACCTCATTGATAATTTCGATTGGAGATTTATGGAATTCTGTTTGCTTTTTCTGATTTTTTAATTTGAAAACAATACTTTTTTTAAAAAAATAATTCTCCCAACGTAGCTGAATACCTTTCTCGAATTTTCCACCTACATAAATTCAGTACCTTAGATAAGCTGCTTTTTGGGTATTTACCCAATTAAAATCTTGAAAGCAAAAAACAATTAGAATTAAATCTATGGAGTAAATAACCAATTAAAAGTAATTCTTGCACCCATTAACATAACAAGGTACCCAAAGGAAAAATCTTGATACCTAATTCAATGAGAAATGGATGGGTAAAAATAGCCCAAAATACCTAATTGCTTAAAACCTTATCTAGGGCACTGTATAAATAGATGACGTGTAAATAGATCTCGTGCACTGGCTCCCGGCTTAACTGTGCACCGCCGTGACATCTCGGATACAAGCGCTGACGCAGATAAAAGCACATAGTTTTATTTGATATGTTCTGTTTACACTGTTAACTGGGTCATCTACTTATCATCCCCTATAAGCACATTAAGCTTCAATACAACAGCTCAAATAGTTTTTGAGCTATCATGCTTAAAAGGTTTCATTGCAATTTTTTGTTAAGGGGCATAACTAAATATATAGCTTGTGGAAGTGATGGTGTCATGGCTTGAGATATCTATATTACTAAATAAATAGATTGTAAGATTAACTGAGATAACGGTACAGATTAACAGCATATTTTCAACACTGATCCGTCAGCATATTGCCCTCCTTGATAATTTCGATTTGAGATTTATGGAATTTTGTTTGTTTCTTCTGATTTTTTAAATTAAAAACAATACTTGTTTTTTCAAATTCTCCCAAAGAAGCTGAATACCTTTCTCGAATTTTCCACCTACATAAATCAGTACCTTAGATAACCTAATTGTTTACCTAATTAAAATAAATGGGGTATTTACCTAATTAAAATCTGGAAAAAAAAAGCAATTAGAATTAAATCAGTGGGGTAAATATCCAATTATCAGTAATTCTTGCACCCATTTACATAACATGGTACCCAAAGGAAAAATCCTGATACCCAATTCAATGGGACATGGATGGGTAAAAATAGCCCAAAATACCCAATTGCTTAAAACCTTATCTAAGACACTGTATAAATAGATGACGTATAAAGATAATGTGCACTGGTTCCCGGCTTAGCTGTGCACCGCCGTGACATCTCGGATACAAGCGCTGCCGCAGATTGACCTTACTGACCTTCAAGTTCGTGGGAAATAAATCAGTTCATCCAAGTACATTACAGACGGTGAGCAGCTTATGCCTTCTGATGTCTGTTAACAACGAAGCTATGAACCGAAAGAAAGAACAATGTACATAAAATTAAAACGTAATGGCACACGAAATTAAGAATATTCTTTGTGTGTGTATGTGTGTGCGGGTGGGGGGGGGGGGGGGAGGGGAGTCGCGGGGCGGGGGGGGGGGCGGGGCGGGGGGGGGAGAGAAGGTGATTTCACTTATTTCAAACTGCATTTTCATTTTGGTCAGTTCTTAAAACTGTCTCCTCTGTGGTGTTGTGACCTCTCCTACTCTGGGTGAGTCTCATTGGTTACCTTATTATATATATATATATATATATATATATATATATATATATATATATATATATATATATATATATATATATATATATATATATATATATATATATATATATATCTCTTTGTGTTTGTGTGTATTTTAATTTAATGAAAATTTTAGCCGTTGTTTTTCTTTATTTCTTTGTTTCATCTTTTACTTTATTTTTATTGTTTAACCTGTTAGCAAAAGCAGACTTCAGTACGATCCAAATCATATTACGGAAAATCAAAAACAAAAACTGCCTTTCTTACTTTCTTTCTTTCTTCCATTACGTCTAAACTTCCAAGGAGGACACAGACGCTGTACATTGTGTACACCCCGGGTTGCAGGATGAAGGCCTACAAGTAACCAATTTGAATTACCGTATGGTTCTTTAACCTGCATGACATGAAGGAAAGCATGTTCGGACACCGAAAATTCCCTCGACTAAGCCTGGTGTCTATCCTAGTACCTCTAGCTCTAGAGGCCAGTGCGCTCACCACTGAGCTACCGCGCTACCTAAAATATGTGTTTTTATACGTCTTTGTTGTGGAATAAATGTATGTGTTTTGTTGACAGGGAAACACAAAGCTAAGTGATGTAAATATTGCTTTTCACGCACAGTCGGATACTTGAAAAGTAACACATTAAAACCAGTCAAATAATAAACCTTTACCTTTCATAGTTAAAATCAGTCAAAACCACATATTATTTCAATAAAGGAAACAGTTTTGTTTCCATGGCAACATCTTTTTTTAAGTGATAACTTTTTTTCTTTCTAAATTGTCATCCAGTACTTGACAATCAAAGTGGTGAAAAAAAAATAGAATTGCAGTGTAAACAGAATATATTAAATAAAACTATGTGCTTTTATGGGATAAATTCGACATATTTGTTGCCATGGCAGCATAAATTTGTGTGTCATGTTGATTTTGTTCATAAATTTGCATTTCAATATTTAACAACTATAAAACTATCATCATTTTAATTACATTGTTCTCACATTGCTGCCATGAAATCTATAAAAGACAAACAATTTTACAATACAACATGTAGTGTATTGTTGTTGCCATTGCAACCATTACAATTGTTTTTTTATTGTTTTTTTTTTTCAAACTTATTTTTGTTGTTTTTGAAGATGTCCCATGTTGACCTATATTCAGAACAGTTTTCTTCACTATATTAAATAGGGCAAAATTTTGTCATTCGTGAACCAATCCCTTTTGATTTGTATCCTGAAGTCTTTAACCTATGGGTGAACTAGGTTCCATCGTCCGCACCCTTCGAACATCTCAGAAACCGCTGGGTCAACCCAAATCCAATTTCATATAAAGCCTCTGAGGCATTCGGGGAACAAACATTTGTTAAAATGATCCAATCATGTCATCAGGATATCTGCCTTGCCAATATACATTGTTGTATCTAGAGGAGGACAAAAGGCTATTTCTCCACCTAAAAACATGTATAGGACAAGGGAACTTGATGACCCTCAATATTAAGTCGTGTTGTTAATATTTAAGGCAATAGAATCCCTTAAAATACGTGACGGCCATTTAACAATGCTTATGGGGCAACAACTGGCCACATCACATTGGTCCTAGCCGCTAACAAATGAACTAAATGACATATGCATCCAGCGGAGACTCAGATCATCCTGGGCATCTGCCCAGTCTGACCAGTTTTCACTGTCTACAATCAATTCAATTCTTTATTTTCCAAAGCCATAGAAACCTTAGAAACCTTAGCTACTAAGCAACCCATTGAGTGCACAGCGAAGACTGAGCAGACTGCGCGGATATCCATGTTGATCTGATTCTTCCCTAGGAGCCCAGTCATTTTGCTGGTTTTGTCATGCGCTGGCTCAGCTATGGTACCGTTCAAATCGGCAGGCCGAATATCTTCGAACCTACTGGCGCAGTGGCTCAGTTACTAGAGCGTCCGGTTTGCGTTTGGGAGGTTGTGGGTTCGATCCCCGGCCGAGTCATACCAAAGACTTCAAAAATGGTATTGGCTGCTCTTGCGTTTGCGCGCTCAGCATTGAGAAAGCGGAACTGGTCGGTCCGGTGTCAGTATAATGTAACTGGGTGGAATGCATGTGTCTGGGTTGAGATTTGTCAGAGAGGCAGCACTCTTAAAGTGAGCATTGAGCTCCCTATCACACCCAGACACCGTCGCGATATGCCTGAAAGATTGTTGAAAGCGACGTTAAGTCTGAATAAAATAATATAAAATAACCTTGGAACTTTCTTTTTTCAGGTTGAAATATGTGCGATGGATTAAAATTTAATGTCATACCCGCGCTAGCGCGGGTCCTTTTGTTGTGTCTATTAAAGGCGACCATTTTGTTTGGTTGTTATGGCAAAATTTTAAAAGTAGGAAATTTGTGAAACACCAGCATGGAAAGCAGACCATGTGATGCTCTAGCAGGGAAAGAAGACCGTGTGAAGAACAAGCAGGGAAAGAAGACCGTGTGGAGAACAAGCAGGGAAAGAAGACCATGTGAAGCACCAGCAGAGAAAAAAGACTCTGCAGAGCTTGTTGCTTGTCAAGTTTTAGCTTTTTGTTCAGTCTAGTGGAACCATTTTTGTAAAAAGACATAAGAGGAACATATCTGTAAAATTATTTTGAAATCAGGCAACTGGCCGTAGAGGAGATGTCCTTTAAAGTTTTTTTTTTTTTTTTTTTTTTTTCTAGTTTTAGCTCTGGTAATCATTTTGTTCAGCAGAGCAGAACCGTTTTAGCAATTTTGGTAAAGGGGCATAAGAGAAACATTGATGAAAAATTATTTTGAAATCCTGCCACTGGCCACAGAGATGTTGTTTAAAGATTTTTTTTTCTATTTTTAGCTCTGGCGACCATTTTGTTCAGCGGACGGAACCATTTTATCAATTTTGGTAAAGGGGGATAAGAGGAACATTCCTGTGAAATAATTTTGAAATCGGACAACTGGCCAAGGAGGATATGTCGTTTAAAGGTTATTTCTTTTCTATTTTAGCTCTGGTGGCCATTTTGTTCTGCGGAGCGGAGCCATTTTAGCAATTTTGGTATAAGGCCATAAGAGGAAAACTTCTATGAAATTATTTTGAAATCGGGCCTCTGGCCGCGGAAAAGTTGTCTTTTAAATGTTTTTTTTTCTTTCTATTTTTAGCTCTGTCCGCCATTTTGATCAGCCAAGCGGAACCATTTTAGCAATTTTGGTATTAATGGGCCATTGGAGGAATACTTCTGTGCAAATATTTGGCCATTGGCCAAGGACGAGATGTCTATTAAAGAGTTTTCTATTTCTTGCTCTAGCAGCCATCTTGTTCAATGGAGCGGAATCATTTCGGCCATCTTGGATTCCCGATGGACAAGATTTTAGCTCATTTCGTTCCAGAAGTCATCCTGTTAATAGAGAGCAAGTTTCGGCTCAAAGCGACAAAAGGTTTGGGAAGAGATATCGAAAATTGATTCTCAAGATAGGGGCTTTGACGGCCATCTTGGATTTCCGATCGGCTCAGTTTTAGCTACTTTGTGTCTACTAGGCGCCCTAATGCTCCTCACCAAGTTTCAATTCAGTTGGATTATAGAGATGTCCAAAATATGAGTTCTCAACATTTTTATCATATAAATGTATAGGGCCCATACAAATGCATGGGGAAGCCAATGTGACCTTGCCGTAAAAAGGTCAAACGTCAAAAGTATGACCATTATTTTAGCAATTTTGGTAGACCTCCTGTCCCCGATGATTTGTGCAAAGATTATGCCCCAGGGCTTATTTGGTTCTGGAGAAGAAGATTTTTAAAGGTTTTACCATATATGGGCATGGCGGCCATCTTGGTCAATGGACCGTGACTATTTTAGCAATCTTTCGTTCCCCTGCCCCAAGGAGGCTCCACGTGAAATTTGAATAACACTGTCCTGGCGGCTTCAGAGGAGGTTGTTTGTAACTCTCAACATTTTTCCCATACAAATATATGGAGCCTATACAAATGCACAGGGAAGCAAACTTGACCTCGCCGTAAAAAGGTCAAATGTCATTGTACGACCATCATTTTAGCAATTTTGGTAAACCTCTCGTCCCCGATGATTTGTGTAAAGATTCAGCCCCAAGGCATCCTCTGTTCTGGAGAAGAGATTTTTTTTTAAGTTTTTACCATACATGGGCATGGCGGCCATCTTGGTCAATGGACCGCGACTATTTTAGCAATTTTCGTTGCCATGCCCTAAGGAGGCTCAATGTGAAATTTGAGCAACATTAGCCTGGTGGCTTCAGAGAAGAAGCTGTTTATAATTTTCAACTTTTTTCTCGTACAAAAGTATGGGGCCCATACAAATGCACAAGGAAGCAAACGACCTCGCCGTACAAAGGTCAAATGTCAATGGACGATCATCATTTTAGCAACTTTTGTAGACCTCCCGTCCCCTATGATTTGTGCAAAGATTCAGTTTCAAGGCAGTCTTAGTTTTTACCATATATGGGAATAGCGGCCATCTTGGTCAATGGACCGCGACCATTTTAGCAATCTTTCGTTCCCCCAACCTAAGGAAGCTCCATATGAAATGTGAGCAAAATTGGCTCAGCGGCTTCAGAGGAGAAGTCATTTGAAAATGTTAACGGACAGACGGACGGACGTACGGACGGACGAAGGACAAAAAGTGATCACTGTAGCTCATCCTGAAAATAGCTCGGGTGAGCTAAAAAAAAATACAAGACTTTCAGGACGACCCGCAATCACATCTGAAAATGATTTTATGACACACACAAAAGTATTATAGTATTTACCGTAGACTAACCTATTTCGGTGCTTTAGCTTGTTTTCATGGCGGCGAAATTAAAAGCTTCAAGTATCGTCTGAAAATGCATCTTAAATTTAAATTAATTTATTTTCTTCACATTGCAACAGTAATGTTTTCAAACAGCATAGGTACCACGATGGAGGCAGCCATGATTTTGATCTATATAGTTTGTAATCAGTAAATAGATTGTGCCTAAGTAGGTGATTACTGGTTTTTATCCATTTATACAGTATGTGTGCAAAAGTCAGTAACAAGAATCATATCCAAATAATAAATGACTTAAAAGGAAACCACAATCAACAAAAGTACGACTGGTCCCTAATTATTGTTTTGGGGGTGAGGAAGACAAACTTATAATTAAGTAATTTAAAAAAAATATAATTGAAATAAAGTAAAAACTGTAATACACTAAACCAACATAAAACAAACCAGAAAGGTATTAATCCGAGCGGTTTAAATCTCAAATATAGTGACATGAAAGCAAATATGTTCACATTACCATAGTCTTCAAAGCATAAAAATACAGCGTCAAAAGCTAAGACAGGTACCGACTGTAAGGCACATTCTGTAGACAATAAATCAAACCGAAACCATACTGACCATGTGACATTGTGTAGCAGAAGATATGCAGTCACTGGCAACAATATTTTAAATAATACATTATGGCTTTTTTCTTTGTGGTACACTCAATGCAAGCAGAAAAGGGGCATTAAAAAGTAAGCTAAACTCTCACAGGGCATGAAAAAAATAACCATTAATTTCTGTGAAGTAGAAGATCTCAATATTTATGGCCCAAAAGACACTTGAGAACACAGAAAGTGATGACATCACTGAACCCTTATGTAAGCACTCACCCTAGTATCTGTAAAATTAAGGAACATTTTAAACAAATAGAGCCATTCACTTTTTCATATTTTTGTGAAAGTAAGGTATCTAAATATGTGGATAAGTTACATGTCAAAAAGGCCACTAGTGCCGATAAAATATCTAGTAGAATTTTGAAGTAACCTAAATCCGCACTCCTGTTCCCCATGGCTGGCTTGATAAATTTGTCTATTCAAACATCGACTATTCCTGATAGAACCAAGTTAGCCCAAGTTACCCACCTCCATAAGAAAAATGACCCCATGGATTTTAGGCCAGTAAGTGTTCTAACCACTATATCTAAACTATATGAAAATACCATATCAGAACAGCTTTGTCCAAACTTTGAAAACATTTTCGATCAAAATTTGTGCTTTCAGGAAGGATCACGGATGTCAACCAACTTTGTTAAGGCTGCTGGAGGACTGGAAAGGGACACTTGATAAAAACGAACATGTAGCAGCTGTATTGATGGACCTCTCTAAGACATTTGACTGTTTGGCACACGATGTGTTATTGTCAAAATTGTCAGCTATGGCTTGTGCGCAGATTTTGTAGAACTACTTAACACCCTCTCTTTTAGTACTCCAGATTTTAATGAATTAAGATGTGTTCTTGAATCAGAAAGTTTGACCCTTATGAATTGGTTTCACATTAACTGCATGCAGGCCAACCCCGATAAATTTCAGGGCATTGCAGTTGGAAAAAAAATCATATGATAATTTTGACAAAGTTTCAGGGTCTGAAACTTAATGCGAGAAATTAGTTAAACTTTTGGGAGTTGATATTGACTACCAATTATATTTTGACAATCATATCAATGATCTTTGTAGAAAAGCTGGCCAGCAGCTGAATGTCTTAAAGAGATTAAGTCTACACCTGTCAAACTAAACAAACTTATAATTTTTCATACATTTATATTGTCTAATTTTAATTATTGCCCTCTTGTATGGCATTTTTGCACAGAAAAGAACTCCAAAAAGTTAGAAAAGATTCAAGAAAGGGCTCTTCGTTTCGTGTATGATGATTAACTCAGGCTATGAAGAATTATTAATTAAAGCGAATATTCCATCCTTGTATATTAGAAGACTTCTGACTATGGCTATTGAAACTTTTAAGATATTGAATAACATGTCACCTCCTGTTTTATCTGATTTAGTTAAACTTAGAGATCGTACGTCTTATAATTTTAGATATAACAATATTTTACAGGTATCCCAGGTGCGTACTTCCAAATACGGTAAGAACAGTTTTAAATATGCAGTAGCAGTCTTGTGGAACAGTTTCCCAAACGATTTTAGGAAAGTAAGTAATTTTAATTAATTCAAATCTTTAATTTCTAAATGGAACTGGGGCGGCGGTGGGGGTGGGGTGGGATTGCATATGTAACTTATGTAGATAACTGTCTCCACATGACTGTCTGTGTTTGCTATTTGTGCTGTTTTATGTGTGTTTGCTGTGTGCTTTAATTTTCGTGCTTTAGTTTCTTATCCAGTATTTGTATGCTTTTATGTGTATTTTTCTTTGCTCAGTTTTTGAGTAGTATCATTGTTCTTACCTCTTCCGATGTCTTTTTGTAGCTTTTGGCCGGTTACTAGAAAGACTAAAAAAGACCTAATCACCGAAAAACACCGAAAAATACCAAAAATATAACACAAATACATACGAAATGGGTTCGTGGGAGGGAAGGGTGTGGCAAGGGGTGGGGGGTAGGGGAGTGGGGGGGGGGGAGGGGGTAGGGTTATATGTTCGCTAGGAGTATAGGATGGTAGGTAGGAGATAGCATGGTCCTCAACCTTTTGAAGTTTGAGTTTATCTGCCGAAAACCACCTAACTACGTCGCAAAACACCATATTCTGCAGGAAAACGCTGAAAATCTGAGATATGGTTGACTTTGTAAGATCAACGATCTTTCAATGATAAACGATCTGAGATATGGTTGACTTTGTAAGATTATTTATTATAAGATTATTTATTCCCAATAAAAACGTATTACACTGTGTATTATATGTCGTGTTCTCAGCGTTTCTCTTTTATTGTTATTTAATTGTATTTGCATTTCGGAATTTTAAAATGTATATGCAGAAGACAAATTTTACCCCACTTTTTAGCTCACCTGAGCACGAAGTGCTCATGGTGAGCTATTGTGGTCAGTCAATGTCCGTCGTCCGTCGTGCGTCGTGCGTCGTCCGTCGTGCGGCGTCAACAATTGCTTTAAAAGCCTACTCATCCTACACCCCTGGGCCAATTGACTCGATACTTGGTAGGAAGCATCAGGGTGACCTGTAGATCAAAAATAGCTTAAATCGTGCCGATCGGAAATCAAAGATGGCCGCCATGGCCGCCATCCTGAAAATCAATTTTTCGCTTCTTCTCCCGAACCGAAAGGCCAATTGACTCCAAACTTGCTAGGAAGCATCGGGGTAACTTGTAGATCAAAAATAGCTAAAATCGTGCCGATCGGATATCCAAGATGGCCGCCATGGCCGCCATCTTGAAAATTTATTTTTCGCTTCTTCTCCTGAACCAAAAGGCCAATTGCCTCCAAACTTGCTAGGAAGCATCGGGGTGACTTGTAGATCAAAATTAGCGAAAATCGTGCCGATTGGAAATCCAAGATGGCCGCCATGGCAGCCATCTTGAAAATCTATTTTTTTGCTTCTTTTCCTGAACTGAAAGGCCATTTGAATCGAAACTTGCTAGGAAGCATTTGGATGACTTGTAGATCAAAAATAGCTAAAATCATGCCTATCGGAAATCCAAGATGGCCGCCATGGCAGCCATCTTGAAAATCTATTTTTCGCTTCTTCTCCTGAACCCAAAAGCCAATTGACTCCAAACATGGTAGGAAGCATTGGGGTGACTTGTAGATCAAAAATAGCTAAAATTGTTCCGATCGGAAATCCAAGATGGCTGCCATGGCAGCCATCTTGAAAATCTATTTTTTGCTTCTTCTCCTGAACCGAAAGGCCAATTGACTCCAAATTTGCTAGGAAGCATAGGTGTGACATGTATCACATCAATAATAGCTAAAATTCTGCTGATCATAAATCCAAGATGGCCGCCATGGCGGCCATCTTGAAAATCTATTTTTCGCTTCTTCTCCTAACCTCAAATGCCAATTGACTCGAAACTTGGTAGGAAGCATCGGGGTGACTTGTAGATCAAAAGTAGCTAAAATCGTTCTAATCGGAAATCCAAGATGGCCGCCATGGTCGCCATCTTGAAAATCTATTTTTCTCTTCTTCTCCTGAGCCGAAAGGCCTATTGACTCCAAACTTTGTAGGAAGCATCAGGGTAATCAAAAGTAGCTAAAATCATGCTGATTGGAAATCCAAGATGGCCGCCATGGTTGCCATCTTGAAAATCTTTTTTTTGCTTCTTCTCCTAAACCCAAATGCCAATTGACTTGAAACTTGGTAGGAAGCATCGGGGTGACTTATAGATTGAAATTGGCTAAAATCGTTCCGATTGGAAATCCAAGATGGCCGCCATGGCAGCCATCTTGAAAATCTGTTTTTCACTTCCTCCTGAACCAAAAGGCTTATTAAACTAGGTAGGAAGCATCAGGGTGACCTGTAGATCAAAAATAGCTAAAATCATCCCTATCAGAAATCCAAGATGGCCACCATGACAGCCATCCTGAAAATCTATTTTTCGCTTCTTCTCCTGAACTGAAAGGCCATTTGAATCGAAACTTGGTAGGAAGCATTTGGGTGACTTGTAGATCTAAAATAGCTTAAATTGTTTGATCGGAAATCCAAGATAGCCAAGTTCATTGAAAGTATCGAGGTGACTTGTAGATCAACAGTAGCTAAAATCATTCTGATTGGAAATCTAAGATGGCTGCCATCTTGTTTATGTTTATTATATTTCCCTGCTACTGTGCTGGTTACATGTATAAAATCATAATTCTTCAGAAACCAATTAGCCAATTGCCTCCAAATTTCACATTGATCCTACTGTTGAAATGTGATTGAGAGTTTGTTCAAATGATCATGCTCCATTGACTGTCATGCCATATATAATATTATTCTTCAAAATTAAGAACTGCTTGAAGGTTGATCTTTTCATTAGCTGCGATGACAGGACTGGAAAAATGTTGCATAACAACTGCATATCTGCAGTGGCTATGTCACTCAGGTGAGCGACCCGTGGCCCGTGGGCCTCTTGTATATGTTCATACCCATCCTCTCTACGTCCCTGCCCCGCCTCGAAACAATACCATGTGTTTTATGCAGAATTATGCTGTTTTTCGGCGTTTTTTCGGTGATTAGGTGTTTTTCGGTCTTTCTAGTGACCCTCTCTAGGCTGTTTTATCTTAGCTTATCATGTGCTGTAATTTTGTGTTCTAGTTCTCAATTTTTAATTAGTTTAGTATTAACCTGCGTTCTTGTGTATTTTCAATAAGGCTGTTTTCTTATGTCAGTTATATGCTTTTATCAACCGGGTTTTGTCAGCTCTGGTAGGTAGGGACCCCATCCAATCACCTCTGACTTTTCTCTGGTTGATATATGAGTATTGTGCTGGTTTTATATCTTATATTACAATTATTAAGTTAGGCTTGAATTATTCATTATTATCTACGATGTTATATATTAAATTGTATATTGCCTGTTTGAAAACATTATATATATAGACTGTCAAAAGCTCCTGAGAGCCTATGTTGCCAGTTATACATGCATATGTCATGCCGTCTTAAAATAAATTTTCTTATCTTATCTTATCTTATAGCATGTGGAAAATAAAAATCACTGAAACAGGTTACTATCCTTTCGACATCTTTTGGAAAGTCGTTTTTTTGCTTGGGAATTTACACAGAAGAAGTAAATTTGCAAACTTTTGTCATGATTTAATGCAAAACCATTAGTCGTAACTACTTATTCACAAAAAAATTATTCTAGTTATTAGTTTTTAAAAAATCAAACATTTTCAATTTTCCCATAGTAAAAATGAATGCAAATTATACAGAAACTTGGACCCAGTATACAATATTATTAGGTCCGAGACAGAAATCTGTAGGGTGGGTAACTTGGAGGCAGGTTTTCAACGAGTTCTGCTTGTTCAATTTTTTCTGAAATTTTCACAATATTGTTGTGAAACACCAATAACTCAAATTCAGCAAAGAAAAATAAAAGATATTTTCTTAAACAAAAATTAAAAAAAATCACTATACTATAGGCGCCTTCCTTGGTGATCGGTCACAGCGGGTCGTTGTTGCCGGTGAGGAGTCGGATTCTATCCCAGTGACCTCTGGAGTTCCTCAGGGGTCTGTCCTGGGGCCGATCCTGTTCCTCATCTACATCAATGACCTCTCTGAAAACATTGTGTCACAGGTGCGCCTTTTCGCAGATGATACTGCTTTGTATCTAGCCATGGAGGGTGCTGACGACAGTTCAGTGTTACAACAGGATTTGGATAGACTGTCCAGGTGGGAGATTGCCTGGGACATGGAATTCAACCCCTCAAAATGTCAGGGGGTACAGGTGACTGGTTCCAGGAATCCCATTAGTGCTAGTTTGTATCGACTGCATGGGGAGATCCTCGAAACAGTCAGCTGTGCTAAGTACCTGGGGGTTGACATTACCAGCAACCTGTCCTGGGGCTCACACGTGGACAGGATAACCAACTCTGCAAACACAACCCTCGGCTTCATAAAGAGAAATGTCAGAACAAAAACGTCCGGAGTGAGAGAGGCCGCCTACAATACCCTGGTCCGGCCGCAACTTGAATATGCTGCGACCATTTGGGACCCCCATACTAAAGTGAAAACTGAACAAATTGAGAAGTTCCAACGGCGGGCTGCTCGCTGGACCACCTGTAACTTTGACAGAATGGCAAGTGTTTCGGCCATGCTTGAATCTTTGGGTTGGCGTACTCTTGAGCAGAGACGTGCGGACTCACGCCTCTGCTTATTCTACAAGATTGTCAATAACATGGTCGCAGTATCTCTCCCAGATTACATCAAACCAAACCCCCGTACGTCCTGTCGCGGCCATTCTATGACATTCCAGCAAATTCACACAGGGAAGGACTTTTATAAATATTCCTTTTTTCCACTTGCAGTCGTTCAGTGGAATGCTCTCCCAGAAAGCGCTGTCAGCTCGCCAAGCCTTGACATATTCAAGGTTGAAATTGGCAAGTTACAGCACGTCAAGCCTTAAGATCCCAAGTATAGACTGTTTTTAACCTGATTTTAGCTATTCTCATCTATTTTAACCTATCATCTTTCATCCCCTTCACTATCATACTTTGTCTCTCACTGACATGCTTTTATGTGTTTATCTTTTCTAGTAACATACTTGGATTGCTCGACAGCGCAAATGCCTGGAATGTCCTCGCGGGCGTATGGCATCATGACAAGATAGATATAGAAATTGCATAGGTCAGACAAATTTTTGGCCAACAATTTAATTTCAGGGTAGATATTTGAGAACAAAACACAGACACAGGAAAGACAAGTGGTTTCTGGTAAGATATTGTCAATCAGAACAAAATATTTTCATCTAAAATAAAACGCCAAGCAAAACAGTTAATTCTGAGTGATGTCGAAAGGACAGTACGTCACCGAAACAGGTTAGTCTCAGATACCCTTTCACCACGGTGCATGCTAATCTACGGTATTCCCGGTATCCATGTCCCGGTATTCATAAAGGTTTTATGTGTTTGACACAGCACAACATCAAAAGTACTTGGCAGATTTTAATAATTTAAACACCAAATTAACGGCAATAATCTAATCTACAAAATAATGATATTTGATAAAAAAAAATATTTGTTGCTGATGTTGCAGGACGTTGTCAAAGTCCCGGTATCGAGATTCACTTGTCCCGGTATCCATAGGGGCATGCGTCTTTGACATGGCATAACATCAAAACTACTCGATCGATTTTAATAAATTAAACACCCTAAAAAAGGCAATACTCCAATCTATGCATTAAGTATAATTTGTAAAAATATGTCAGTTGCTGATGTTGTGGCATTCTGTCAAAGTCCCGGTATCGAGGTTCACATGTCCCGGTAGCCATAGGGGCATACGTCTTTGACATGGCATAACATCAAAACTACTTGATCGATTTTAATAAATTAAACACCCTATAAAAGGCAATACTCCAATCTATGAAAGCAAACATAAATTTGTAAAAATATGTCAGTTGCTGATGTTGTGACATTCTGTCAAAGTCCCGGTATCGAGGTTCACATGTCCCGGTATCCATAGGGGCATACGTCTTTGACATGGCATAACATCAAAACTACGTGATCGATTTTAATACATTAAACACCCTATAAAAGGCAATACTCCAATCTATGAAAACAAATATAAACTTGTAAAAATATATCAGTTGCTGATGTTGTGACATTCTGTTAAAGTCCCGGTATCGAGGTTCACATGTCCCGGTATTCATTGCGGTCAAAATTACTTAACTGATATTAATAAACTAAACATCCAATTAAAGCTAATGCTCCAATCTATAAAATAATTATAAACATAAAAAAAATGTCAGTTGCTGTTGTTGCAGCATTTTGTCAAAGTCCTGGTATCGGGATCCAAATGTTCGACACATGTTGAAGAAAACTGCCCATTTGAGCTAATTATTATTATTAGTAGTAGTAGTAATATATACAATACAATACAAATAACTTTATTCAGCATAAAACATCATACAATGTTTGTAGCCAAAGTAATACAATGTTTCGTTTACCGAAGAGCAAAATTGCAAAGGTCAAAATATCATGTGAATATAAATATGCTTAAGAGGCATACAATAAAAGTATCCTAGCGTTATTTAGCCCTTACCGCCCTTTGTGCAATTCCAGTGGACGGCCAATCGCTGACATCCCTCAATCACCACAAGAAATGGTCTCGACATCTCATGCGAATTGTCTCCTCCGACGACTCCACAAGAAAATGTTCTCGATATCTCATACGATTTGTATCCTCCGACAATTTGCATTTAATGCCAAAGTCCCTCTCCGGTATGGACAAGAAAAAAAAACCTACAATATCGTCCGATGAGGTTTTACCCAAAGTGCTAAGCGCTAAGGCGAATTTTACTGACAAAGAAGATATATTTAGCTAAATTAATAATTTTAATTTTTAAAGAACAGACCAACTGACTGACTGTCTGACTGACTGACTAACTAAATAAATGGCTGAATGGATGTTTTGTCCGTTACAATTCATGTTTGCGTCGCAATCAATTTTTAACATTACGAATGTCCTTTTTACTAGGGAAGAGTTGTTTTGGTGAAGATTTTTATCCAGTATTTAATCATAATTGTTTTCCGGAACACCGCAAGTAGTAGTGGTAAAAAATTGAGCCGTCACATGAGAAAAGAGCACTTAGAGGTATCCGACTTGTATATATGGGAACCCCTAATGTGGCCAAAGACAGATTTTCGCCTGAAGCTTCATCAATGTCCCTACTACCTAATAATAATTATTATAATAATAAGAATAATAATAAGAAAAAGAAGAATAATAAATATTTTTTTTTTTCCGTTTCAAAATAAAGTACGAAATGATGAAAAAAAAAAAAAAAAAAAAAAAAGTTTAACTGAAATTTAAAATGTAATGAACTAAATGCAGATCGTTTCACGCATCATTTATCACTTAACGAACCGATTATTTGTTAACGATGAGTAATTAACTTCATTAACTTTAATAATGTCCGCCACGTGCGAATACTTAACGTGAACACGCCTTTCAAAAATTTCTATTTTCATTACTAAAATAATTTTGTAATATTTTTAATCGAATTTACTGATGCATTATAATGTTGTAGTTAATGTTTTTTTTTTTTTTTTTTTTTTTTTTTTTTTTTATTTATTTATTTATTTGTTGTTGTTATTTTTTTAATTTGTTTTCATCGTTTTCGGAACATTTATGAAAATTGCTGGATGCGTAATAAATAGGGTTGACCCTGATCAGACGTCGCGTTCTCGGGCGTCTGATCTGGGTCTACACTCTTTGGAATACTTCAAAACAATTTAAATCACAAGCATCTCCGAGTGCTCAAATTCAATTTGACGGCAAAAATCATTGGACAATGAGTTTTCAGATTCCTTTAGACCCAGATACAGTTTATTACGGATTGAAAAAATAATGTACAAATACAACTATGTCAAATTTACTGTAAAGACCAGAAATTTGGGACCCAGAATTTCGTAAAAGTAAAAATTCCTAGAGTTCAGCAGCAACCTAATTCATACGATTGTGGCGTTTTTGCATTAGCCAGTCTAGTCGACTTCTGTTTTAATCCAACGACTTTTAATGTTCGTACATGTACATGTTATTTGGTAAGTGAGATGCGTTCGCATTTGCTGAACTGTTTAGAAAAGAGATTGATGTCGTCTTTCTCGCAGAACAATCTCGCTGCAGAGGAACTAACTTACATGTAGCTACTGTTAATCCAAAATCACTCAAAATTGCTCTTTGGTGTCATTGTACACTTCCAGAATTTGTCGATGACATGGTGTGCTGCGAAGGCAGAAAATGCAAATAGTGGTTTCATAAAAAATGCATCGGCTTAAATAAATCCTTAGATACTCCATGGCAGTGCGTTTCCTGCGGTCACCTAAATAATCAGTGGATTTGATTTTCGTATAATAATTAAAAACCTATTGGGTGTCGTGTCGGGCGAATCACGGCGTCTCATCAGCGTCTACCGCGTTTTCCAATAATCCATCAAATTTTAGTGTATCTACCGTATGTATTCGGACAGACAGGTCTGTTTAAACAGTGTAGACCCAGATGAAACTGCAGAATCAAGCGTCTCAGCAGCGTCTACACTGTTTTCCACTAATCCAGCATTTTTAGGCACAACTTCGAGTATTAAATTGTACATGTTCAAATTTTAGAAAAGGTATGTAAGGAGTTGAAGCGACAGAATGTTTAGGGTAAATACGGTAAATACAGATTGGGCAAAAATCAACTACAATTATTATAGCTTGGAGTACCGTTGTTTGTGTGTGTGTGTGTGCGTGTGTGCGTGTGCGCGCGCGCGCGTGTGTGTAATTTATTTAATGCCATACCGTCTCTATCCAGTTTTCATACCAGGGCGGGCTTATCGCAATACTGGGATTTTAGCATAATCCTGCAACATCAATACCCAAACTCGTTTATAAAATAGCTGTATTTGTTTTACGTAACTTGTTTTTTTTTTTTTTTTTTTTTTTTGTTTTGTTTTCTTTTTCTCTCTGGTTTTATATAAATTTTTAAAAATCAGTCAAATCATATCTTATCAGAAACCATTTGATGTTACGCTGTGCTGTGCCTGCCAAACAAAACCGGGACTTTTGACATCATACTGCAACATCAGCAACACACACACTGTCACGTCCCTATTTTATCTTGAATATATTTTACATGTACATAGTATAAAAAGAAGTTTGTATCGATTTTTATTAACCAGGTTAGATTAATGCATTTGTAACTGGAGCGCTGATTATGATGACAGTTTTACTTTTTAAGCAAGTAGGTACACTTCAGCTTTCAGGTTACGGTATTACGGTAATCACGAGATAGTTATGCTGAGGGTGTATTTGATTATTCACGTCTATATACTTGAGCGGTTACCAGAACACTATATATTCCGAGTGAACCTAGGTTGGTGATCAATATCTTCACTGTTCTGGGATTGATTTTCGTCTCAAGGCTATCTTTTGAAAGGGGAGACAATTTTCTGCCGTAATTTTGCAGTTTTGTAGCGTTCCGAGAGAAAAATGTTTTTTGCTTCATAGTTTTAGCAGTTGCTGTATGGAACTTTGCACCGTTCGCACAATCGAACAGGTTATTTTAAATCTTGACTATCACGGTATTCTTGTGAATATTATTTTTAGATCTTGAATTTCACGGATTACTTGTGGACATGTTTCAAAACGTGCCACATTACTATAAAAGTTCCCTAGTTGAATAGAACGATACACACTACAAATTCATTTCATCGAAGACTGATCCTTGTCTTCCTTTTATTAATCATCATGTTGTGTTGTATCTGGGGAATCTGACCATGGTAAGTCAATAATTTATTTTAATTTTATTCTTGCAATATTCTTGCTCGTCTTTACCGCAGCTAAAATTCGAGTAGGTAAATTTATTGCTTTACTACGTTGCGAT
This sequence comes from Anodontia alba, assembly GCA_964016985.1. Taxonomy (NCBI): domain Eukaryota; kingdom Metazoa; phylum Mollusca; class Bivalvia; order Lucinida; family Lucinidae; genus Anodontia; species Anodontia alba. The sequence continues at coordinate 72,512,063 of OZ024823.1, forward strand.
TTTTTGTATCATTCGTACTTACAAACCCGGCATGATAAGTAGATAGACCCTGATCAGATGTGTATACTTTGGTTATATGTGTAGACCCTGATCAGACGAATAAGCCGTGTCGGGTGTGTAAACTATAAACCGAATAGGGAGGTTAAGTTTGATCGATTCTATGGATCCTGATCAGTCTGGTGAGTCTGATAGGTTCTGTAGACCCTGATCAGAATGCAATCATTAATATTTTTATTTGAATAAGATAAATGGATATTACATTCTCATCTGACATGTACATACCAGACATACACGCTTAAATGTAAGACACAGTTAGGCGTTATGTTGTTATGTTAACCGCACACACCGTACATATACGCGTAAAAGTACGCTACCGTAGGCGTTATGTTAACTGCATACACATTCATTAGTTAGCGCGATTTACACAAATGAAAGACTATATTCACCTTGAATACATATACAGAGGTCCTTTTTACTTTAATCACAAGTCTGTTTACTAGAATATTTTACGGTGAAATGGCTCAAGCAGCGAGGAGTCATGTTTGAGGCTATGACGATGGCATGTTGATATTGTACTCAATGATTACGTGGGGACGATGTGTAATCGTGTAATCATTGTGGTATAATGGCAGTTATAATTTATTTTAGCCTTTAGCGTTCTAAAGGGATTCTTACAGTGGAAGGCGCATGGGTTCTTCCTGTAAGAATGTGTAATCGTCGAGATGCCATTCCTCCGATTAATATGAATGTCAGATATATTCTGACTGTGTGTCTGCCTGTGTTTAATTGTTTTTACAATATTATATGTCATTAACAGCGTCCATGTGGTTTTAGGATCTGATTTTGCTATATAATAATCAATTGCAACGGACTTGTCGCATTTATAACATTTGGCGTACACACTCTGTATATCTAGTGGAAATTGATAAGGAAATATCTTGTCATGTTTGATATCGAGAGTTCTAGGACATGATACTTATTTTCAGGTCCCGTATCCGTATCCATATCCGTATCCGTATCCGTATCCATATCCGTATCTGTATCCGTATCCATATCCATATCCGTATCATGTATCTGTTTCACCACTGTTATCGTCACTATGATTGACCATCAAATGTTTTCCGGCAAGCTTTGTTCAAAGTGCTATGGGAAAAAGTGTTAGTGATAACCGGAAATATCATGAAGGATACATCCGTGGACAAGTTTCTTCAAGTTATGTAAATTCATATTATATTTAATTATGTAAAATATAATTAAATAGATTTTTCAGGATATGAAGTTTAACAGTACCTATGGTTTATGGAATCTTCGGGACATAGAAATTGGAACTTGGAAATTTGAACTTTTAATTATAGTTTTTTTTTTTTTTGAACTTTTTAAATACATGCTTGTTTTTATTTTACAAAGTGTTGTGTTTATCCTCTGATTGCTTGTGATTGCGTCTAGTCCATCGTCACCGTGCCCAACGCTCGTCCGATCACGTGACAATGGTGTCAGAAGTGGGATCATGGTGACTTTGGACACGTTATTCTAGCAAACAGAGGATCGGATCTATTGTGTTAAATATATTTTGTTGTTTATGTAGTTATATGTAGTTATGTGGAATTAGTTACTGTCAAATTATGTATATTCCAGAAGGTAATGACAAGCGGGATCATGGTCAATCATGTTATGTAGTGTGTCACATGGTGAGATAAACAGATACAGCACAGCAGGCGTGAAGAAAGGATAAGGTCGGAAAAGCTTTGTTTATTTTCCAGTGGTCACTTTTTATCTGACCGTGAATGCCCTTTATATTTTATTGTGGATAAGCTAACGCGCAGGGTTGTGTATGTTCCATTGATAACTCGGAGAGGTGTGATATTAACATAGTTAGAGTAATTTTGTGTGGATATATTATGATATAGGCAACGAGGAGTGATGTATGGGTTTATTTGGTATTATGGATGCCGTTGGCCTATGATCATTTTTGAGCATTGTTATTGTCCTCTTCTAGAGTTAGTGGATATTGTATTCATATTAGTGGAATGCTTTATTTCGTGTTAGACTTCAGTGTAAACTAAGTTAATTTTAGTTTTAGGGCATTTAATAGTGATTTTTCTGAGACTTATCCTATGAAGTCCCGTGCTGGTCCCGGGCTTAGAATAGGCCAGACGTACCCTCTGCGTGACGTACGAGCCGGCTAAAAGAGGCCGCCCGTGACCACCCGGGCCCTCGAAATAGGTGGCTGCCTTCCGCTTCTGTGGCAGTTGGGTAAAACCCCTAACATAACAGAGCAACCGTCCGTTCAACCGGTATAATTCCAGAATATAAAATTCATTTATTGAAATGCATCTTAAATTGGAAAAAACAAATTTCGCGAGATCTATCCTTTTAAACCTTTCCTATCTCATGTTACTAACATGCTTCATTTGTTTGTGTATCATTCTGTGCCCGTGGGTCGCACATGGGACGAAGATTATAACCTCATCTGTATTTAACATATGTGTTTGTCTTGTGTTTGTGTCATTTTTCCGAACTCTAGCATTCTCCACATTAAAAAGTAAGATGCATTTATGATTGTTAGATAAAAAAACTAAACGTTTTTCAAGGTATGAAAGCTACATATCATTTGAAAGCTACATATCATCTAACACAGCTTGTTTGTTTGACTCTCTTTAAAAATGAATCCAAAATGAATCCTTCTTTCTTTAATAAACCGTTTATTTTAAATACGGATCTCCTAATGTTAAAAATAACCTTTCAATTTCCCAGACGTTTTCGGCCTCCCTTGTCTGTAGGGAATAAAATCTACAGATCACTTTCCTTCTGTAGTGGATAGGGTGTAATCCCCTATTAAAACAGGAACCACCTGTTTGCCGTGGGTGGCGTCTCGTATGCTGGGAGAGGGGAACCTGATGATTGAGGAAAGCCCAGGGATCTCCAGCTTTTCAACACATCATTTTGGCCCTTATTTCAGATAGAAGAGCGGTCTGGGTTAGATCCGGCCTGGATCAATCGGCTCAGTCGTGCCAAGCTCTAGAAGCGCACAACTTGTTCTTAGCTTCTTTCTCTCTTTCATACGTATCTTTATGGTACAAACCGGGCTTATTTTTCTCGTGTTCCTCAAACTTTAAGTGAGTTTCAATGGGCGGCGGCTGAAGGGTCAATTGGTGGGCTTGTATTGGGGCTTTGGCGGAAACCTCTGTGAGTGGAGGCTGTGGATAGGGGGATGAACTCAACTGTTCATAAATTTTTCTATGGAAATTTAGATGAATAGGTGGGAAATCATCTAAGCATGAGGCCGAGCTGAAGACTCTGATCTTGACACCGAGTATAATAGCAATGTAGCCTTGACGTTAGAAATAGGAGATCCATTTCTGTTAAACGTCCCCTTGTAGGGCTCCATGGAGGGTGGGGCGCATAGCTATCGAATCAAAAATTTCATCACCATGGCATCTCGAAAACGATTTCTGGCGTTCGACTCTTCGGAGGACGACACGCAACCGACTACTTTTACTTTCAAAGCAAATGAGAACTTCGCTAAATTTTTAGTGATTTCGAGTAAGGAAGACAAACCAATTACTTCACTGTCTCCTTTCATCATAGAAAAGCAAATAGAATCTTTAATAGGCACTCCAAAAAAATGTAAAAAAATTAAAAAATGGAACTCTTTTGGTCGAAACTAACAGAAAATCTCAAACTGATAATCTCTTGAAAATTACAAAATTCTTTAACATTAATGTCTCTGTCACGGAACATAAAACACTCAATAGTTGCAAAGGTATTATCCGTGACAGGATGCTAAAACATGAAACTGAAGAAAATATCACAGAATATCTTAACACACAAGGAGTAACAGCTTGCAAACGTTTTAAAATTAAAAAAGATGGAAACTTTATAGAAACAAATACACTTTTACTAACTTTCAACACCACAACTTTACCGAAATCACTAAAAATCTTTTACCGAATTATACCGGTTGAAGTCTACATTCCAAATCCTCTGCGGTGTTTCAACTGTCAGAGGTTTGGACATCATGAAAACGGCTGTCCGGAAGCACCTGGATCAGTATGTGAAAAATGTGGTATGGGTGAATTTGATCACCCTACAAATGCTTGTAAAAATGAAGCCAAGTGTGTGAACTGTCACAAAAACCATCAATCAAAATCAAATCAGTGTGAAATTTGGAAAAAAGAAAAAGAAATCATGAAAATTAAAGTTACGCAAAAAATTACTTATTTGGAAGCCAAAAAAATACAAGAAAATCAACCTGAAATCACCTTTGCAAAAGTTGTTCAATCCCTAAACACTAAACCAGAAACCAAAGAAAGTTCTACCCAGTTTAACGAAAAAGATTCTGTCATCAAAGCAAATTCAAAAGTTATTACTCCTACTGTAAAACCTAAACCTAAACCCACATCTACTCATCAGTCTAGACCACAAACAAAATCTCAAAACAGTTCACAAACACAGCCGACTAAAACAAGTGGATCACAACAGAGATCCAGGTCCAGGACAGCTGATCAGAAAGGAAAAAATGGAAAAGAAAAAGATAAAGAACCAAATCCATATAATAAAGGGGCGTCGGCCGATCCGATCAAGTTGGTCAATCGGTTCGATTCCCTTGAGAACATGGAGTTAGAGACTGACTCCTCCATGTTCTCGCAGTCTCACAGAAAACAAAAGGATTAAGTTCCTTATTTTTAAATCATCTCTCCATTTATCATGGATAAAAAATCAATTATTCAGTGGAACTGTCGAGGACTAAAAGCAAATTATAACGAAATTTTAATTTTAACAACACTACTTTCTCCGACTGTCTTTTGTCTCCAGGAAACCTTTTTAAAAAATACAGATAATATTAATTTTAAAAATTATAGTTTATATAATCATATTGCAACTGAAAATCAGAAAGCCTCAGGAGGTTCATCTATCCTTGTAAAATCAAATGTTCCTCATAGACAGATAGATATAAATAGTAATTTACAAGCTGTCGCTGTAAATGTCACTCTGTCTAAATCCATAACAATTTGTTCTCTATATCTTCCTCCACACTGTAAATTTTCTAAACACGATTTAGAAAATCTTATAAACCAATTACCTCGTCCTTATTTATTATTAGGTGACTTTAATAGTCACAGCAAACTTTGAGGTTGTCTGGATACAAATGACAAAGGAGAAATAATAGAAAATTTTATTGCAGAAAATGATTTATGTTTATTTAACGATAAACAACCAACTTATCTTCATTCTCCTACAAGAAATTATTTTGCTTTAGATTTGTCTATATGCTCTCCAAATATTTACTTAGATTTTGATTGGTCAGTTTTAGATGACCTTCATGGGAGCGATCATTTTCCAATTAAAATTGAAGAAATTGAATCGACAAATGAAGACCATCATTCCCGATGGAATTTCAATAAAGCAAACTGGGAGAATTTTATGGAGCTATGTAATGAAAAATTAAATCCTGAAATGTTTAAAACAGCAGATGATATACAAGCTTTTACTGATACATTAATTCATGTAGCCGAAAAATGTATTCCAAAGTCCTCGACACGTTCAAAAAGAAATACACCTTGGTTTAATAAAGATGTTAAAAATTCAATAAATAAAAGAAAATCTGCCTTACGAAAGTTCAATAGGCAGCCAACAAAAGAAAATCTAATCCATGCCAAACAAATGCGAGCAAAAGCTCGCAAGACAATAAAAACGGCTAAAAGAACATCTTGGCAGCAATACGTCTCCAAACTTAATTCTAGAACTCCAGCAAAGAAAATATGGGACATGATTCGAAAAATTACTGGCAAAAATAAAAATAACAAGCATGTCCATATTAAATCAAATGGAAATATATGCTCAACGACTAAAGATATTTCCAATGCACTAGGAGAGAATTTTCAGAAAAACTCTTCTAGTGCAAATTATTCCGAAACCTTTCAAAACATAAAACAGGAACAAGAGAAAGAGCATCTAAATTTTACGTCACTAAATCATGAAAAATATAATGTACCATTCACAGCTTCAGATTTATCAGATGCTCTTAATAAATCTCACGATACAGCTGCTGGTCCTGATGACATTCATTATCAAATTCTTAAACATTTACCCGATAACGCTTTAAAAACTTTATTAAATATTTTAAATGATATTTGGATCACTGGAAAATTTCCAAAAGACTGGAGTAAAGCAACGATTATACCTATACAAAAACCAAATAAAGATCATACTGAAGCTACTAACTACAGACCTATTGCTTTGACAAGTTGTTTATGTAAAACAATGGAGAGAATGATTAATGATAGGCTGGTTTGGTTCTTGGAATCAAACCAGCTTATAACAAAATATCAAGCTGGATTCAGAAAAAATAACTGTACAAACGATCATTTGATTCGTTTGGAATCCTTTATTCGTGATGCCTTTATTAAAAAAGAACATGTCGTAGCTGTATTTTTTGATCTTGAAAAAGCTTACGATACTACATGGAAACATGGCATCATGAAAGATTTACATAAATTAGGCCTTAAAGGCCGATTACCACTTTTTATTCAAAACTTTTTATCAGATCGAACATTTAATGTTCGAATAGGTAATACGTTATCGGACATATTTAAACAAGAACAAGGTGTACCACAGGGAAGCATTTTATCACCTACCTTGTTTGGCATTAAAATTAACGATATTGTTAAATGTGTGAAAGACCTTGATTGTTCACTTTTTGTTGACGATTTTGGAATATTTATTAGATCGAAAAATATGGAAACCATTGAATTCAAACTACAACGATGTTTAAATAATATAGAAAATTGGGCAACAGAAAATGGTTTCAAATTTTCAAAAACAAAAGCTCAATGCGTTCATTTTTGTCAGATACGTCAGCTACATTTAGATCCTCATCTCACCATATACGGTAGTCCAATTCCAGTCGTCAGTGAAGCAAAATTTCTGGGTCTTTTGTTCGATAACAAATTATCTTTTATATCACACATCAAAGCTTTAAAAGCTAAATGTTTAAAAGCTCTTGATATTCTTAAAGTTCTCTCCAGTTCCGACTGGGGAGGAGATCGTACTGTTCTTTTAAATCTCTATAGATCTTTAATTAGATCTAAATTGGATTATGGATCCATAGTTTATGGATCCGCAAGAAAATCTTATTTGAAATCTTTGGATACTATTCATCACCAGGGTTTACGTCTGGCTCTAGGGGCTTTTCGTACTTCCCCCGTCGAAAGTTTATACGCTGAATCAAATGAACCGTCATTGTATATAAGAAGAGAGAAATTGTCTCTTCAATATGTTACTAAATTAGCCGCCAATCCACGTAATTCAGCTCATGATTGTGTTTTTAACCCTAAATATGAAAGATTTTACAATAATAAACCAACAGCTATTAAACCCCTTGGCCTGAGAATACAACCGTTACTTGAAGAGGCCAATATCAATATTAAAAATGTTCAGCATTTTTCTTTTCCATCAAAAGAGCCATGGACGTTAAACCCTCCAAAGATTATTTTAGACCTTCATAAAAATAAAAAAACAGAAGTCGAGTCGCATATTTTTAAGAATGAATTTTTAGAAATCAAATCAAATTATAAACATTACCTGTCAATTTATACAGATGGTTCGAAACAAGATGAGAAAGTTGCTTGTTCTGTTATTAGTCCAAATTTTACTGACAGTATCAGATTACCTGATAATAGCTCCATTTTTACCGCCGAAGCCAAGGCAATTGATATTGCACTTTACCATATCAGAGATCAGTCTGAAAAACAGTTTATCATTTATTCAGATTCTCTTTCTGTATTAAAATCTCTTAAAGATTTACACCATAGAAACCCATTGATTCAGCAAATTCTTAAAAAATATTATTATCTTTCCGCTTCAAAAGAAATTGTATTTTGTTGGCTTCCCAGCCACGTTAATATTCGTGGAAATGAATTAGCAGATTCAGAAGCCAAATCTGCATTATCCTTAGTAATAACCAATTTCAAAATTCCTCACTCCGACTTTAAATCAAACGTCTGTCAATACATCAACAACAAATGTCAGTCTGTTTGGGAAACACAAACTTATAATAAATTAAATGAAATCAAACCAAATTTTAACAGCAAATGCACATTTTCTAATCTCAGCAGGAAAGAACAAACAAAAATCACGAGATGTAGACTTGGACACACTAGAATTACTCATTCTTATATTTTAAACAATGAACAAGCTCCATTCTGCATTCCTTGTAACGAACCTTTTACGGTCAAACATTTTCTTGTCACTTGTGCTGAATTTAATTATATTCGCACAAAGTATTTTAATGTAAAAAATATAAAGGAACTTTTTAATATGCCAACTCAGAAAATACTAGATTTTCTGAAAGAGATCGGACTTTTTAATAAAATATGATCTGTATTTTAATAACATAAAATCATTATCTTTTTAAAATGAACTCATCAATCCTAGATATTTTTAATTTCTCATTAAATAAAATCATCATATAATATACATCTTATTAGACGCTATATGCCCTTTTAGGGTTGAGCGTCTATAAACAAAATATCCATCCATTATCCTATGAAACTTGTGCATAATTGAAACAAACTTCTTACTATAATTGTTTCACTGAGACTTAGAGAAATGGAGACCATAGAACATTTAAAAGCTCAAGGGGAGGCTTTAGGGTACGAAGGCGATGCACTTCGAGCTTTTATTAAGGATCAGCAAGATAGGTTACGCGACGAGAGAAAGGCACAGCGTGAGGCGCAAGCACGCGAACGCGAACTCGCGGAGGCTAAGGAAGCACGCGTACGTGAACTCGCGGAGGCTAAGGAAGCACGCGAGCGTGAATTAGCAGAAACGGCGGCAGCGCGTGAATTAAAAGAGCGCGAACTCGCGGCAGCGCGTGAATTAAAAGAACGCGAACTCGCGGAGGCTAAGGCCGAGGCTAAGGCAGCACATGAACGCGAGATACAAAGAATGCAGTTACAACAAGACATTGAGCAAAAGAAACATATATTTGAAATGGAAAGGTTAGCCGCAGAGCAAAATATAAAGCCGGCAGTGCAGCATAAGGAAGATAAAACTTATGTCACTGCTAAGACCCCAAAAATACCAGCATTTGATGAAGGTAAAGATGAAATGGATTCTTATTTGCTTAGGTTTGAAAGGTATGCTACAGCTCAAAAATGGAAGAAAGAAGATTGGGCTACTAATTTGAGCGCACTTCTCAAAGGTAAGGCACTTGATGTATATGCATTAATGCCTATAGAAGAGGCATTAAATTATGATATGTTAAAGGCAGCTTTACTCAAAAGATATGAGTTAACTGAAGAAGGATTTAAGAGAAGGTATAAGAAGTGTAGGCCAGATTCAGGTGAAACTTTTCAGCAATTCACCAGCCGTATGAAAAGTTATTTTACAAGGTGGGTAGATATGTCTGGCATTAATAAGACTTATGATGGATTAGCAGATTTAATACTTAGAGATCAGCTTGCATTTATTTGTAATAGAGACCTTGAACTTTTCCTTAGAGAAAGGGAACCCAAGTCACTTGAACAGGCTAGTAAATTAGCAGATCAGTACAAAGAAGCCAGATATACTGATATTCTTAATTTGACATTTAAGATCAATGAAAGACCAAGATCTAGGTCAAGGTCGAGATCACCTTCACCTTCTGTTCGAAGGTATAATCATCAAGGCCCACAGCCTTTTAGAGGGTCATGTTTTATTTGTGGTGATAAAAAACATATAGCTAGATTTTGTCCTGATAGAGCAAAAGGTAATATGAAGGTAGCTGCAACACGAACATATGGTAGAGGTAGAAGTAGATCCCCCTCGAAACATGTGCGTTTTCAGGATCAGAGACAAGGACAGGAACTGAGCGATAACGGGAAATCGGATGACAACCAGGTATGTGGAGCGTGTTTTATTCATACTGATACAGTTAGTTATGTCCAAGCAAGCAATGTTGGCACTAAGGTCTGTCCAGGGATGGAAGATACATTGAAGGTGAGTACTACAGCTCAACCTTCACCCATTTGTAATGATATGAAGACCGTACAGGGTATAATGGAGAACCAAATTGTTAGTGTCTTGCGCGACACTGGGTGTACTGGGGTGATTGTCAAACAATCATTAGTTTCCTCAGAAAATTTGACTGGCAAGATGCATTCATGCATGATGGTAGATAGGACTACATTACAGCTTCCTGAAGCTAAAGTATCATTAGACACTCCTTATTTTAAGGGAGACACACTTGCCCTTTGTATGGAGAACCCTTTGGTTGATGTTATTATAGGTAATATTCCAGGGGCGAGGGATGCTTATGACCCGAATATAAATTGGGTGCCAGCTTTAGCAGTACAAACCCGGTCCCAAGCCAAACTACCTAAACAAACCAAAACATCACTCAAAACCCCCAATATTATCGATAGGGATATTTCACCTCAACAAATTAAGGAAGCTCAAGTTAATGATCCTACTCTGGCAAGAATTCGGAAAACTTGCGATGAATCAGAAGTTAAAGGTAATGCTAAGTTTTTTCGCAAAAATGACTTGATATACAGACAATTTAGTTCACCTAATGTGGAATTTGGTAAGATTTTTATTCAACTTGTAGTTCCACAGCAATATCGCAAGATGGTAATGAAATTAGCCCATGAGTCAATCCTGTCTGGACATCTTGCAGTGAAGCGGACTATTCAAAAGGTACTATCAGAATTCTTTTGGCCAGGGATAGCAAGTGATATAAAGAGGTTTTGTCAGTCTTGTGACATATGTCAGCGCACTATAGCCAAAGGTAGGAATACAAGAGCGCCCTTAGGCAGTATGCCAGTTATAGATACCCCATTTCAAAGAGTAGCAATTGACTTGGTTGGTCCACTTGAACCCCGTACTGAGAATAGGAATAAGTATATTTTGACGTTAGTTGATTATGCAACTAGGTATCCAGAAGCAGTAGCTCTGTCTTCGATTGAGACCGAAGCAGTTGCAGAAGCTTTAGTTAGTATATTCAGTAGAGTCGGAGTACCGAAAGAAATATTAACTGACATGGGAAGTCAATTCACGTCAGCACTGATGAAAGAGGTAAGTAGACTTTTGTCATTCAAACAGTTAGTTACTTCCCCTTATCATCCCATCTGTAATGGCTTAGTAGAGCGCTTTAACGGTACATTAAAGAAAATGTTGACTAGAATGTGCGCAGAACGTCCGAAAGACTGGGACAAGTATATAGATCCATTATTATTTGCATACAGAGAAGTTCCACAGGAAAGTCTGGGGTTTTCTCCGTTTGAATTAATATATGGATGGCCTGTGCGTGGACCTATGCAAGTTTTAAGAGAATTGTGGACGAAGGATATCGAGGATCCTCGGGTACGTACTACTTACCAGTATGTTTTAGATTTGAGGGAAAGATTAGAGTCAACGGTAAGTTTAGCACAGCAAAACTTGCAGAATATGTCTAAGAAGTATAAAAAATATTACAATCGGAAGTCGAGGCGCCGACATTTAAAGGTAGGTAACAAAGTTCTCGTACTTCTTCCGACTAAGACAAATAAGTTGTTGATGAGTTGGAAAGGCCCGTACGAAGTAGTGGAGAAATTACGTGTCTTAGATTATAGAATTAAAATGGGAAAGAAAGTAAAAACTTTCCATATCAATATGCTTAGGCAATACATTGAGAGAGAGGATGATCAACAGACTACAGATGTTCAGGTATGTTCTATAGCAGTATTAGACTGTACTTCGGAAGATAACGAAGATAATATAGAAGGATTAGTAGAATCACCATCAATTTGTGACAATGAGTCAGTTGAACTGTTAAACATTAATCCAGACTTGACAAAAGAGGAACAAAGTCAGGTAAGGCAACTTGTAACAAATTTTGCTAGTACATTTACAGCAATACCCGGCTGTACCACTCTGTTGGAACATGACATTAAGTTGACAACAGATACGCCGGTAAGAGTTAAGCAATATCCACTTCCTTTCAATATGATGGAAGCAGCAAAGGATGAGGTAAGAGATATGATCAATTTAGACATTGTAGAACCATCAGAAAGTCCTTACTGTTCCCCTGTTCTTATAGTCAAAAAGAAAGACAATACGAACAGATTTTGCATAGATTTTCGTACACTGAATAAGATTACGGTTTTCGATGCAGAACCGATGCCAAATATGGAGGAAATATTTACGAAAATAGCAGGTCATAAGTACATATCCAAGCTTGACCTTACCAAAGGTTATTGGCAGATACCTTTAACTAAGAATGCTAAGCGATACACAGCTTTTCAAACACCATTAGGACTGTTACAATTTAAAGTTCTACCTTTCGGTTTAGTAACAGCTCAAGCTTCCTGTAGTAAACTGATGAGGAAACTGCTGAAAGGTATGTCTAATATAGACAATTTTGTTGATGATATCATCATATTCACATCTACTTGGGAACATCATATGCAAGTATTCGAGGAATTATTGAAGCGACTAAGAGATGCCAATTTGACTGTGAAACCAAGTAAATGTTTCGTTGGTTTTCAAAATTTAGAATGTCTTGGTCATTTGGTTGGTGGTACACTTATTAGGCCCTGCCCTGATAAGATTCTAGCAATTGAAAAAGCAGACCTGTTACCAAGAAACAAGTACGTTCATTCTTGGGACTTGTAGGATTTTATAGATCTTTTATTCCTATTTTTTCTCATATTGCCGCACCTTTGACGGAACTTACAAAAAAAGGTGAGTCCAATAAAGTACACTGGGATGAACCACAACAGAGAGCATTTGATTCATTGAAGAAGGCGTTGACAGTTCAACCTATTCTTAAAATGGCCGATCTGTCAAAACCATTTACTTTACAAGTAGATGCCTCTAATGAGGGATTAGGAGCTGTCCTTTTGCAAGACGAAGAAGGTAAGAAAAGTCCTATTGCATATGCAAGTAGAAAACTGAAACCTAGTGAAAAATCATATGCAGTAATAGAGAAAGAATGTCTTGCGCTAGTATGGGCAGTACAAAAGTTCCATAGATATTTGTATGGCACAGCATTTACGATAGAAACCGATCATCAGCCATTAAGCTATTTAAATAAAGCAAAGCTTACAAATTCTAGACTGATGCGATGGGCTTTGGCATTACAGCCATATAGATTTCATATAGTGGCAATACGTGGTGCAGAAAATGTGGGCGCAGATTATTTAAGCCGTGTGTGACGTAATATATTCGGCGATATAAAGTGACGTTATACTCTAGTGCTACGCACTTCTGTAAGAGGGGAGATATGTCACGTCCCTATTTTATCTTGAATATATTTTACATGTACATAGTATAAAAAGAAGTTTGTATCGATTTTTATTAACCAGGTTAGATTAATGCATTTGTAACTGGAGCGCTGATTATGATGACAGTTTTACTTTTTAAGCAAGTAGGTACACTTCAGCTTTCAGGTTACGGTATTACGGTAATCACGAGATAGTTATGCTGAGGGTGTATTTGATTATTCACGTCTATATACTTGAGCGGTTACCAGAACACTATATATTCCGAGTGAACCTAGGTTGGTGATCAATATCTTCACTGTTCTGGGATTGATTTTCGTCTCAAGGCTATCTTTTGAAAGGGGAGACAATTTTCTGCCGTAATTTTGCAGTTTTGTAGCGTTCCGAGAGAAAAATGTTTTTTGCTTCATAGTTTTAGCAGTTGCTGTATGGAACTTTGCACCGTTCGCACAATCGAACAGGTTATTTTAAATCTTGACTATCACGGTATTCTTGTGAATATTATTTTTAGATCTTGAATTTCACGGATTACTTGTGGACATGTTTCAAAACGTGCCACATTACTATAAAAGTTCCCTAGTTGAATAGAACGATACACACTACAAATTCATTTCATCGAAGACTGATCCTTGTCTTCCTTTTATTAATCATCATGTTGTGTTGTATCTGGGGAATCTGACCATGGTAAGTCAATAATTTATTTTAATTTTATTCTTGCAATATTCTTGCTCGTCTTTACCGCAGCTAAAATTCGAGTAGGTAAATTTATTGCTTTACTACGTTGCGATTTTTTGTATCATTCGTACTTACAAACCCGGCATGATAAGTAGATAGACCCTGATCAGATGTGTATACTTTGGTTATATGTGTAGACCCTGATCAGACGAATAAGCCGTGTCGGGTGTGTAAACTATAAACCGAATAGGGAGGTTAAGTTTGATCGATTCTATGGATCCTGATCAGTCTGGTGAGTCTGATAGGTTCTGTGGACCCTGATCAGAATGCAATCATTAATATTTTTATTTGAATAAGATAAATGGATATTACATTCTCATCTGACATGTACATACCAGACATACACGCTTAAATGTAAGACACAGTTAGGCGTTATGTTGTTATGTTAACCGCACACACCGTACATATACGCGTAAAAGTACGCTACCGTAGGCGTTATGTTAACTGCATACACATTCATTAGTTAGCGCGATTTACACAAATGAAAGACTATATTCACCTTGAATACATATACAGAGGTCCTTTTTACTTTAATCACAAGTCTGTTTACTAGAATATTTTACGGTGAAATGGCTCAAGCAGCGAGGAGTCATGTTTGAGGCTATGACGATGGCATGTTGATATTGTACTCAATGATTACGTGGGGACGATGTGTAATCGTGTAATCATTGTGGTATAATGGCAGTTATAATTTATTTTAGCCTTTAGCGTTCTAAAGGGATTCTTACAGTGGAAGGCGCATGGGTTCTTCCTGTAAGAATGTGTAATCGTCGAGATGCCATTCCTCCGATTAATATGAATGTCAGATATATTCTGACTGTGTGTCTGCCTGTGTTTAATTGTTTTTACAATATTATATGTCATTAACAGCGTCCATGTGGTTTTAGGATCTGATTTTGCTATATAATAATCAATTGCAACGGACTTGTCGCATTTATAACATTTGGCGTACACACTCTGTATATCTAGTGGAAATTGATAAGGAAATATCTTGTCATGTTTGATATCGAGAGTTCTAGGACATGATACTTATTTTCAGGTCCCGTATCCGTATCCATATCCGTATCCGTATCCGTATCCATATCCGTATCTGTATCCGTATCCATATCCATATCCGTATCATGTATCTGTTTCACCACTGTTATCGTCACTATGATTGACCATCAAATGTTTTCCGGCAAGCTTTGTTCAAAGTGCTATGGGAAAAAGTGTTAGTGATAACCGGAAATATCATGAAGGATACATCCGTGGACAAGTTTCTTCAAGTTATGTAAATTCATATTATATTTAATTATGTAAAATATAATTAAATAGATTTTTCAGGATATGAAGTTTAACAGTACCTATGGTTTATGGAATCTTCGGGACATAGAAATTGGAACTTGGAAATTTGAACTTTTAATTATAGTTTTTTTTTTTTTTGAACTTTTTAAATACATGCTTGTTTTTATTTTACAAAGTGTTGTGTTTATCCTCTGATTGCTTGTGATTGCGTCTAGTCCATCGTCACCGTGCCCAACGCTCGTCCGATCACGTGACAATGGTGTCAGAAGTGGGATCATGGTGACTTTGGACACGTTATTCTAGCAAACAGAGGATCGGATCTATTGTGTTAAATATATTTTGTTGTTTATGTAGTTATATGTAGTTATGTGGAATTAGTTACTGTCAAATTATGTATATTCCAGAAGGTAATGACAAGCGGGATCATGGTCAATCATGTTATGTAGTGTGTCACATGGTGAGATAAACAGATACAGCACAGCAGGCGTGAAGAAAGGATAAGGTCGGAAAAGCTTTGTTTATTTTCCAGTGGTCACTTTTTATCTGACCGTGAATGCCCTTTATATTTTATTGTGGATAAGCTAACGCGCAGGGTTGTGTATGTTCCATTGATAACTCGGAGAGGTGTGATATTAACATAGTTAGAGTAATTTTGTGTGGATATATTATGATATAGGCAACGAGGAGTGATGTATGGGTTTATTTGGTATTATGGATGCCGTTGGCCTATGATCATTTTTGAGCATTGTTATTGTCCTCTTCTAGAGTTAGTGGATATTGTATTCATATTAGTGGAATGCTTTATTTCGTGTTAGACTTCAGTGTAAACTAAGTTAATTTTAGTTTTAGGGCATTTAATAGTGATTTTTCTGAGACTTATCCTATGAAGTCCCGTGCTGGTCCCGGGCTTAGAATAGGCCAGACGTACCCTCTGCGTGACGTACGAGCCGGCTAAAAGAGGCCGCCCGTGACCACCCGGGCCCTCGAAATAGGTGGCTGCCTTCCGCTTCTGTGGCAGTTGGGTAAAACCCCTAACATAACAGAGCAACCGTCCGTTCAACCGGTATAATTCCAGAATATAAAATTCATTTATTGAAATGCATCTTAAATTGGAAAAAACAAATTTCGCGAGATCTATCCTTTTAAACCTTTCCTATCTCATGTTACTAACATGCTTCATTTGTTTGTGTATCATTCTGTGCCCGTGGGTCGCACATGGGACGAAGATTATAACCTCATCTGTATTTAACATATGTGTTTGTCTTGTGTTTGTGTCATTTTTCCGAACTCTAGCATTCTCCACATTAAAAAGTAAGATGCATTTATGATTGTTAGATAAAAAAACTAAACGTTTTTCAAGGTATGAAAGCTACATATCATTTGAAAGCTACATATCATCTAACACAGCTTGTTTGTTTGACTCTCTTTAAAAATGAATCCAAAATGAATCCTTCTTTCTTTAATAAACCGTTTATTTTAAATACGGATCTCCTAATGTTAAAAATAACCTTTCAATTTCCCAGACGTTTTCGGCCTCCCTTGTCTGTAGGGAATAAAATCTACAGATCACTTTCCTTCTGTAGTGGATAGGGTGTAATCCCCTATTAAAACAGGAACCACCTGTTTGCCGTGGGTGGCGTCTCGTATGCTGGGAGAGGGGAACCTGATGATTGAGGAAAGCCCAGGGATCTCCAGCTTTTCAACACATCATTTTGGCCCTTATTTCAGATAGAAGAGCGGTCTGGGTTAGATCCGGCCTGGATCAATCGGCTCAGTCGTGCCAAGCTCTAGAAGCGCACAACTTGTTCTTAGCTTCTTTCTCTCTTTCATACGTATCTTTATGGTACAAACCGGGCTTATTTTTCTCGTGTTCCTCAAACTTTAAGTGAGTTTCAATGGGCGGCGGCTGAAGGGTCAATTGGTGGGCTTGTATTGGGGCTTTGGCGGAAACCTCTGTGAGTGGAGGCTGTGGATAGGGGGATGAACTCAACTGTTCATAAATTTTTCTATGGAAATTTAGATGAATAGGTGGGAAATCATCTAAGCATGAGGCCGAGCTGAAGACTCTGATCTTGACACCGAGTATAATAGCAATGTAGCCTTGACGTTAGAAATAGGAGATCCATTTCTGTTAAACGTCCCCTTGTAGGGCTCCATGGAGGGTGGGGCGCATAGCTATCGAATCAAAAATTTCATCACCATGGCATCTCGAAAACGATTTCTGGCGTTCGACTCTTCGGAGGACGACACGCAACCGACTACTTTTACTTTCAAAGCAAATGAGAACTTCGCTAAATTTTTAGTGATTTCGAGTAAGGAAGACAAACCAATTACTTCACTGTCTCCTTTCATCATAGAAAAGCAAATAGAATCTTTAATAGGCACTCCAAAAAAATGTAAAAAAATTAAAAAATGGAACTCTTTTGGTCGAAACTAACAGAAAATCTCAAACTGATAATCTCTTGAAAATTACAAAATTCTTTAACATTAATGTCTCTGTCACGGAACATAAAACACTCAATAGTTGCAAAGGTATTATCCGTGACAGGATGCTAAAACATGAAACTGAAGAAAATATCACAGAATATCTTAACACACAAGGAGTAACAGCTTGCAAACGTTTTAAAATTAAAAAAGATGGAAACTTTATAGAAACAAATACACTTTTACTAACTTTCAACACCACAACTTTACCGAAATCACTAAAAATCTTTTACCGAATTATACCGGTTGAAGTCTACATTCCAAATCCTCTGCGGTGTTTCAACTGTCAGAGGTTTGGACATCATGAAAACGGCTGTCCGGAAGCACCTGGATCAGTATGTGAAAAATGTGGTATGGGTGAATTTGATCACCCTACAAATGCTTGTAAAAATGAAGCCAAGTGTGTGAACTGTCACAAAAACCATCAATCAAAATCAAATCAGTGTGAAATTTGGAAAAAAGAAAAAGAAATCATGAAAATTAAAGTTACGCAAAAAATTACTTATTTGGAAGCCAAAAAAATACAAGAAAATCAACCTGAAATCACCTTTGCAAAAGTTGTTCAATCCCTAAACACTAAACCAGAAACCAAAGAAAGTTCTACCCAGTTTAACGAAAAAGATTCTGTCATCAAAGCAAATTCAAAAGTTATTACTCCTACTGTAAAACCTAAACCTAAACCCACATCTACTCATCAGTCTAGACCACAAACAAAATCTCAAAACAGTTCACAAACACAGCCGACTAAAACAAGTGGATCACAACAGAGATCCAGGTCCAGGACAGCTGATCAGAAAGGAAAAAATGGAAAAGAAAAAGATAAAGAACCAAATCCATATAATAAAGGGGCGTCGGCCGATCCGATCAAGTTGGTCAATCGGTTCGATTCCCTTGAGAACATGGAGTTAGAGACTGACTCCTCCATGTTCTCGCAGTCTCACAGAAAACAAAAGGATTAAGTTCCTTATTTTTAAATCATCTCTCCATTTATCATGGATAAAAAATCAATTATTCAGTGGAACTGTCGAGGACTAAAAGCAAATTATAACGAAATTTTAATTTTAACAACACTACTTTCTCCGACTGTCTTTTGTCTCCAGGAAACCTTTTTAAAAAATACAGATAATATTAATTTTAAAAATTATAGTTTATATAATCATATTGCAACTGAAAATCAGAAAGCCTCAGGAGGTTCATCTATCCTTGTAAAATCAAATGTTCCTCATAGACAGATAGATATAAATAGTAATTTACAAGCTGTCGCTGTAAATGTCACTCTGTCTAAATCCATAACAATTTGTTCTCTATATCTTCCTCCACACTGTAAATTTTCTAAACACGATTTAGAAAATCTTATAAACCAATTACCTCGTCCTTATTTATTATTAGGTGACTTTAATAGTCACAGCAAACTTTGAGGTTGTCTGGATACAAATGACAAAGGAGAAATAATAGAAAATTTTATTGCAGAAAATGATTTATGTTTATTTAACGATAAACAACCAACTTATCTTCATTCTCCTACAAGAAATTATTTTGCTTTAGATTTGTCTATATGCTCTCCAAATATTTACTTAGATTTTGATTGGTCAGTTTTAGATGACCTTCATGGGAGCGATCATTTTCCAATTAAAATTGAAGAAATTGAATCGACAAATGAAGACCATCATTCCCGATGGAATTTCAATAAAGCAAACTGGGAGAATTTTATGGAGCTATGTAATGAAAAATTAAATCCTGAAATGTTTAAAACAGCAGATGATATACAAGCTTTTACTGATACATTAATTCATGTAGCCGAAAAATGTATTCCAAAGTCCTCGACACGTTCAAAAAGAAATACACCTTGGTTTAATAAAGATGTTAAAAATTCAATAAATAAAAGAAAATCTGCCTTACGAAAGTTCAATAGGCAGCCAACAAAAGAAAATCTAATCCATGCCAAACAAATGCGAGCAAAAGCTCGCAAGACAATAAAAACGGCTAAAAGAACATCTTGGCAGCAATACGTCTCCAAACTTAATTCTAGAACTCCAGCAAAGAAAATATGGGACATGATTCGAAAAATTACTGGCAAAAATAAAAATAACAAGCATGTCCATATTAAATCAAATGGAAATATATGCTCAACGACTAAAGATATTTCCAATGCACTAGGAGAGAATTTTCAGAAAAACTCTTCTAGTGCAAATTATTCCGAAACCTTTCAAAACATAAAACAGGAACAAGAGAAAGAGCATCTAAATTTTACGTCACTAAATCATGAAAAATATAATGTACCATTCACAGCTTCAGATTTATCAGATGCTCTTAATAAATCTCACGATACAGCTGCTGGTCCTGATGACATTCATTATCAAATTCTTAAACATTTACCCGATAACGCTTTAAAAACTTTATTAAATATTTTAAATGATATTTGGATCACTGGAAAATTTCCAAAAGACTGGAGTAAAGCAACGATTATACCTATACAAAAACCAAATAAAGATCATACTGAAGCTACTAACTACAGACCTATTGCTTTGACAAGTTGTTTATGTAAAACAATGGAGAGAATGATTAATGATAGGCTGGTTTGGTTCTTGGAATCAAACCAGCTTATAACAAAATATCAAGCTGGATTCAGAAAAAATAACTGTACAAACGATCATTTGATTCGTTTGGAATCCTTTATTCGTGATGCCTTTATTAAAAAAGAACATGTCGTAGCTGTATTTTTTGATCTTGAAAAAGCTTACGATACTACATGGAAACATGGCATCATGAAAGATTTACATAAATTAGGCCTTAAAGGCCGATTACCACTTTTTATTCAAAACTTTTTATCAGATCGAACATTTAATGTTCGAATAGGTAATACGTTATCGGACATATTTAAACAAGAACAAGGTGTACCACAGGGAAGCATTTTATCACCTACCTTGTTTGGCATTAAAATTAACGATATTGTTAAATGTGTGAAAGACCTTGATTGTTCACTTTTTGTTGACGATTTTGGAATATTTATTAGATCGAAAAATATGGAAACCATTGAATTCAAACTACAACGATGTTTAAATAATATAGAAAATTGGGCAACAGAAAATGGTTTCAAATTTTCAAAAACAAAAACTCAATGCGTTCATTTTTGTCAGATACGTCAGCTACATTTAGATCCTCATCTCACCATATACGGTAGTCCAATTCCAGTCGTCAGTGAAGCAAAATTTCTGGGTCTTTTGTTCGATAACAAATTATCTTTTATATCACACATCAAAGCTTTAAAAGCTAAATGTTTAAAAGCTCTTGATATTCTTAAAGTTCTCTCCAGTTCCGACTGGGGAGGAGATCGTACTGTTCTTTTAAATCTCTATAGATCTTTAATTAGATCTAAATTGGATTATGGATCCATAGTTTATGGATCCGCAAGAAAATCTTATTTGAAATCTTTGGATACTATTCATCACCAGGGTTTACGTCTGGCTCTAGGGGCTTTTCGTACTTCCCCCGTCGAAAGTTTATACGCTGAATCAAATGAACCGTCATTGTATATAAGAAGAGAGAAATTGTCTCTTCAATATGTTACTAAATTAGCCGCCAATCCACGTAATTCAGCTCATGATTGTGTTTTTAACCCTAAATATGAAAGATTTTACAATAATAAACCAACAGCTATTAAACCCCTTGGCCTGAGAATACAACCGTTACTTGAAGAGGCCAATATCAATATTAAAAATGTTCAGCATTTTTCTTTTCCATCAAAAGAGCCATGGACGTTAAACCCTCCAAAGATTATTTTAGACCTTCATAAAAATAAAAAAACAGAAGTCGAGTCGCATATTTTTAAGAATGAATTTTTAGAAATCAAATCAAATTATAAACATTACCTGTCAATTTATACAGATGGTTCGAAACAAGATGAGAAAGTTGCTTGTTCTGTTATTAGTCCAAATTTTACTGACAGTATCAGATTACCTGATAATAGCTCCATTTTTACCGCCGAAGCCAAGGCAATTGATATTGCACTTTACCATATCAGAGATCAGTCTGAAAAACAGTTTATCATTTATTCAGATTCTCTTTCTGTATTAAAATCTCTTAAAGATTTACACCATAGAAACCCATTGATTCAGCAAATTCTTAAAAAATATTATTATCTTTCCGCTTCAAAAGAAATTGTATTTTGTTGGCTTCCCAGCCACGTTAATATTCGTGGAAATGAATTAGCAGATTCAGAAGCCAAATCTGCATTATCCTTAGTAATAACCAATTTCAAAATTCCTCACTCCGACTTTAAATCAAACGTCTGTCAATACATCAACAACAAATGTCAGTCTGTTTGGGAAACACAAACTTATAATAAATTAAATGAAATCAAACCAAATTTTAACAGCAAATGCACATTTTCTAATCTCAGCAGGAAAGAACAAACAAAAATCACGAGATGTAGACTTGGACACACTAGAATTACTCATTCTTATATTTTAAACAATGAACAAGCTCCATTCTGCATTCCTTGTAACGAACCTTTTACGGTCAAACATTTTCTTGTCACTTGTGCTGAATTTAATTATATTCGCACAAAGTATTTTAATGTAAAAAATATAAAGGAACTTTTTAATATGCCAACTCAGAAAATACTAGATTTTCTGAAAGAGATCGGACTTTTTAATAAAATATGATCTGTATTTTAATAACATAAAATCATTATCTTTTTAAAATGAACTCATCAATCCTAGATATTTTTAATTTCTCATTAAATAAAATCATCATATAATATACATCTTATTAGACGCTATATGCCCTTTTAGGGTTGAGCGTCTATAAACAAAATATCCATCCATTATCCTATGAAACTTGTGCATAATTGAAACAAACTTCTTACTATAATTGTTTCACTGAGACTTAGAGAAATGGAGACCATAGAACATTTAAAAGCTCAAGGGGAGGCTTTAGGGTACGAAGGCGATGCACTTCGAGCTTTTATTAAGGATCAGCAAGATAGGTTACGCGACGAGAGAAAGGCACAGCGTGAGGCGCAAGCACGCGAACGCGAACTCGCGGAGGCTAAGGAAGCACGCGTACGTGAACTCGCGGAGGCTAAGGAAGCACGCGAGCGTGAATTAGCAGAAACGGCGGCAGCGCGTGAATTAAAAGAGCGCGAACTCGCGGCAGCGCGTGAATTAAAAGAACGCGAACTCGCGGAGGCTAAGGCCGAGGCTAAGGCAGCACATGAACGCGAGATACAAAGAATGCAGTTACAACAAGACATTGAGCAAAAGAAACATATATTTGAAATGGAAAGGTTAGCCGCAGAGCAAAATATAAAGCCGGCAGTGCAGCATAAGGAAGATAAAACTTATGTCACTGCTAAGACCCCAAAAATACCAGCATTTGATGAAGGTAAAGATGAAATGGATTCTTATTTGCTTAGGTTTGAAAGGTATGCTACAGCTCAAAAATGGAAGAAAGAAGATTGGGCTACTAATTTGAGCGCACTTCTCAAAGGTAAGGCACTTGATGTATATGCATTAATGCCTATAGAAGAGGCATTAAATTATGATATGTTAAAGGCAGCTTTACTCAAAAGATATGAGTTAACTGAAGAAGGATTTAAGAGAAGGTATAAGAAGTGTAGGCCAGATTCAGGTGAAACTTTTCAGCAATTCACCAGCCGTATGAAAAGTTATTTTACAAGGTGGGTAGATATGTCTGGCATTAATAAGACTTATGATGGATTAGCAGATTTAATACTTAGAGATCAGCTTGCATTTATTTGTAATAGAGACCTTGAACTTTTCCTTAGAGAAAGGGAACCCAAGTCACTTGAACAGGCTAGTAAATTAGCAGATCAGTACAAAGAAGCCAGATATACTGATATTCTTAATTTGACATTTAAGATCAATGAAAGACCAAGATCTAGGTCAAGGTCGAGATCACCTTCACCTTCTGTTCGAAGGTATAATCATCAAGGCCCACAGCCTTTTAGAGGGTCATGTTTTATTTGTGGTGATAAAAAACATATAGCTAGATTTTGTCCTGATAGAGCAAAAGGTAATATGAAGGTAGCTGCAACACGAACATATGGTAGAGGTAGAAGTAGATCCCCCTCGAAACATGTGCGTTTTCAGGATCAGAGACAAGGACAGGAACTGAGCGATAACGGGAAATCGGATGACAACCAGGTATGTGGAGCGTGTTTTATTCATACTGATACAGTTAGTTATGTCCAAGCAAGCAATGTTGGCACTAAGGTCTGTCCAGGGATGGAAGATACATTGAAGGTGAGTACTACAGCTCAACCTTCACCCATTTGTAATGATATGAAGACCGTACAGGGTATAATGGAGAACCAAATTGTTAGTGTCTTGCGCGACACTGGGTGTACTGGGGTGATTGTCAAACAATCATTAGTTTCCTCAGAAAATTTGACTGGCAAGATGCATTCATGCATGATGGTAGATAGGACTACATTACAGCTTCCTGAAGCTAAAGTATCATTAGACACTCCTTATTTTAAGGGAGACACACTTGCCCTTTGTATGGAGAACCCTTTGGTTGATGTTATTATAGGTAATATTCCAGGGGCGAGGGATGCTTATGACCCGAATATAAATTGGGTGCCAGCTTTAGCAGTACAAACCCGGTCCCAAGCCAAACTACCTAAACAAACCAAAACATCACTCAAAACCCCCAATATTATCGATAGGGATATTTCACCTCAACAAATTAAGGAAGCTCAAGTTAATGATCCTACTCTGGCAAGAATTCGGAAAACTTGCGATGAATCAGAAGTTAAAGGTAATGCTAAGTTTTTTCGCAAAAATGACTTGATATACAGACAATTTAGTTCACCTAATGTGGAATTTGGTAAGATTTTTATTCAACTTGTAGTTCCACAGCAATATCGCAAGATGGTAATGAAATTAGCCCATGAGTCAATCCTGTCTGGACATCTTGCAGTGAAGCGGACTATTCAAAAGGTACTATCAGAATTCTTTTGGCCAGGGATAGCAAGTGATATAAAGAGGTTTTGTCAGTCTTGTGACATATGTCAGCGCACTATAGCCAAAGGTAGGAATACAAGAGCGCCCTTAGGCAGTATGCCAGTTATAGATACCCCATTTCAAAGAGTAGCAATTGACTTGGTTGGTCCACTTGAACCCCGTACTGAGAATAGGAATAAGTATATTTTGACGTTAGTTGATTATGCAACTAGGTATCCAGAAGCAGTAGCTCTGTCTTCGATTGAGACCGAAGCAGTTGCAGAAGCTTTAGTTAGTATATTCAGTAGAGTCGGAGTACCGAAAGAAATATTAACTGACATGGGAAGTCAATTCACGTCAGCACTGATGAAAGAGGTAAGTAGACTTTTGTCATTCAAACAGTTAGTTACTTCCCCTTATCATCCCATCTGTAATGGCTTAGTAGAGCGCTTTAACGGTACATTAAAGAAAATGTTGACTAGAATGTGCGCAGAACGTCCGAAAGACTGGGACAAGTATATAGATCCATTATTATTTGCATACAGAGAAGTTCCACAGGAAAGTCTGGGGTTTTCTCCGTTTGAATTAATATATGGATGGCCTGTGCGTGGACCTATGCAAGTTTTAAGAGAATTGTGGACGAAGGATATCGAGGATCCTCGGGTACGTACTACTTACCAGTATGTTTTAGATTTGAGGGAAAGATTAGAGTCAACGGTAAGTTTAGCACAGCAAAACTTGCAGAATATGTCTAAGAAGTATAAAAAATATTACAATCGGAAGTCGAGGCGCCGACATTTAAAGGTAGGTAACAAAGTTCTCGTACTTCTTCCGACTAAGACAAATAAGTTGTTGATGAGTTGGAAAGGCCCGTACGAAGTAGTGGAGAAATTACGTGTCTTAGATTATAGAATTAAAATGGGAAAGAAAGTAAAAACTTTCCATATCAATATGCTTAGGCAATACATTGAGAGAGAGGATGATCAACAGACTACAGATGTTCAGGTATGTTCTATAGCAGTATTAGACTGTACTTCGGAAGATAACGAAGATAATATAGAAGGATTAGTAGAATCACCATCAATTTGTGACAATGAGTCAGTTGAACTGTTAAACATTAATCCAGACTTGACAAAAGAGGAACAAAGTCAGGTAAGGCAACTTGTAACAAATTTTGCTAGTACATTTACAGCAATACCCGGCTGTACCACTCTGTTGGAACATGACATTAAGTTGACAACAGATACGCCGGTAAGAGTTAAGCAATATCCACTTCCTTTCAATATGATGGAAGCAGCAAAGGATGAGGTAAGAGATATGATCAATTTAGACATTGTAGAACCATCAGAAAGTCCTTACTGTTCCCCTGTTCTTATAGTCAAAAAGAAAGACAATACGAACAGATTTTGCATAGATTTTCGTACACTGAATAAGATTACGGTTTTCGATGCAGAACCGATGCCAAATATGGAGGAAATATTTACGAAAATAGCAGGTCATAAGTACATATCCAAGCTTGACCTTACCAAAGGTTATTGGCAGATACCTTTAACTAAGAATGCTAAGCGATACACAGCTTTTCAAACACCATTAGGACTGTTACAATTTAAAGTTCTACCTTTCGGTTTAGTAACAGCTCAAGCTTCCTGTAGTAAACTGATGAGGAAACTGCTGAAAGGTATGTCTAATATAGACAATTTTGTTGATGATATCATCATATTCACATCTACTTGGGAACATCATATGCAAGTATTCGAGGAATTATTGAAGCGACTAAGAGATGCCAATTTGACTGTGAAACCAAGTAAATGTTTCGTTGGTTTTCAAAATTTAGAATGTCTTGGTCATTTGGTTGGTGGTACACTTATTAGGCCCTGCCCTGATAAGATTCTAGCAATTGAAAAAGCAGAAAGACCTGTTACCAAGAAACAAGTACGTTCATTCTTGGGACTTGTAGGATTTTATAGATCTTTTATTCCTATTTTTTCTCATATTGCCGCACCTTTGACGGAACTTACAAAAAAAGGTGAGTCCAATAAAGTACACTGGGATGAACCACAACAGAGAGCATTTGATTCATTGAAGAAGGCGTTGACAGTTCAACCTATTCTTAAAATGGCCGATCTGTCAAAACCATTTACTTTACAAGTAGATGCCTCTAATGAGGGATTAGGAGCTGTCCTTTTGCAAGACGAAGAAGGTAAGAAAAGTCCTATTGCATATGCAAGTAGAAAACTGAAACCTAGTGAAAAATCATATGCAGTAATAGAGAAAGAATGTCTTGCGCTAGTATGGGCAGTACAAAAGTTCCATAGATATTTGTATGGCACAGCATTTACGATAGAAACCGATCATCAGCCATTAAGCTATTTAAATAAAGCAAAGCTTACAAATTCTAGACTGATGCGATGGGCTTTGGCATTACAGCCATATAGATTTCATATAGTGGCAATACGTGGTGCAGAAAATGTGGGCGCAGATTATTTAAGCCGTGTGTGACGTAATATATTCGGCGATATAAAGTGACGTTATACTCTAGTGCTACGCACTTCTGTAAGAGGGGAGATATGTCACGTCCCTATTTTATCTTGAATATATTTTACATGTACATAGTATAAAAAGAAGTTTGTATCGATTTTTATTAACCAGGTTAGATTAATGCATTTGTAACTGGAGCGCTGATTATGATGACAGTTTTACTTTTTAAGCAAGTAGGTACACTTCAGCTTTCAGGTTACGGTATTACGGTAATCACGAGATAGTTATGCTGAGGGTGTATTTGATTATTCACGTCTATATACTTGAGCGGTTACCAGAACACTATATATTCCGAGTGAACCTAGGTTGGTGATCAATATCTTCACTGTTCTGGGATTGATTTTCGTCTCAAGGCTATCTTTTGAAAGGGGAGACAATTTTCTGCCGTAATTTTGCAGTTTTGTAGCGTTCCGAGAGAAAAATGTTTTTTGCTTCATAGTTTTAGCAGTTGCTGTATGGAACTTTGCACCGTTCGCACAATCGAACAGGTTATTTTAAATCTTGACTATCACGGTATTCTTGTGAATATTATTTTTAGATCTTGAATTTCACGGATTACTTGTGGACATGTTTCAAAACGTGCCACATTACTATAAAAGTTCCCTAGTTGAATAGAACGATACACACTACAAATTCATTTCATCGAAGACTGATCCTTGTCTTCCTTTTATTAATCATCATGTTGTGTTGTATCTGGGGAATCTGACCATGGTAAGTCAATAATTTATTTTAATTTTATTCTTGCAATATTCTTGCTCGTCTTTACCGCAGCTAAAATTCGAGTAGGTAAATTTATTGCTTTACTACGTTGCGATTTTTTGTATCATTCGTACTTACAAACCCGGCATGATAAGTAGATAGACCCTGATCAGATGTGTATACTTTGGTTATATGTGTAGACCCTGATCAGACGAATAAGCCGTGTCGGGTGTGTAAACTATAAACCGAATAGGGAGGTTAAGTTTGATCGATTCTATGGATCCTGATCAGTCTGGTGAGTCTGATAGGTTCTGTGGACCCTGATCAGAATGCAATCATTAATATTTTTATTTGAATAAGATAAATGGATATTACATTCTCATCTGACATGTACATACCAGACATACACGCTTAAATGTAAGACACAGTTAGGCGTTATGTTGTTATGTTAACCGCACACACCGTACATATACGCGTAAAAGTACGCTACCGTAGGCGTTATGTTAACTGCATACACATTCATTAGTTAGCGCGATTTACACAAATGAAAGACTATATTCACCTTGAATACATATACAGAGGTCCTTTTTACTTTAATCACAAGTCTGTTTACTAGAATATTTTACGGTGAAATGGCTCAAGCAGCGAGGAGTCATGTTTGAGGCTATGACTCCTCCACTGAAACCATCAGGCTGATTGAAGTAAAAATGTTTATATTATGATAATATGAAGTCAGATTATTTCTTTTTTTTTTTTTTGTCTAAAATTGCTTTTGAAAAAAAAAAAAAAGATATCATCTGGAAAGGTATCTGTCCTGTTGAAACTTATTTTTTTATACTGTTATACAGACTATGTTTAATACCAGTCAAACAAATGCTGCCAGTTGGAAAGGTATATGTCCCAGCAGGCACACAATGTTGAAACGACACGTTAATTCAACTGTTATGGAATTTAAATGCAATATAATGCAGATAACTAGGAAAAGAACAAATCATATTTAGGCTTCTTACACTTTAGAGGGTACATTCCTAAAAAATAGGGATTCCATTAAATACCTAGGAGTAACAATCATACACATATCAGCAACATGTGTACTAAGGCAAATAGAACTCTTGGTTTCCTGAGACAAAATCTTTTTCAATGTCCTCAGGAGGTGAAAGAAGCAGCATATAGGAAACTTGTTCACCCCGTTTTGGAATATGGCAGGTGTGTTTGGGACTCCCAAGGCATGGTTCTTCAACAAGAAATTGAAAAAGTTCAGAATAGGGCTGCTGGGTTTGCTACTAGCAATTATTGCTTGGAAGCTGGGAGTATGACTGGAATACTGGAAAAAAATATTTCAATATAACATGACAGAAATGTTCCTTTGGTAACCCTTTATAAAGATTGTTCAAGCCATCATGATGCGTCAAAAAACATGGCTGCCAGGCGGTGGGGCTTATTTTCCCTATATATCTGTTAAGAAAATTTTAAAGGTCTTCTTGTAAGAAACCACAAGACAGATGTCAATATATAGTACAGATTCTAGTACTCAATTTTTGCTAACCCTGGCATAGGAAAGATATACAACATATTTAGATACATATAGGAAGAAAATCTGGACATGTCTGTATATAAAACAACTGTATAGCAGATATGCATACATTGCATTTTGCGAAAACGTGCACTTCCTATAGAGGCCCAGTTGATACTTAACAAATTCTAAGTATACAAAACCTTGTGCATTCAGGTTGATATCATAAAAAAAGAAAGAAGAAAAAAATGCTTAAAACAGAAAGCAGAATGTTTATTTTCGTATGATGTCATTAGTGACGCTCCAGTTGTTTTCCACATTTAAGGGAGAGTACCCCATTTTCCTGTCTGACATAAATTTTCAAATTTGGCATGCAAACTGTGTTTCCATACATGTGATAATTTTATGATGCTTCTCAGATGAGGGAGATTGGAGTCTCAATCAGGGAGACTTTTTGACGACGTGTTCAAGTAGTTTTTCTTATCAATTTAATATGGTTTAGATGTACAAAGGAACTGGAACTACTGAATTTAAATGACAGGAACATACATTTTCAAGTTTTAATTTCAAAATAGAATGTTTTAGGTTATTTACAAAGAAAGAAAGCTGTAACCATAGGTCCAGATGATGGAAAATCCTGTTTGCAAACAGTGTAATCCTGGTCAGGTGTCTGATCTGGGTCTGCACTGTTTGCTATATCCCTTTTGGGTTTGGGTTAACCAAGCACTGGATTGACAAGACCGAGAACGATAAAGATATGGTCGTGTTTCTAATGTGAGATCGTGTGCGACTACTAGTACTGTCTGAAAAAAATATAAAGATAGTCTAAATACTGTTGCTGGATTTCTTGCTAGTCTTCACTCAAATGGTAGGGGTGGTCGGGTGGTGCGAAGGTGTCATGTATCTTACGTCACCGGGGCGTCCAACTGATATTGGCTTACAATTGGACAAGGTCTGTTACCCTTGTAGCAGGTAAGGGTAGAAGGGGAATTTTTTATTTCTTCTGTTTCTTTACTTTCATTCTTGTTCGTCTTTCTTACCTGTCACTCTCTTTCATCTCTTCTACAATCTCTTCTATCTCTTTTCTCCCTTTCTCTGGGAGACGACACAAAATGACCCACAAGGGTTGACGTGTCGTTAAACCCCAACACAATCACTCAAATATTTCAAGGCACGTAGCTTTTTGTTGTTTCCTAGATATTCTGTGCTAAGGAAACGAAACCATTGAGTGACACATATTTGTTACTTAGATACTTCCGGGTTTATTCGTCTCTAGGACGCCATATTGGATCACCGGTTTCAAGGGACGTAATCAAATGTCGTCTGATCAATTTTGCCCTTCAATTTTATCCGGTGCACAATGACACCCGTGATTTTTAGCGGGATTTTTTTTCTACTTCTTCTTTTCTTTTTCTTTTCTTGTTTGTTAAGTTGCAAACAACTCAATTACATACTTTAAATTGTAGTTCATTTACAACAGAAAAGTAAACATAAATATTAGGATATTAGGAGACAAAAAAAAAACAAAAACAAAAAAAACGGCCCTTCATGCACACACTGTTGATTCAAAAGTTGAATTATCGTTAGTCAAAGTTGTTTCAATGTTGATTCACCATTTGGTATCAGCTGGGAATTTTATGGGTGTGGTTGCCTTGAATAGCGTAGCAATATTTGGCATTATCTTACTGCTGCTTGCATTGCGATGTGCGTCGATCCTTTGTTTTGTCTGGTTACGTCGTTCCTTCCACCCGCGGTGACACCGAAAGTTGAGTTGCAAAATGTACAAAATGCGAACCCTGAAAGGTAGTCTTGTACTTCTTAGTCTTATTCTTAGGGGTTGTTGGTGATCTTTTGGACATCTCTGCAGCTTCTTCTTCGGACTGAGAATGATCTTGTACGGATAGAAAGTGAAGGCATTTAACAGACAGCTGATGGCAAAATCGCCGCGGGTTATGACAGCCGTGTATAATGTCACCTGTTTATGGTTGTGTATTATATTCTTCCGCTTATCTGTTAAACGCCCTCGGCAGCAAAATTATCGAAGTCTGTTACTGCTTACCATAAATACTCGCAAAATGGTCACTCGTGAAAAAATTGGGATAGGAAAACTGCAATTGCGGGAGATTCTGTCTCCCGGACGGGAGCGCGGGATATAGGCTTCAAATGCGGGAGCCTCCCACGTGATCCAGGAGGTATCACATGTATGTGTTTCAAATAAACATTCTACCATTTTCTATAGCCTTTATAAGCTCACCTGAGCCTTTGGCTCACTGGTGAGCTAATAGTATGACTAGCCTCTGTTTCTGTAGTCTGTTGTTTGTAGTCTGTCATCTGTCAACATTTTGAAACATCTTCTCCTCTGAAACCAGTGGGCAGAATAAAGTTAAATTTCATATGGAGCATCCATGGGATGGGGGGATGAAAGTTTGTTCGCGGGGTCCAGATCACATGACAAGATGGCAGCCATGCTCATATAAGTTAAAAACCCTTCAAAAATCTTCTTCTCCCAAACCAGTAGGCCAACTGTCATGAAACTTGGTAGGTTGCATTGGGGACTCAAGTCAGTCATAATTTATTCAAATGATGACACTTGGATGACCTCAACCTATTTTAGGCCAAGGTCAAATTTGTTCGCATAGACTTTTGCATGGGAAAAGTCAAAACCTTGTATTTTTCAGAAACTATTGCAGCCAGTGGTCTGAAAATTGGTAGATGCAGTGAGCATCAACCTGTAAATGAAATTACGTGAGTATTCAAGGTCTAGGTCATTCCTTGATCTTGGCCCACGGTCATTCAGATTCAAAAATTAAATTTTGTTTTTCTGAGAAACTACTGGGCCATTTGTAACCAAATTTCATTCGAAAATGTTTAGGAACAAAAGAATGAAAATTAATTAATATGAGTTCGGTCACATGACCAATATGGCCACAGTGCCCATATAAGGTAAAAACATTTCAAAAATCGTCTTCTATCTAATCAGTAGGCTGATTGTCATAAAACTTGGTATGTAGCATTGGGGACTCAAGCCAATCATAGTTTGTTCAAATGATGACATTTGGATGACCTTGACATATTTTAGGCTAAGGTCAAATTTGTTTGCATAGGCTTTTGTATGGGAAAAAGTCAAAACCGTGTATTTTTCAGGAACTATTGCAGCTTGTGGTCTGAAAATTGTTAGATGCAGTTAGCTAAATGAGTAAATAAAACTACACGAGTATTCAAGGTCAAGGTCATTCCTTGATCTTGGCCGAAGGTCATTCAGATATGAAAATTAAAACTTGTTTTTGCAGAAACTACTGGGCCATTTGTAACCAAATTTCATATGAAATTTTTTAGGACAAGAAAATGAACATTAATTAATATGAGTTTGGTCCCATGACCAATATGGCCGCCATGCCCATATAAGGTCAAACCCTTTAAAAGTCGTCTTCTCAGAAATCAGTGGGCTGATTATCATGAAACATGGTATGTAGCATTGGGGACTCAAACAAATCATAGTTTATTCAAATGATGACCCCTCAATGGCCTTGACCTATTTTAGGCCAAGGTCAACTTTGATTGCATAGGCTTTTTTATGGGAAAAAGTCAAAACTGTTTATTTTTTTAGAAACTATTCCAGCCTGTGATCTGAAAATTTGTAGATGCAGGTAGCTAAATAAGTAAATGAAACTACATGAGTATTCAAGGTCAAGATCATTCCTTGACCTTGGCCCAAGGTCATTCAGATATGAAAATTAAAACTTGTCTTTCTCAGAACCACTGGGCCATTTGTAACCAAATTTCATAGGAAAGCTTTTAGGAACAAGAAAATGAAAATTAATAAATATGAGTTTGGTCAAATGATAAATATGGCTGTCATGCTCCTATATGGTAAAATTATTTAAAAAAAACCTTCTCCTCCGGAACCAATGGACCGATTGCCTTGAAACTTGGTATGAAATATTGGGGTCTCGGGGCCTATTGTATTTTATTCAGATGATGACTGGCTTGACCTTGACCCAATTTACATCAAGGTCAAATTTGGTCGCATATGCTTTTGTATGGGAAAAAGTGGAAATTGTTAATTTTTTGGAATCTGTTGTTGCCTGTGAACATTAATTTTGTATTTGCAGTCAAATAAATGAAGCTACATGAGTATCAAAGGTCTTGACCTTCGACCTTAGCACAGAATTTAACATAATCAGCAAATAAACTCATGGTACGGACCCCTGGTTTCGTGAACATAAGAAGGGGCATAAAGCCCCATAACATGAGCTTGGCTTCCAATAAGCATATTAACGTGCCATGGTTAAGTCTTCTATAATGACCCTCAAATTCATTTCAAAAAACACTCAGCACTCAGGTGAGTGGTTTAGGACCATTGGTCCTCTGGTTAGAAGGTATATAGAAATTGATTTACACCAAAAACTGTTCGATTTTTTGTCCAATATGGCCGCCACAATAAACCTGAAAGAAAACCTTTGATTGCAAATTTTGTGACACTATTTTGAATGACACAGTTTAAATTATACTAGATATTTATCGGGCATTCCTGGATATGGTTTTTGAATAAAAATTATTCATGTAGAACGCTGTATTGTACTTACCTTAGTCTTAAGCATGTATGTTGAGGGGAGTCGCGCACATTTTTTCATGTCTATTATTCCAAAACCTTTGTTGATGAACTATACTGGGTAAGACTGTATGAAGACCAAACTTAATAATTGAAGTAATTTCCACAAACTAAAATGTTCATCAGAATTCCATAAAATACACACTGTTTTACAAAACAAGACAAGAATTTTTAACAATCAGTGCTAATTTATATTCAGACATCAACTGTACAGATTAATTTATCGTGAGTTTGGTGTATTTTACCTGTTAGTATATACATGTGTACTTTACACTTTATAGAACTTACAGATGCTTGGCAAAACTCTAAACCAGTATCAATCCAAAATGCAATTAGTTTTGCATTGCTGTACAGCAGTTTTGTATGAACCAATATCCAAGCTTTATATATACAAAAATTCAGCTGTATATCTTTCCGATGCTAGGGTTACGTTTTTTTTGCATGATATAGGAATTGAGAAACCCAACTAATAGTTTGGCAGAAATGTTCCTAGGTGACCCTCTACCAAGGTTGTTCAAGCCAGCCAGATCCGTCAAAAAGTATGGCTGCCAGGGGATGGAGCTTATTTTCCCTGTATATCTTTATATAGAAATTGTTTTAAAAATCTTGTCAGAAACCACTGGACCGATTTCAATGTAACTTGGCAGAAATGTTTCTTTGGTGACCCTCTACCAGGATAGTTCAAGCATTCACGATTTATCAAAACACATGGCTGCCAGGGGGCAGGGCTTATTTTCTTTATGTATTGATATAGAAAGCTTATAAAATCTTCTTGTTAGAAACCACTGGACTGATTTCAGTATAACTTGGCAGAAATTTTCCTATAGTGACCCTCTATCAAGATTGTTCACGAAGTCATGATTGGTCAAAAAACATTGCCCCCCAGGGGCCAGGGGTTATTTTCCCTATATATTTATATAGAAAATGTTAAAAATCTTCTTGTCAGAAACTACTGGATGGATTTCAATATAACATGACGGAAATGTTCCTTTCCTGACCCTCTATCAAGATTGTTCAAGCTGTGATCAGAAAACATGGCTGCTAGGGGGTGGGGCTTATTTTCATGTATATCTATATAGAAGATTTTAAAAATCTTGTAGGGATGTCAGTATAGTTTAGAAGAAATGTTCCTTTGGTAATCCTGTACCAAGATTGTTCAAGCCAGCTTGATTAGTCATAAAACATGGCTGCCAGGGGGTAGGGCTTATTTTCCCAATATATCTATGGAGAAAAATTTAAAAAACTTTTTATCAGAAACCAGTGGACCGATTTCAAAATAACTTGGCAGAAATGTTTCTTTGGTGACCCTCTACCAAGATTGTGCAAGCCATCATGATTTGTCAAAATACATGGCTGCCAGGGGGCTGGGCTTATTTTCCCGATAAATATCTATATAGAAAACTTAAAAAAAATATTCTTGTCAGAAACCACTGGACCAATTTCAGTATAACTTGGCGGAAATGTTCCTATAGTGATCCTCTATTAAGATTGTTCAAGACGTCACGATACGTCTAAAAACATGGCCACCAGTGGGCTGGGCTTATTTTCCCTATATACGAGGGTAGTTCAATAAGTTCGTAGAACTCTGTATTTTTCTATACATTTCAAGATTTCTTTTTTCATTTTTGTGCAGTGTAAACCTTTGTCAGTTGAATGATAACAGCCGTTCAGTCAACACGTACATTTTTTGCTCTTACTTTTTGTTTGAAAACCTGTACCCATAGGCAAAAATGGAAAGTCAGAATATTGAGTTCAGAGCAGTCACTAAGGAGGGTGCAAAGGCCAAAGAAATCCATCGGCGCATGGCTGATGTGTATGGTGATAGTAGCCCAAAGTATTCCCACAGTAGCAAAGTGGTCAGCAGAATTTAAACATGGGCGAGACTCCTTAGAAGATGACCCAAGGCCAGGTTGCCCTGCTGATGTCATCAGCCAGGAGATGATCGACCGTGTTGAGAGACTTGTGCTAAACAATCGCTGAATCAAAGTTGCCGAACTTGCTTCAGAATGTGGTATTTCTAATGGAAGTGTTTACACTATAATCCATGAACATTTAGGCATGTCAAAAGTATCTGCCAGGTGGGTACCCAGAAACCTGAACATGCAAGATCGTCAGCAAAGGGTGGAGTCAAGAACTTCTGGAAGTGTACAATGCCAATCCAGAAGACACACTCGTCTTGTAACAGGAGATGAAACTTGGCTTCACCACTGGGACCCAGATACTAAAAAAGAGTCCATGTAATGGAAGCACCCTGGCTCACCCCCACCTAAGAAATTTTGTACCCAACCATCAGCCAGCAAGATAATGGCCACGGTGTTTTGGGACTCCAAAGGGATTATATTGATAGATTACAAGCCTGCTGGTACTTCAGTTACAGGAGAATACTATGCCAATGCCATTAAACAATTAAGGGTTGCTATTAAAGAAAAACGAAGGGGAAAGCTAGCTGCTGGTGTCCTTCTTTTGCATGATAATGCCCCTGTGCACAAGTCCAGAGTTGCACAAGCGGCTATTCGTAAGTGCAAGTTCGAGCAGTTAAATCACCCACCATACAGTCCAGACCTGGCCCCAAGTGATTATTATCTGTTTCGAAATTTGAAGTCCCACTTGCGTGAAACGAGATTTTGGGGCGATGATGAGCTCGAGGCTGCTACAGAGGCTTGGTTTGAGGACCAAATAGACGACTTTTATTTCAAAGGCATAGACTGCTTAAAAGAAAAGTGGGCCAAATGCATTGAAGTAAAGGGGGATTATATTGAAAAATAATGTTGAAACCATCTTCCAATCTGTGAGTTAAACCCTGAGTTCTACGAACTTATTGAACTCCCCACGTATCTATATAGAAAAATTTAAAAATCTTGTTGTCAGAAACCACTGGACCAAATTCAATATAACATGGCAGAAATGTTCCTTTGGTGACCCTCTATCTAGATTATTCAAGCTGTTACGATTGTCAAAAAACATGGTTGCCAGGGGGCATGGCTTATTTTCCCTGTATATTGATATAGAAAACGTTAAAAATCTTTTTGTCAGAAACCACTGGACCGATGTCAATATAATTTGGCAGAAATGGTTTCTTTTAAAGTGACTCTCTAACAAGATTGTTGAGTCTTGCATTAAATTGTTTTTCTCTGAAGCAGTGATAGCTGAGAGTGTCAAACCTTGCATAGTATTTGTCCTCAACATACTCTTCAAGCATGCACTATGACCCAGAGCCCTTGACCTTGATTTCACACTCCAGTGGCTTTGTCATTATTTTATTTTGTGTCTAGCATTTAAGTGTATTTCTCTAAGCAGTCATAGATGTGAGTGTCAAACCTTGCATAGTAATTGTTCTGGGCATACTCTTCAAGCACACACTATGACCCGGTGCCCTTGACCTAGAGCGCTAGAGTGACTTTTTGATGATTTTATGTTGAGTCCAGCATTATTTAAGTCGAGTCTGGTATTAAAGTGTGTTTCTCTGAAGTGGTGATAGCTGTGAACGTCAAACCTTGCATAGTAATTGTCTTCGACATACTCTTCAAGCACGCACTATGATCCAGTGCCCTTGACCTAGATTTCACACTCCAGTGGCTTTTTCATGATTTTACATTGAGTCTAGCATTTAAATGCCATTCTCTGAAGTGGTGATAGCTCAGAGTGTCAGACCTTGCACAGTAATTGTCCTCGACATACTCTTCAAGCATGCACTATGACCCAGTGCCCTTGACCTAGATATCACACTCGAGTGACTTTGTAATGATTTTATGTCGAGTCTAGCATTAAAGTGCCATTCACTGCAGTAGTGATAGCTGTGAGTACCAGACCTTGCATAGTAATTGTCCTTGACATTCTCTTCAAGCGCCCACTAATACCCAATGCCCTTGACCTAGACTTCTCTCCAGTGGTTTTGTCATCATTATTTTATGTCAAGTATAGCATTAAAGTGTGTTTCTTTGAAGCGATGATAGCTGCGAGTGTCATACCTTGCATAGTAG
The DNA here is from genome assembly GCA_964016985.1 of Anodontia alba. Classification (NCBI taxonomy): domain Eukaryota; kingdom Metazoa; phylum Mollusca; class Bivalvia; order Lucinida; family Lucinidae; genus Anodontia; species Anodontia alba. The sequence goes on from OZ024823.1 coordinate 72,550,120, forward strand.
TTGTTCTTGACATACTCTTCAAGCTCACACTATGACCCATTGCCCTTGACCTAGATTTCCCACTTGATTGACTTTGTCATGATTTTACATTGAGTCTAGCATTAAGTGTGTTCCTGTGATGCGGTGATAGCTATAAGTGTCAAACCTTGCATAATAATTGTCCTAGACATACTATTCAAGCCCACACTATGACTTGGTGCTCTTGACCTAGATATCACACTCAAGTGATCATGTCATGATTTTACATCAAGTCTAGCATTAAAGTGTGTTTCTGTGAAGCGGTGATAGCTGCAAGTGTCAAGCCTTGCATAGTAATAGTCCTTGACATACTCTTCAAGCACACACTATGACCTGGTGCCCTCGACCTAGATATTGCGCTCGAGTGACTTGGTTATGATTTTACGTTGAGTCTAGCATTAAAGTGCATTTCTCTGTAGCAGTGATAGCTGTGAGTGTCAAACCTTCCATAGTCAAAGCACCCACATTACCCTGTGGTCTTGACCTAGATTTCATGCTCCAGTGACTGCACAATGCAGGTGCGACATGGACTCCCACGGAATTCTTGTATCTTTTAGATGTCTAGTACCCTGCCCATGTGTCAAAATTTTATGTTGAATTCCCAGGGATTGGGTATGATTTGGATGTTTAATCCCTGGGGTATACCCACCACCTCTCCTCTGGGGGAAAACAGTAATAGGTGCATTACCTTCGTAGAAAAGCCAAACCACTATATCACATAAAAACCATAAAAGCTAGTTATACCTCATCTTTTTACTTTGCCCTTGAAGTCAGCTGAGACTGCTTAATGGTTGCAAAGTCCAGAACTAGGAGCCTATGCATACAGGGTCAGGGACTTACATCACCCTGCTTGCAGCACCAAATGTAACCAAGCGAACTGTTTCTCTGCTAAGTTAAGCAGTGGCTACCAATGTAGGGTCAACCATCCAGGTACGAACAATGTACTGCTTAACTTAATAGGAAAGCTAGACCACTATATCACATCACCATAAAAACTAGCTCATACAGCAAGGCTGTATTAGTGGTCTCTCTCTCTCTCTTTCTCTGTGTATAATTTTTTTCCCTGTCACATTTCTTTGTACAGGCAACATTCAGTGATTTATTTACCTTTTGGTCCAAGGGACTTATATGATTGATATTTAATGAGTCCCAGGATAAGATCAAGAGTCCTTTACATATTTTCGAGCAGTTTTCTATTGTATTTTGTGAGTTAAGGGACTCACATGTATGTATAAAGTTTATGAGTCCCAGAGACAAGGTTGTGAGTATAAGAAGTGGGACTCGCAGGTAAAAAAAATCACTGAACATTATTAGCTCACCTGAGCTATGCTCAGGATGAGCTATAGTGATCACTTTTCGTCGGTCGTCCGTGCGTCCGTTCGTCCGTTATCATTTTCTAACAACTTCTCCTCTGAAGCCGCTGAGCCAATTTTGCTCAAATTTCATATGGAGCCTCCTTAGGTTGGGGAAACGAAAGATTGCTAAAATGGTCGTGGTCCGTTGACCAAGATGGCCGCCATGCCCATATATGGTTAAAACCTTTAAAAATCTCCAGAACCGAGGATGCCTTGTGGCTGAATCATTGCACAAATCATTGGGGACGGGAGGTCCGAGGAAGCCTTGGGACTGAATCTTTGCACAAATCATCAGGGACAGGAGGTCTACCAAAGATGCTAAAATGATGGTCGTATATTGAAGTTTGACCATTTTACAGTGAGGTCAAGTTTGCTTCTGTATGCATTTGTATGGGCACATACATTTTTATGGAAAAAATGGTGATGATTACAAATGACTTCTCCTCTGAAGCCTCTGGGCCAGTGTTGCTCAAATTTCATGTGGAGCCTCCTTGGGGCAGGGGAACAAAAGATTGCTAAAATGGTCATGGTTCATTGACCAAAGTGGCTGTCATGCCCATATATGGTAAAAACCTTTAAAAATCTTCTCCTCCAGAACCAAATAAGCCTTGGGGCTTGTTCTTTGCACAAATCATCGGGGACAGGAGATCTACCAAAATTGTTAAATGATGGTCCTATGTTGATGTTTGACCTTTTTACCGCAAGGTCAAATTTGCTTCCCCATGCATTTGTATGGGCCCTATACATTTATGTGGGAAAAATATTGAGAATTCATATTTTGGATATCTCCTCCATAATCCATTTGAATCGAAACTTGATGATGAGCATTAGGGCGCTTAGTAGACACAAATTAGCTAAATGAGCTGATAGAAAATCCAAGATGGCCACTACAGCTGCAATCTTGAAAATCAATTTTCTACATCTCTTCCCAAATCTTTGGTCGCCTTGAGCCGAAACTTGCTCTGTAGCAACAGGATGACTTCTGAATCGAAATGAGCTAAAATTGTGTTGATAGGAAATCCAAGATGGTCGCAATGGTTCCACTCCATTGAACAAGATGGCCACCAGAGCTAAAAATAGAAAATCTTCAAACGGCATCTCATCCTTGGCCACTGGCCTGATTTCAAAATATTTGCACAGAAGTGTTCCTCCAGTGGCCCTCAACCAAAATTGCTAATGGTTCTGCTTGGCTGAACAGAATGGGGTCCAGAGCTAAAAATAGAAAAACCTTTAAAAGACATCTCCGCAGCCAGTGTCCTGATTTCAAAGTAATTTCACAGAAGTGTTCCTCTTATGGCCCTTTACCAAAATTGCTAAAAAAACAAAATGGCCACCAGAGCTAAAAATAGAAAAAAAACCTTTAAACAAAATCTCCTTGGCCAGTGGCCTGATTTCAAAATGATTTCACAGAAATATTCCTCTTATCCCCCTTTATCAAAATTGCCAAAATGGTTCTGCTCTGCTGAACAAAATGGTTGCCAGAGCCTAAAATTAAAAAAAAAAAAACAAAAAATTTTTAAAGGACAGGATAAGTACCAATTAACTTCTGAAAAAAATCTGAACTTTTTTTTACTTACGGCCCTTTGAAAATTTCAGCATTTTAATCTTGTAAGCAAGATATCTCAAAAACTGTTTAAGCCATTGCCTTGAAACTTGACAGGCTAGGAATGATGGGTAAATGACCTGATTAACTTACAGCAGTTAACTCAGGTGAGCATTGTGGCCCATGGGCCTCTTGTTGTCTGAGTATTTGTGTGGTATTCATTATAATCACAAAAAGACAGCTATATACATGTATTCTAATATATGTATGCTATTTATTATTTAATACCAGCTTATGAATCACAGCATGGTGTATGTGCATGTTATTGTCAGTGCCTTAGATAAGATTTTAAGCGACTGAGTATTTTTGCCAGTTTTTACCCACCCGTTTCTCACTGAGTTGGGTATCAGGGTTTTTCTTTTGGGTACTATATTTTGTTAATGGGTGCAAGAACACATGTTTTCATGGTGAAATAAGAAAAAAATATTTACTTGTTATGCCCTCCTATCTGGAGCTATGGTATTTTGGAAGGTTTTCAAGTGAGGAAAATACGATACTCCTGCAGTTGATTATTGAAATTCGGTATGTTTACTTACTATGAGGGTCTGGATGGGGTTTATTGATTATTGATTAATGACAGTTTTTATTGACTGCTTATTTTTGGCCTAAAATTTTAGTGACTACTGATTTTTGTGATGTAGAATTTAAAGATTAAGCAAAAAAATCCGAAATACACTGATTTTTGTGAAAATAGCTTTATCTACTGATTAAAGGGCTAAAAGTTTAAGATTAGCGATTTTTGATACCCCCATCCAGACCCTCTTACCATGCTATGGGCAAATTCAGCAGATGACAAACTGATAATACTTTTTAGCTCACCTGAGTTATGCTCAGGATGAGCTGTAGTGATCACGTTTTGTCCATCATCTGTCTGTCTGTCCGTGTGTCTGTCTATTAACACTTTCAAATGACTTCCACTGAAGCTGCTTAGCCAATTTGCTCAAATTTCATATGGAGCCACCTTAGGTTGAGGGAACGAAAGATTGCTAAAATGGTTGCTGTCTGTTGACCAAGATGGCCTACATGCCCATATATGGTAAAAAACTTTAAAAATCTCTTCTCCAGAACCGAGGATGCCTTGTGGCTGAACCTTTGCACGAATCATCGGGGACGGTAGATCTACCAAAATTGCTAAAATGATGATCTTATGTTGATGTTTGACCTTTTTACAGCAAGGACAACTTTACTGCTCTATGCATATGTATGGGCCCCATGCATTAATTTTATATAGGAAAAATGTTGAGAATTTTAAACAACTTCTCCTCTGAAGCCGCTGGGCCAATGTTGCTCAAATTTCATGTGGAGCCGCCTTGGGACAAGAAAACAAAAGATTGCTAAAATGGTCACGGTCCATAGACCAAGATGGCCGCCATACCCATACATGGTAAAAACCTTTAAAAATCTTCTTCTCCAGAACCAAGGATGCCTTGGGGCTGAATCTTTGCACAAATCATTGGGGACTGGAGCTCTACTGAAGTTGCTAAAATTATGATTGATGTTGACGTTTGACCTTTTTATGGCAAGGTCAAGTTTGCTTCCCTACGCATTTGTATGGGCCCCATACATTAACTTTGTATGGGAAAAATGTTGAGAATTTCAAATGACTTCTTCTCTGAAGCAGCTGGGCCAATGTTGCTCAAATTTCATGTGGAGCCTCCTTGGGGCGGGGAGAAAAAGATTGCTAAAATGGTTGCGATCCATTGACCTAGATGGCAACTATGCCCATATATGGTAAAAACCTTTAAAAATCTTCTTCTCCAGAACCGAGTAATGGGGCCTAATATTTCCACAAAACATCAGGGAAGGGAGGTCTACTAAAATTGCTAAAATGATACGTCTACGTTGACGTTTGATCTTTCACGGCAAGGTCAAATTTGCTTCACCAGACATTTGTACAGGCCCTATACATTTATATGGGAAAAATTCATATCCAAGACATTTCCTCTAAAGCCTATGATCCAATTGAGTTGAAACTTGATGAGAAGCTTCGGGGCACCTAGTAGACACAAAACAACGAAAACTGAGCCAATTGAAAATCCAAAATGGCTGCCACATCCACCATCTTGGAAAATAAATTTTCCACATCTCTCCCCAAACCTTTGATCAATTTGAGCCGAAACTAACACTGTATAGTGACATGAAGGCTTCTGGATCAAATTTAGCTAAAATTGTGTCGATGTCATTGGAAATCCAAGATGGCCATCACAGCTGCCATCTTGAAAATCTGTTTTGGACATCTCGCAAACAACAAGGTGAATTAAGTTGAATCTTACAATGTAGCAAAAGGTTGACATGTAGATGAAAACTAGCAAAAATCCTGCCAATTGGAAATCAAAAATGGCCACCATAGCCGCCATCTTGAAAACCAATTTTTGACTTCTCCTAAACCATTGGGCGATTTGAGTTGAAACTTACACAGTAGCAACAGGATGACCTCTAGATCGAAAATAATTAAAATTGTGCCCATAGGAAATCTAAGGTGGCCACCACATTGGCAGTCTTGAAAATCTATTTTCGACATCGCCTCGCAAACCACTCTGCAAATTAAGTTGAAACATATGATGGAGCAACAGGCCAACCAGTAGATATAGAAATAGCTAAAATTGTTTTGAATGGAAATCCAAAATGGCCACCACAGCTGCCATCTTGAAAATATTTTTGACGTCTTCTCTTGAACCATTGGGCGATTTGTGTTGAAACTTATATACATTCTAGAAACAGAATGACTTGTAGATCAAAAGAATATAAAATTTTGCCAATCAGAAATCTAGGATTGCTGCCGCAGCCGCCATCTCGAAAACCAAGTTTTGACATCCGCCCGAACAATTTGGCGATTTGAGTTGAAACTTACACTGTAGCAATAGGATGACCTCAAGATCGAAAATTGCTAAAATTATGCAAATCAGAAATTCAAGTTGGCCACCACAGCTGCCATCTTGTTTTTAAATGTCATCTTCTCTGAAACCACTTGAACAATTATGTCTCCCCCTTTAGGGTTGGGAGAGATGTTGTTTCTCCCCCGGGCTTCTGTTTGTCCATCTGTCACACTTGTGTCCGCTCTATAACTTGAAAACCATTCAAGTTATCTTCAGAAAACTTCATATAAACACGATCAACATAAGACGATGTGCTGAGCGCAAGAACCATAACTCTTGCATTTATACTTTTTAGCTCACCTGAGCAAAAGCTCAGGGTGAGTTTTTGTGATCACCCTCTCTCCGTTGTCCATCATCCGTCGTCAGTTGTCAACAATTAGTTTGTTAACACTCTAGAGGTCACAGTTTTGACCCAGTCTTGATGAAACTTGCTCAGAATGTTTGACTCAATGAAATCTAGGTCAAGTTCGATACTGGGTCACTTGGGGTCAAAAACTAGGTCACCAGGTCAAATCAAAGGAAAAACTTAACACTCTAGAGGTCACATTTTTGAAGTAATCATCATGAATATTGCTCAAAATGTTTGCCTTAATGATTTCTAGGTCAAGTTCGAAACTGGGTCACTTGGGGTCAAAAACTAGGTCACCATACCAAATCAAAGGAAAACCTTGTTAACACGGTCACATTTTTGAAGCAATCATCATGAATCATGCTTAACATGTTTGTCTTGATGATTTCTAGGTCAGGTTCTAAACTGGGTTACTTGGGGTCAAAAACTAGGTCACCAGGCTAATTCAAAAGAAAACCTTGTTAACACTCTAGAGGTAACATTTTTGAAGCAGTCGTCATGAATATTGCTCAAAATGTTTGTCTTGATGATTTCTAGGTCAGGTTCAAAACTTGGTCACTTGGGGTCAAAAGCTAGGTCACCATACCAAATCAAAGGAAAACTTTGTTAACACTCTAACAGTCACATTTTTTAAGCAATCATCATGAATCTTGCTTAATATGTTTGTCTTGATGATTTCTAGGTCAAGTTCGAAACTGGGTCACTTGGGTTCAAAAACTAGATCACCAGGCTAAATCAAAGGAAAACCTTGTTAACACTCTACTGGTCACATTTTTGAAGCAATCATCATGAATCTTGCTTAATATATTTGTCTTAATGGTTTCTAGGTCAGGTTTGGAACTGGGTCACTTTGGGTCAAACACTAGGTCACCAGGCCAAATCAAAAGAAAACCATGTTAACCATCTAACTGTAACATTTTTGAAGTAATCATTATGAATATTACTTAAAATGTTTGTCTTGATGATTTCTAGGTCAAGTTTGAAACTGGGCCGCTTTGAGTCAAGAATTAGGTCACCGTGCCAAATCGAAGGAAAACCTTACAGAACTCCAGATAAGAAATTGTGTCAGGGAGTTTTCGACTCCTCAGTTTGAAAGCAAGGGAGTTTTTTGGCAATGTCAGGTAGTTTTTTCCACTCTCAACTTTTGGCTTTGAGTAGTCTTTTAACTCTTTGCTTTAAGCATCCTCAAGTAATTTTTTAACGTTGCTAGAATCGGCCACCATGTTGTTGACATTGACCGGAAATTATGCTCATATATCATACACCATCACTTCCACAAGCTATCATTTTGAGTTAAGCCCCTTTGCAAAAAATTGCAAGATATCTCAAAAACTATTTGAGCTGTTGTATTGAACTTAATGTGTTGATAGGGGATGATAAGTATATCACCCAATTTACTTTTGAGAAAAATCAGAATTTTTTTTTTTTACCTCTGGCCTTTTGAAAATTTCAGCATTTTAAGCTTGTAAGCAAGATATATCGAAAACTGTTTAAGCCAATGACTTGAAACTTGACATGCTGATAGGGAATGATGAGTAAATGACCTGATTAACTTAACAGCAGTTAACTCAGGTGGGCATTGTGGCCCATGGGCCTCTTGTTTCAATATACAGTACAAGTTTCGCGAAGGTTATATCGTTCGCGCTCCACGATAAAAAATTTTGCTCATTAGCGTGAAACAAGCGTGGGATGAGCGTGGGTTTAGCGTGGGTTTTGCGCGACGCGTGAAGAATGGAACGCATGTTACGTAATCGTAGCGCTAAACGTATTACTGGCACGAGCGTGACAAGTGTGGAAAGGATTAACGACAGTAGTAAAATATTTCTATCACAGGTGAGTCTGTGAATAAAGATCGATTCACGGTACTTTTGCAGTAGATTTTGATCCAGAAGTTCTCATTCTGTTGACAGAAAACCACAGCACAATAAATAAAATTGCACATTATCCTCATGTATGTGTTAACTTGCGCAACCTGAGCCGAGTCTTCCTTGTTTTATATCATTTCGCTTATTTGTGATCTCAATGCCTACGCGACAAATACAAATTGTCCGTCGGGAAATTGAGATTCCCCTTCAACTTAATTTATGTCCAGTCGGGGAAGTATTTCACAATCTGGCAATAAAATGCTTCTTTTTTTTTTTTTTTTTTGTTAGCGGTTTAGATGAGTTATTGCATATGCGACCAGCATGTACAGCCGGACGTTAACCGGAGTTCCTTGGTGTAATTTGACGAAATACCTGGCCGATTTTTATTTATTTGTTTTTCCATCATATAGTACAGTCAGCGTGGAGGTTATATCATCCATTCGCATGCGGATGCGTAAGTTGATCTGAGTCTGCACTAGTCGCAAAAGTCTCATTGTACCAAATGAGTTTTCCCAATCGCCGCACTCCGTGTCCCCAAAAATTAGGTTCATTCCCTTGTTCTCTTAAAATATTTTCCAAAGTTGCAATGATACGCCACCAGACGACGACACACAATTCTGGGACGCTCGCATTTCCAGTATAGATTACAAAAATACAAGCGGAGATACCCGGAAGATGCAACAGTCACATTCCCTTGCCCCGCATGAAGAAACCGCGTGCTCGTAACGGTAACGTCACGAGAAATCGAGGCGGATACAGCTAAGAGAAAAACACACTTATGTGCGTTAAATTATACAGAATTTTTTTCGTCAGAACTGCATATGAAACTTGATGTATAAAAAGTAGAACCTAAGGATTGGGACAGAAAGGCCTATGCAAAGTGTAGACACAGATCAGACGCCACAGAGAAAAGGGGAATGGAACTAGTGAGGGGGAACAGGGAACATGGAAATTTGGAAATAGGACATAAGACGTGCGACCAGTGAAGACTCAGATCATCTTCCGATGCAAGGGCGGTCAGATTTTGCCGGTTGTGGTGACAAACAGGCATGTACATGTAAACTTCAGTTCTAGAAGAGATTACAAATCTCTGGTTAAATACATCACCGTTTCAGTGAAGGTTCATCAAATGCGTTCTGTGGCGTCTGATCTGGGTCTACACTGTTTGCTCAGGCATGTCTGTCCAAATACGTAGAGTAAGTACGGAAATTAGATCAAATCGAACCCCTTTCAGAAATCGTCCTGGATCCGCCCCTGATTCATAAAAGAAATGCTGTGTTCGACTCTTAAATTTCATTATCAAGGCATATGCAATTAGCTCCCTTTAAACAGTAAAACCTAGAGTGAGGGCCTTACCCCGCATTTACCAGGGTAAAAATAAATATTGGCACTGTTATTCTTTTACATCATCTATATATTGAGAACATTAGGATTATTAAAATACCCAGAAAATGCAACAGTCACAAAGCAACATTCTTTCCCTTGCCCCGCATGAAGAAACCACGTGCTCGCAGCGGTAACGTCAGGTGAAATCGTGGCGGGAATCGCTTCGGGAGAAAAACACAACTTAATTTATAGAGCCTTTTCTCGTCAGAAATGAACACAAAACTGGCACGTATTAAAAATATAAAGAACCTAAGTATTGGAACAGATAGGCCTATGCAAACAGTGCAGACCCAGATTAGACGCCGCAGAGAACAAGGGAATGAAACTAATTTGGGGGAACAGGAATCATGACAATTTGGAAAACACTTTTAGGACGATGAGACCTGTGCGACCAGTGAATACTAAGATCAACCTGCGAATCAGTCTTTGCTGTTTGTATGAGCTTCTTTGGCCTCTGTGCTTTTCAAGATCATTCTCCGAGTGTATGCTTTTCTTAATTAAAGCCAATACTGGTGTCTTCAGAAGGTGTCTTTCACCTTCAAGCTGATGACAATTCAGATGAGTGAGTGAGTGTTTTACGTTCAACTAACAGTTAGGTCATGGAGAGATGGGGGCCTTGGTTTAAAGTCTCATATGAAAGACTGAAGAAGCCTGGGATCGAACTAATGACCCCTGCATGGGTTACAAGGCGAGCAGCTTTACCACTACACCACCGACTCCGAGGCACCCTTTCCTAATATGTCATACTGTTAAATATTTTATAAACGGGTCGCAGATATTGCACCATGCCCCGCCACTATACTAACATCAAGCAAGTGTCATAACTCTATTAATAAATTAATAAAGTTTCAAGAAAATATCTTGAATTGTTTTCAAGTTACAGAGCGAACACAAATATATTACAGAAATCACTATGATATTCTCGATGTTCAAAGGGCCATGACTCCAAAAGTAGGCTCACTCATCAACGTATATGAAAGAAAAGAAGGGCAGTTGTCAGTTTCTGCTGAAATGATTAACAGCTAATGTCTGCCTGCCCAGGAAATGTGTGCGGACTCGACAAGACCGAAATAGTTTTGCCTGGGCTGTCTACGTCGGTACAAGGTTATTATGAATGAAGTATAATTTACGATGCCCGCGCCGGACAAAACCTACAATACTACAATGTATGTATGACCAGCAAAGACTCAGGTCAGTCTGTGCATCGACCCACTATATAAAGCAAGCTTCTTGGATAGCCCTGGGTGCACAGACGGTGCATACTGTATGATCATCAAAGGGTCTGATCCTCGGGGGCGGGGGTCCTATATATGGCATAGTACGGATGTGCGTGCCGAATAGCCCCCTTTTTCAGCACTGCCAGGTATATGATTGGCCCCCTTTTTTCAGCAAAAAGTATATGAATGGCCCGATTTTTCTGGTTTCCTATGTGAAAGGGCCCATTTTTCTGACATCCTGGTATATGCACATGTTTTTCGCTCAGAGATTTTTCGAGGCTGCTTATCCTCTTGGTATTACATGAATTGACTGTGATATTTGTGTAACAACCAGCAAAAAAGTGGGTACAAAAAAATCAAAGAATAGGTCAACATTTTAGATGATCAAGTATATAAATGGGTCCGTTTTTTTTTTTTTTTCAAAGGCGGATATATGAATAGGGTAGGTTTTGAAATACTGGCTCGCACACCCGTACCAAAATTACCCCAAAGTTACCGCCCCCTCCCCCACCCCAAGGTCTGATCAGAATGTGCTATTGCAGTCGCACTGTTGATCCCGCTTTGGACAGTCCAGCTATAGAAGGTTAATACGATCAGCGAATGCTCTGATCAGAATGTGCAGTTGGGCAGACTCACCCGAGTATTCGCTTGTCGCACAAGACATTTTGTTACATCCAGAGATTACAGGAGGTACATCTGATTAGCGAAGGCTCTGATCAGACTACTGATGTGCAGGTTCAGAGTGTGCATGCTGACCTGACTCTTCATACAAATTTTATTGTTGGTTTTGCCATACACACATTCGTGCGCGTAGTGTTTGTGCAAACCTTTACGCAGCACTCTGAGTAAAATTTTCAACAAGCATTTTGAAATATTTTTCTCATTCTTCAATTTGACATTTCATGCAAATTGTCTCCATTACATGAAATGTCAAATCCTGTTTTCTATTGCATGAAATGTCAAATCTGCTGTTTTCTGGGAAATAAAAAAAATAACCGTTTATTTGTCGTCTATTAATTAGCCCTGAGTGGTAATCCAGAAATTTCGTGTTCGATACCCGGGAGCACAAAGTGTTGTGTCCTTGAGCAAGACACCTTATCTTCATAACTTAGCATTGGTTTCTACCCAGGAAGACTAGAATGTCCGCAAGGGTATATAATATATATCATTTTGAAGACGCTTCCCCGCCGATGCTAGATTTACATGTGCGTCTGTTTTATTCGTTAAATAAATTGAGGTCTTGGTTTTGCATATCGGATGCTGAAGTCACAAAAACAGAACACTTTACATGAGAACGAAAGTTCTGAAGAATACTCTGTAAGCCTTTAAATTTAATGTTTTAAATCTATATACTGGAAGCAAATAACATAACATAATTTTTATTTGTACCGTGATAAATGCCGGGCAAAGTCCTCACACTGCAGGTTTTACTGTTTTAAGGGAGCTAACTGCAATTGACTAAAGGGAGCGGGAGCTAACTGTAATTGCTTTACGAGTCGGGGCCCATCCGAAATGGGATGGAGAGGGGGCAGGCTTATTACATTAGCGGTTAACCAGTTCACTGAACACCCTTCCGTCAGAAACTTGTAACTGCCGATCTTGAAGCAGCAGAAGGAGCGAATGACCATAGCAAATACATGTGTGTTTACTAATAAACCGCACAATCTGTAGGGATCAAGAATCAAATCCGCGACCAGGTCTCGCGTTCCATTCCAGCCGGTGCAATAACATTCTTTCAAATAAAGTCAGTGCTAACAACTTATAGTTCGAAAGGAGGCATATCATATTTGCGAGAGAGAGAGATAGAGAGTCCACCCATTTTAGGAGCATCCGGCTATTAGATTTAGGTATTGCTAGAGATGGCTAAACTGTTTTTTTTTTTTTTTTGTTTTTTTGTTTTTTTTTTTGTTTTTTTTTTTTTTGCAAATAGTGAAGACGCTGATCAGACGCCGCGTTCTATAATCTCGGTATGACTTAAATAATTTATGTTGAAAGAGACATAAGACATCAAATCACCAGCATTATTAAGTGGTGATTTAAATGGACAGCCCTAACCCTGGTCCAGTCATCATGAGAAACTGCCGAGGCCTCGATCCGAGAAGTGTAGATACCTTTCAGCCTGTCCGTTTCTGCCTCCCATGACAAATGAAATGTATCCATACTCCTTAAGGCCTCCCTTAATACTTGAAGCGCTCAGCACATTCAGCAGACGGCATTTTCATATTTTTTTCTTTATTTTCCAGTGCAAATAACGGGACAAATAAGGCGTGACATTACATATGGACCATTTGCTGGGCAGACGATTCACATGAAAAGTTCAGCCTTCTTGCTGTAAAATACTGAAAACAGATCGGCATCTGCTCTAAAATTTTCAGCAGCGCTCCAGAGGTTCAAGCAGTTTTCTTGGCAGCAGCAGCACGTGCTAACCTTGAAAATAATGGGTGAAAGGCGGGAATTTCCAACTTAGGAAGAGACGCATGATAAATTGGTAAACAAACAATAAGATGGTTTAAAAAAGGGACATTTCCGCTGCTAAAGTGACACGGGAAAAATGAGCCAGCCTGAATATAGAATTTGTCAGGTTTAGGGGAAAACGTGATTGTCTGCATCTGTACATTCTGCTAAGATTCTTCTAGGGACCGTGTAGAATACGTAAGGCGAACAACGAAGACCCTGACCAGATTGTGCAGATTGTTTTGGGGCTTTGCTGTTGGGAAAAATAAAATTACAACTAAAACACTACAAAATCACACATTACTTTGTAGTTTATTTGTGTTCTGACTAAACATAATAAGTCAATTATAAATCATTGTCACGTGATCGGACGAGCGTTGGGCACGGTGACGATGGACTAGACGGAATCACAAGCAATCAGAGGATAAACACAACACTTTGTAAAATAAAAACAAGCATGTATTTAAAAAGTTCAAAAAAAAACAAACAAACTATAATTAAAAGTTCAAATTTCCATGTTCCAATTTCTATGTTCCGAAGCTTCCATAATCCATAGGTACTGTTAAACTTCATATTCTGAAAAATCTATTTAATTATATTTCCATAATTAAATATAATATAAATTTGAATTACATAACTTGAAACTTGTCCACGGATGTATCCTCCATGATATTTCCGGTTATCACTAACACTTGTTCCCATAGAACTTTGAACAAAGCTTGCCGGAAAACATTTGATGGTCAATCATAGTGACGATAACAGTGGTGAAACAGATACATGATACGGATATGGATATGGATACGGATACAGATACAGATACGGGACCTGAAAATAAGTATCATGTCCTAGAACTCTCGATATCAAACATGACAAGATATTTCCTTATTAATTTCCACTAGATATACAGAGTGTGTACGCCAAATGTTATAAATGCGACAAGTCCGTTGCAATTGATTATTATATAGCAAAATCAGATCCTAAACCACATGGACGCTGTTAATGACATATAATATTGTAAAAACAAAATCTAACACAGGCAGACACACAGTCAGAATATATCTGACTTCCGTATAAACTAATCGGAGGAATGGCATCTCGACGATTACACATTCTTACAGGAAGAACCCATGCGCCTTCCACTGTAAGAATCCCTTTAGAACGCTAAAGGCTAAAATAAATTATAACTGCCATTATACCACACCACAATGATTACACGATCACACATCGTCCCCACGTAATCATTGGGTACAATATCAACATGCCATCGTCATAGCCTCAAACATGACTCCTCGCTGCTTGAGCCATTTCACCGTAAAATATTCTAGTAAACAGACTTGTGATTAAAATAAAAAGGACCTCTGTATATGTGTTCAAGGTGAATATAGTCTTTGTCATTTGTGTAAATCGCGCTAACTAATGAATGTGTATGCAGTTAACATAACGCCTAACGGTAGCGTACTTTTACGCGTATATGTACGGTGTGTGCGGTTAACATAACATAACGCCTAACTGTGTCTTACATTTAAGCGTATATGTCTGGTATGTACATGTCAGATGAGAATATGTAATATCCATTTATCTTATTCAAATAAAAATATTAATGATTGCATTCTGATCAGGGTCTACAGAACCTATCAGACTCACCAGACTGATCAGAATCCATAGAATCTATCAAACTTAACCTCCCTATTCGGTTTATAGTTTACACACCCGACACGGCTTATTCGTCTGATCAGGGTCTACACATATAACCAAAGTATACACATCTGATCAGGGTCTATTACTTATCATGCCGGGTTTGTAAGTACGAATGATACATAAAATCGCAACGTAGTAAAGCAATAAATTTACCTACTCGAATTTTAGCTGCGGTAAAGACGAGCAAGAATATTGCAAGAATAAAATTAAAATAAATTATTGACTTACCATGGTCAGATTCCCCAGATACAACACAACATGAAGATTAGTAAAAGGAAGACAAGGATCAGTCTTCGATGAAATGAATTTGTAGTGTGTATCGTTCTATTCAACTAGGGAAGTTTTATAGTAATGTGGCATGTTTTGAAACATATGTCCACAAGTAATCCGTGAAATTCAAGATCTAAAAATAATATTCACAAGAATACCGTGATAGTCAAGATTTAAAATAACCTGTTCGATTGTCCGAACGGTGCAAAGTTTCATACAGCAACTGCTAAAACTATGAAGCAAAAAACATTTTTCTCTCGGAACGCTACAAAACTGCAAAATTACGACAGAAAATTGTCTCCCCTTTCAAAAGATAGCCTTGAGACGAAAATCAATCCCAGAACAGTGAAGATATTGATCACCAAACCTAGGTTCACTCGGAATATATAGTGTTCTGGTAACCGCTCAAGTATATAGACGTGAATAATCAAATACACCCTTAGCATAACTATCTCGTGATTACTGTAATACCGTAACTTGAAAGCTGAAGTGTACCTACTTGCTTAAAAAGTAAAACTGTCATCATAATCAGTGCTCCAGTTACAAATGCATTAATCTAACCTGGTTAATAAAAATCGATACAAACTTCTTTTTATACTATGTACACGTAAAATATATTCAAGATAAAACAGGGACGTGACAATCATTATTCTATTTTGTTGTACATGTATGTTAGGAGAAATGTGCACATACTTTTTTATATTCAAAATTTTACGTTCAGATAACTCGAGCATTTTTACCTGAGACTGCATAAGGTGAGCCTGGATAAGAGTGGAAGCTAGCGCGAGCGTGATCGTTTTCACGCTGCATGATATCCCAGCGCGAGCTGAGCGCGGATTTAGCGTGGGTTTAGCGTGGGATAAGCGCGGGAATAGCGTGGGATTTAATCTTTTCCGCGATCGCGCATTAGAGCGAACGATATAACCATCGTGAAAGCTGTACTGTATTTACCATAGAAACAATTTTTATAGGTCTTCTGGGGATGTGTATATGCTTAACCCATTTTATACTGCATATACCTAAAATGGTACTTTGGTAAACAGTGTAGTCCTAGATGAGTTCCTACATAATAGTTAATAGTGCCATCTGATCAGGGACTGCACTATTTGCCTAAGAAGTAATGATATTGAATAGAAACATACCAGACACCCCAAAATTTTAAAATG
This sequence comes from Anodontia alba, assembly GCA_964016985.1. Taxonomy (NCBI): domain Eukaryota; kingdom Metazoa; phylum Mollusca; class Bivalvia; order Lucinida; family Lucinidae; genus Anodontia; species Anodontia alba. The sequence continues at coordinate 72,566,377 of OZ024823.1, forward strand.
GGCTTTCATGAAGTAGAAGTGCCCACTAGTATGAATGGGTTAAGATGTAAACTTCTTAAACTATATTATGCCAAGCATAAAGGGTTTGAATATGCTTTTATCCTCTGAAGATTTAAAATGGAAACAGAGTCCACATCGGAGCTCATTTGAGTATTGGGGCTTTGTTTGGGATTACTGTTTATGAAGAGTCTCAATAAAACCGAGACTCCCATTTTCTAATCCGTTGTGTGTTCTTTGTTTCCAAAGGCAATCCTTTTGACCTTTAATTTATAATTGGTAAATTATAATATATCTTGTTGTTAGTTGAGTTTGGTACACTTTTGCATTTGGAGGAGGCAAGCCAGATGCAGTGCACAAATTTCATTCTTGATCTGTTTTTAGCTCATTGGGAGAGCCTATAGGATAGGCAGTGGTCCGTTGTCTGTCATCAGTGTTTGTGTCAACGTTGGCATCAACATTTTCAAATGACATCTCCTCTGAAAATGCTGGGCCAATTGAAACCAAATTACATATGGAGCTTCCATGGTTTGGGGAACAAAAGTTTGTTCATAATGTCTGGGTCATCTGACCAAAATGGCTACCATGCCCATATATGGTAAAAACCTTTGAAAATCTTCTCAGAAACCAAATAGCTGATGACCTTGAAACTTGATATGCAGCTTAGGGACTCAGGCTCTACCAAGTTTGTTCAAATGTTGACCCTTGGTTGACCTTGACCTATTTTATAGCAAGGTCAAATTCAGTCACTTGATCTTTTGTATGGGAAAAAAGCAAAGTGGATTTTTCTGAAGCTATTGTTGCCTAGGACATCAAAATTGATATTTGCAGTCAACTAAATGATTTTTTTTTTTTAAAAATACCAAAGGTCAAGGTCATTTATTGACCTTTATCCTGGATGCCTCAGATCTGTATTTTCATCCCCCGACTGATAGGTTCGGAGGATATAGCAATCAGCATGGCGCCAGTCCGTCCGTCCGTCCGTCCATAGAAGCATCCTTGTGTGCTCCATAACTTTGATACCCTTGGACATATTTTGATAATATTTGGTAGGAATGTAGAGGAGGACCAGTAGGTGTGTCGCATGCAAGAGAGACAACTCTCACTGTCTTCATTATGTAGTTATCTCCCCTGAAGCCGAAATCTTGTGCAGGCCATAACTCCCATACTGTTTGAGATAATTTGATAATATTTGGTAGGGATGAAGAGGAGGACCAGTAGGCATGTCCTGTGCAAGAGAGACAACTCTTACTTTATTCATTATGTAGAAATACTGTAGCCTCTTCCTTTTGCACTCCATAACTTTGATACCCTTAGAGATACTTTGATAATATTTGGTAGGAATGTAGAGGAGGACCAGTAGGTGTGTCACATGCAAGGGAGACAACTCTCACTTCTTCCTTATATAGTTATTTCCCCTGAAGCCAAAATCGTCTGCGGGACATAACTCCCATACTGTTTGAGATAATTTGGTAATATTTGGTAGGGATGTAGAGGAGGAGCAGTAGGCATGTTACGTATAAGAGAGACAACTCTCACTTTATTCGTTGTGTAATTATCTCCCCTGAAGTGGAAGTCTTGTGCAGGCCATAACTTTGATACCCTAAGACATATTTTGATAATGATTGGTAGAAATGTAGAGGAGTCCCAGAAGGTATGTTGTGTGCAAGAGTGACAATTCTCACTGTCTTCATTATATAGTTATTTCCCCTGAATCCGAAAACTTGTGCAGGCCATAACTCCCATACTGTTTGAGATAATTTGATAATATTTGGTAGGGATGAAGAGGAGGACCAGTAGGTGTATCATGTGCAAGAGAGACAACTCTCACTTTCTTTGTAATGTAGTTTTCTCCCCTGAAGCAGAAATCTTGTGCAGGCTGTAACTCACATACTGTTAGAGATAATGTGATAATATTTGGTAGAGATTAAGAGGAGGACCAGTAGGCATGTCACATGCAAGAGAGACAACTCTCACTTTCTTCTTCGTTATGTAGTTATCTCCCCTGAAGCCAAAATCTTGTGCACTCCATAACTTTGATACCCTAAGACATATTTTGATAATGTTTTGTAGAAATGAAGAGGCGGACCAGTAGACATGTCACATGCAAGAGAGACAACTCTCACTTTCTTTATTATGTAGTTATTGTCGAAGAAAAGCGGAGGGACACTGTTTTCAGCTTTCTGTGGTGCGTGGCGCGTGGTACGTGGTTCCGAATTTTTAGTAGGTACCTTGTCCCCTTAACTCCTCCCACAGTTTTTGTCCGATCCTTTTGAAACTTAACAGGGGCTTTTAAGATGGTCTAGATATGCATGTGATTTTTTCAGAATCCTGAAATTGTTTTTTATCACTTTTTACACATTTTGAACTTAAATATTTTTTGAGTTCTAATACTACAGGAGTATATAGGGAGTAGGTACCTTGTCCCCTTAACTCCTCCCACAGTTTTTGGGCGATCCTTTTGAAACTTTACATGGGCTTTTAGGATGGCCTGAAGATATGCATGTGGATTTTTCAGAATCCTGAAATAATTTTTTATCACTTTTTCCGCATTTTTAACTTGGACATTTTTTGAGTTCTAATATTACAGAAGTGTATAGGGAGTAAGTACCTTGTCCCCTGAACTCCTCCCACAGTTTTTGGCCGATCCTTTTGAAACTGTATGTGGGCTTTTAGGATGGCCTGAAGATATGCATGTGGTTTTTTCTGAATCCTGAAATAATTTTTTATCACTTTTTCCGCATTTTTAACTTAGACATTTTTTGAGTTCTAATACTACAGAAGCGTATAGGGAGTAGGTACCTTGTCCCCGTAACTCCTACCACAGTTTTAAGCCGATCCTTTTGAAACTTTACAGGTGCTTTAAGGATGGTCTGAAGATATGCATGTGTTTTTTTCAGAATCCTGAAATTATTTTTTATCACTGGCAACTTTTCAACACCTTTTACTCTGATACTCAAATAAGGTATCTTTTTGCCAATGGTCTGTCGTCTTTCGTTTGTTTTGCCAATGGTCTGTCATCTTTTGTTCATTTTGTCAATGGTCTGTGGTCTTTCGTTAGTTTTGCCAATGGTCTGTCATCTTTCATTCGTTTTGCCAGTGTTCTGTCCTCTTTCGTTCATTTTCCAATGGTAATAAATAATTAGTTTCTTTTTATCTGCTAGAGATAATACCCCTCAAAACAAAATTCAAAGGCGGAGGACGAAAATTCACTGAATTTGCTTGTCTCCCCTGAAGCCAAACTCTTGTTCGCGCCATCTCTGATACTCTTAGACATATTTTGATAATGTTTGGTAGAAATGAAGAGGAGGCATGTACCATGCAGGAGAGACATTAGAAATTTCATCCTGATGTAGTTATCTCCCCTGAAGCCGAAATCTCGTGCAGGCCATAACTCCCATTCTGTTTGAGATAATATGACAATATTTGGTAGAGATGAAGAGGAGGACCAGTAGGTGTGTCGCATGCAAGAGAGACAACACTCACTTTCTTCTCCATTATATAGTTATATCCCCTGAAGCCAAAATCTTGCGTTCCATAACTTTGATACCCTTAGACATATTTTGATAATATTTGTAGGTTTGTCATGCAAGAGAGACAACCTCTGCTGGTTGTTTTCTAGTTACCTCCCCGGAATGAATTTCTAAGCTAAATCCTTGAGTTTGCTATTATTTCTGAATATCACAAATTCAAAGTATTTGCAAATATGGTGTATCCTGTACAAATTATCACATCAGAAGTAATTATTAGATGATTTTGACAAAAAAAATCAAAAAAACAAAAACAAATAAAAGAATACGCAAAAATAAAATCATTCACAGTACACCTATTTTTGTTTTCACTTATTATTTTGGTCACATTTCATACTATCTTTGCATCTTTTTACTTTGCTCTCGTTCAATATATACATGATATCGATTGAAATACACTAAATTTAGAAATGGCGGTTTGGTCAGGGGATTTGCCATCTCCTCTGATGGCTATTTTTATCTTCTCCTCTGAAACTGCTGGGCTGATTGAAATCAAATTACATGTGGAGCTTCTGTTGGATGGGGAAATGAAAGTTTGTACACAGGATGTGTCACATGATCAAGATGGCTGCCATGCCCATATATTATAAAAACTTCTGAAAATCTTCTAAGCAGGTGATCTTGAAACTTGGTATGCACCATTGGGTACTTGGGTCTACCAAGTTTGTTCAAATGGTGATCCTTGGTTGACTTTGACATATTTTAAGGCATTAGGTCAAATTTCGTCTCTTAGGCTTTTGTATGGAAAAATAAAAACAAAACTGGATTTATGTGAAGCAATGTAGCCTATGACATTCAAAGTGGATATATGCCGTCACCTAAATGAACTTTCATAACAACCAATGGTCAAGGTTATTTACTGACCTTTGTCCTGGATGCCTCAGGTTCAGTATTTTTATCTTCTCCTCTAAAACTGCAGGGCTGATTGAAACCAAATTAAATGTAGAGCCCCTGTGGGATGGGGGAATGAAAGTTTGTTCATGGATTTGGATCAAATGATCAAGGTATTTGCCATGCCCATATACCTAATGTAAAAACCCTTTGAAAATCTTCTTCTCAGGACTTGAAAGGCAGTGAACCTTGAAACTTGGTATGCAGCATTGGGGACTCTGGCCATACCAGGTTTATTCAAATGGTGACCATTTGTTGACCCTGACCTATTCTAAATATGAAAAGTAACCAACTGATATCAGAAGTTAAAATACTGAAAAACAAAACTTTGAAAGTACAAAGTGCAAGATCTGAGTGCAAAAGGGTTGCAGAAGCAGACTTGCTCGCCCACTTGAGCTCTGGTGAGCTTAGTGGCCCTTGGGCCTCTTGTACATGGTTCACTGACTTTGTATGTTCTCATAATGTTTTCAGATTTAGCTCATTTCTCAGGAAGTACAGATCTAAGTTAACCTTGACCACTGTGTGGACAAATTCAGCAGATGAAGGAGTGATGAATTTTTTCTTATTTTTCATATGCAAATGGTCTCCTTAGGAAACTTTGCCACCTAGGAGACAGGTTGCTTGAAATGTCAAAGACAAAAATATTTCAGAAAATGTCATTTACTGAATTTTTTTCCAAGCATGCTTATCATTAAATAAATTGGTACCTACTTACTCTGGCCCTGCTGAACCAGGATATGCCCTACCTTTGCAAACAGTGTAGATACAGACCAGTTGGCTTCTGAAGAAGCCAACTGATCAGGGTCTGCACTCTTTGTTGTTTAGTATGAAAATTTGTATCAACAGCCAGGATCAAGCAAACTGATTGGGTGACAGTTAGAAGTGGGCATGGCAACTTAATTCATTCAGCATGACAAGGGGTAAATATGCTGACACAGTGGGTGGCATTGCACAATGGAAGATGAGACATAATTCTGTAGAATTTCTTTTTTTTTTATTTTTAGGAGTATGTTGTGTTTATAGGGGATTTTAATGTGGATTCATTTTTACACGGCTCCAATCAGAATGTGGAGGTGCCAGAAAAGCTGTTGTTTGATGCTGACATTACAAATGGTGAACAGCAGCTTGGTCGACAACTTCCAGACACAAGACCAACCATGTAAGTTCATAGACTGTAAATAAACAAAGAGAATCAGATACAAAATCACATTGTTTGAAATATCACAGGTGTTTCTTTTGCGGAGGTGCTCAATGGTCTGCCAAAATAATTTATAGAGGGACAAATATACTAATACACTGCAGCGCCGTTATAACGCGGTCGTCGGGAGCCGTGAACACTGACCGCGTTATACGTGGTCCGCGTTATACTGAACATGTCATAACCACACCCACTTGCACCACTGCAGTTTCCTCCAGTTATTATGAGATATTACACAGTGCATGTATGTTATATTGTATGTTCTTTATTTATTTATTTTTTATTTTTTTTTTTATTGTAGAAACTTTGTGCATTACCTTGCCTGATTTCCGTTTTATTCTTTTAATCCAGTAAATAATAAAATTTTTAAGCTTAAATTGTTTTGTTTTCTTTTATGATCATTCAAGGGAACTAACTGCAACAGTCTTGCATTATGGATAACTGTGTAATAAACAACGTGTCCTTTACCGGAAATTGCCTTGAGCATGTGCACAGTTGATCTGCGTGTCAAAAAATAACCTTTGTTGCTCCCTGAAAAAATTTAGCAGATGACAAATTGATATTTTTCTTTTTCTTTCTTTCTTTTTTTTTTTTTCATACAATAACTTTTTGTCAGGCAAATTTTCTCAAGTTTGAATGCATTGTCAAAATCTTGCAGCCTGAGGATATAAGAAAAAAATATTTCAGAAGGTGGTCTGCTAATTATATGCACACAGCATGCTAAGGGTTTAGCAACAGGTGCAGAAAAAAATCAATACCAACTGTTACGTCAGATAATAAGTACATGATAAAAGGGACAGGCTTACCTGCTTGGTCAGTTTTTATTGCTGCTGTTGATTTCTTTCACAATAAAAAAATCTAATCTCAGATATTTTTTTTTTATAAAGAGCACTGACCAGTCTTAGTTTCATGTTTGTCTAGAAAGTACATCTCGTTTCCCAGCAGTCTATTTCCGTTAACCTAGGGTAGCAGTACTTTTTAACTAAAAAAAAAAGACACCTTATCTGGAGCTTTAAGCTGTCTCAGTGTATTCACACTTGACCCGTTTCTTTGATCTATTTGGACATGCCGACTGTCATAGCTCCAGATAAGAGGGTCTATCCACAGCTCCAGACTAGAGGAGTCTCCACATATTAAATTTCTTATTTCTCCACGTAAACGTAGGTTGTAGATACTCATTGGAAGCGCCTCACTGAGGCACTTCCAGAGAGTACCCAAAACCTACAATTTCATTGAGAAATAAGGAAAAATAACAGTCTTCTTTAATTAAAAAAGAAAAAAAAGACACCTAATCTGGAGCTATGGACTGTGGCAGTGAATTCACACGTCACACAAACGGATTAATTATCAGACTACCATTACAGCAAAAAGAACAGTGAAGTGTTGATTTATGACTGTGTTAGGATAATTATGTAATTAATTTGTGTTGCGTAAGTTACTCTTATTATTTCTTTTATTTCTCTTATAATACATGAAAATTATCCTTGAGGGCTGTGCCAGTTACCGTAGTATGGCTTTTAAATGGTGCACGGACGTGATCTGAAATAGCCTAAAGACAAAATCTGATGAAAAGTTTGGTAAAAAAGAATGAGTAAATCAGCGAGTATATGGTCACGGCTGGCGATTTTTAGACTGCCGCGTTCCGCGGAAAAAGGGCAACACTTTCAAACTGGTGGGAAAAAAAAAAACGGGAGCCAAGGCCCAACCGCGTTATAACGGTTTCCGCGTTATAAGCGACCGTGTAATAACGGCGCTGCAGTGTATCCATGTTCTCAAAACATTTGTGGGACACTGCCATGTAAAAGAGACAAATGATAAACCCCCCCCCCCTCCCCCCAAAAAAAACAACAAAAAAAAAAAAAAAAACCCATAAAAAATAGGCACAAATTTATCGTGACATTGTGCCACCAAAGCCAAATTAAATGAGACATTTTGAAATGTTCATGTGTCCAACTTTCATTTTGCTTCATAACTAAAGAACTAATAACTGCATGTTAGAGTGTTAGAGTGTTGAAATTTTGTGTTTCGATGGCTTATGAAAAAATAGGTACCCCAAGTTCTTGTCCTTCTGACTTAGAATTTTTTTTCCAAAAAATAAATGCAGTCTTCTGATATAATTTTAGAAAAAGAGTTTTGATTGTTTGGGGTTAATGAGCTGATGAATTTTTTCGGTAATTGTATAAATTCTGACTGAATTACAGGCCTTTTTCTTTCAATTTTAATACTTCAGCAGCTTTTGATTTAGCAGGCTTAGAAACCTTATGGTTTACATTTTGTACTCAATTCATCAGCCATTCTGATGTAGGTTAGGTTATGCTGAATTAATTAATGACACTAGGCATGGTGTGTCAACTATTTTGGGTACATTATTGACAGAGTTACTCCTCTTTATTTTGTAATAGAAGTTAATAGTAACTAAAAACGAAAATGTACAGGTCCTGAAATTCACAGAACAGAAAAAGCTAGTAGACCCATGTTTTAGCTCATAGCAACAGATAAGGCACTTTTTTCATCCGAAAAATGCTGATATCTTTCTTATTTCTCTACGAAAACATATATTGTGGGTACTCATTAGAAGCGCCTTGCTGAAGCGCTTCTAATGAGTACCCACAACATATGTTTTCATAGAGAAATAAGGAAAAAATATTATATGGATACCACCTCTTATCTATAGCTATGAATAGCTTGTCTGAGCGAGCCACATGCACAGTGATTACTTTCCATCCATGTCGTTGAACTTACTTGGCACAATTGCTTCTTGGATGAATATATACAATGTGGTTTTTATGAGCAATTGCACTGGCAGCCATATTACTTGAGGGATAAAAACACACACAAAAAAAAACTGGAGATTTCCAGCCAAGGAACATGCCTGCATTATTTTAATGGAATCATTTCAGTACTTTGAAAGAAATATTGTTTAAAACTTTCTATTTCAAATTAATTATTGCCCTGGCTTTGCACTCTGGGTAAATTTCAGCAGAACAACATTTTGAGATATTTTTCTTAATTTTCCAAGAAAACAGGAGTTGGAATTTCATGCACTTTGTCTCCAATTGAGACAGTTTGCATGAAATGTTTAATCCTGTTTTCTGGGAAAAAATAAGAAAACTATCTTGTTGTCTGCTGAATTTGCCCATAGAGTGGTAAAAGTTAAATAACCTTTTTTTCATACAAGAATTTGAACTGAACTTGAAGCTAATGTTTCTTGGGTGATTGTCTGCCAAGTTTCTGCATCCATTGAAACACTTTTATTGGTTGACATGGCAACAGTTCATTTTAAAATAAGAATATTTTAAAGTAGTGTTTCCTAGAAAAGCACAAAATGGGTTTCATTGATATAATGCCAGTTCTTTGGTAACCATTTACTAGGTTTTAAAGTTTGCTTGCTTTTTATTCCAGTGGCTTCAATAGCTTGGTTGCCATGGCAACAGGGGTATCCCTGTGTTTCAGAAAGGAAGATGATTAAATGATAGGTCCTCGGAAACCAGTGGTGGGATTTTTGTGGTCTACTCTATTTTAGTTTATGTTTTTTGTATGCATGTGCTCTTTGTATTTGTTGCCATGGCAGCTGTTAGTTTTAAAAGGAAAATATTCAAAAAAGTTCCAAGACTATTGAGCTGATTGGAGCCTAATTTGGTAGAAATTTTGCTTAGATCTAGGGGGAATTCAGGTTTGCATTTTTACATAGGCAGCTTCATTGGTTGCCATAAAATATGATGAGAAATGTCCTGTAGATTTTTATAATGCAAAACAAATTATGGGGTGGCAGCATTCCCAATACACAGTTCAAATGTTTTTTACCATAGCTATAGATAAAGTGTGGGTATCATTATAAGGGGGGTATCATTTCTTCTATTATCCCTTTGAATAATCTGGGATGCTCCTGCATCTCGAACATAGTTTTCTTCACGAATAATAATAATAATAATAATCGACTTTATTTATAGAGGGTAACACATTTAGTAATGTAGTACTAATCTTCCATGTGGCCCTCTTTTTTCCTGGGTAGAAACCAGTACTGAGCAATGTGGATAAAGTCTCTTGCTCAAGGAAACAACACTTGCTGTTCGTGGGGATCGAACCCGGTACCTCTCGTCTCGAGTCCGATGCTTTACGAAAACATGCCTATATAATTTTGACCCCCTTAAACCCCACTTTTATATAGTAAAACTGGGGTTTATAGGGGTATACATTATTTTTCATATTTCTGCTCAAAACATAGATTGTGGGTACTCGTTAGAACCGCCTCGCCGAAAATATGAAAAAATATCAGAATTTTTATCTGGAAACTTTTAGTTTTTGGTGGTGAAATTTTCAATATATTTGAATAGGCATGTTTTCGTAATGTTGAGGAGATATCGTGTCTATAAGTATACACTTGTGTCACAACAGTTCATCATACTTAGAGCTCTTTATCAAATACAGTACTGTTTGTCAGTTCAAATTTATTGATAGTAAATATTGTGATATATCAATATATCAAATCATTTATCCTCACAAACATATTTTGTGGGTCCTTACTAGAAGTGCCTTGGTGTGGTGCTTCTAATGAGTACCCACAACATACATTTTCATGGAGAAGTAAGAAAACAAATCATGGAGAAATAAGAAAAAATATCAGTAAGTTTTAGTTTAAAAAACCTCCCTTTCTGGAACTATTAATTTTGTGTATATAATCTAAGCTTAGAACAAAGATCTTGATCAAACTTGTTTGATACACAAATTTCACCTGGCAGGGAAAGTTTTTACTATCATAAGTGTCTTATTATACCCCACCTCACGGAAGTGGGTGGGTATTATGGTATCACGTTGCTTGTCTGTGTGTCTGTCCATCTGTTCCTCCATATTTTTGTTTCCAGGTGATAACTTGAGTAAATATAAACGGATTTTCACCAAACTTGTATGTGCATTGATATTGTGGAGATCTGGTTTGGGATTGCTAATAGGCAAATTTCATCAATTTTTGACAGTTATCTGCCTGTGACACGTCCATATTTTCATTTCTGAATAATAACTTTAGTAAATATCAATGGATTTTCACCATTGGTGGGCCGGCCTCGGTGGCTCAGTTGGATGCGCCGTCCGACTGGAGACCAGGAGGTCGCGGGTTCAACCCCCGCCGAGGTCGGCAACATTCTTTCGTGGAGATTGATCATGAAATATTTTCTACGGTCATTCTCTCCCTTCCGCTGATTCAAGAAGGGCAGTTGTCAGTTTCTGGCGAAAGAATGTGCACAGTACTGGTTAACCGCTTAGAGGACTAAGCCTGCCCAGTAAACGTGTGGTTAGGTAAACTGACCGCGCTCGACATGACCCCATTGGGTTGACTGGGCCGTAAAACCTCAGCACAAACAATCAAATCACCATTGGTGCATCGATATTGTGGAGATCTGGTTTGGGATTGCTAATGGGCAAATTTCATCAATTTTGACAGTTATCTGCCTGTGACACTTCTGTATTTTCACTTCCGGATGATAACTTTAGTAAATATCAATTGATTTTTACCAAACTTGGTATGTGCATTGATGTTGTGGAAATCTAGTATGGGATTGCTAAAGGGCAATTTTCTTAGTTTTTTTTTGACAGTTATCTGCCCATGACATGATAATAGCGGCCCTTGGCGGGGTACTATCATTTCACGTTTTTATATTATTTTCAGTTGCAAGTCTCTGTTGTTGACTAGAAGTCTTCCATCCACATCTATAATTGCTGTTTTTAAGAATGAGCCTAAGTCTGTACTTCTTAGAACTATATACAGGTAAGGAGTTGTCTCACCTTTACCATGCTGAATTTTAAAATATTTTCTCGAAAAATAGGATTTAACCGTTCATTCAGATTGTACCTGATCTTCTAGGAATGATAGAAAAACACTTTTCTATTATCATTTGATTGTATAAATTTTAGTAACATTCTTCCTCACGAAATGAAGAAAAAGGGTTACTTTATTTTAAGATGTTTTTCATATATTCATTGCTGTGTATATCACAACAGCAGTTTAAGGGTTTGCATACATGTATACATTACACATTTAACCATTAATTTGACAAGCAAAATTGTAGCAGACATTGAAATTTCTGTTTTTATTATTGGTCAGAAAAATAAGGATTGACATTACGGTAAATGTCCTAAAATTTCGAACATCAAAGTGTCAGACAATTTGACATATGCAAACAGTGCAGTCCCAGATCAGACTGCTCCTGAAGGAGCAGTCTGATCAGGGTCTACACTGTTTGCCATTCTACTAAGTATTCTAAGACACAACTGCTTAAAAAGCAAAATTTAGGCCAAAATAGTATGGAATAAAGTGTTCGAAATTTTAGGACATTTACCATACATGAAAATTATCTGCAAGGAAGACAGTTCATTTGAAATGGCAATCCATATTTTCTGGAAAAATAAAAAAAACATGGTCAGCTGTTGTTTTGATTGGCACTTTAATATTTAACATGGGAGATGGGACAAGTATAGAAAAAATTTTCATGTGACCATTCTTAACATTTGCACAGTCCGATCAGGGTGGGTGTAAATTTATCACAGACTCTTCAAGATACATTATGTTAGCTACCAGTGTAAAGACCCTGACACTAATGAGTCACATAGGCCAGAAGGGTTGATTCCCCTATACTTTATCAGTCAATAAAGGAGTAAAAGGACCCAGATACAGATCAGAATCGTTTTTTTGCAGCCAGACAAGAATTCTGCAGAAGATGGTGTCGTACCTGCTGGTGCCTGTCCATATTATAATAAAGCAATAAATACTGTGACTTGTGAAAAGAATGAGAGCTACAGATAAGAGGGGGTATCTACATAATATTGTTCTTATTTCTCCTTGAAAACATATGTTGTGGGTTCTCATTAGAAGCGCCTCACCGAGGCGCTTCTAATGAGTACCCACAACATATGCTTTTCTGGAGAAATAAGAAAGCTGTCAGCATTTTTCTGATGAAAAAAGTGCCTTATCTGTTGTTATGCAGTGTGACTTCTAGCTCCATATAAGAGGGGGTATCAGGAAAATATTTTTCTTATTGCTCCATGAAAAAATATGTTGTATGTACTCATTAGAAGCAACTCTTGAGTTGTTTCTAATGATTACCACAACATATGTTTTTTGTGGTGAAATAAGAAACACATCAACAAGGTTTGGTTAAAAAAAAAAAAGTGCTTTATCTGGAGCTTTGGGTGACTGGACTGCTAAATGTAGGGGATGGTCATTAACCCTTGTCCTGCTGAATAAGATGCCACGCCCACTTCTAATTTTCAGCCTATCAGATTACTTGATCTGGATTGTTGCTATAAATTCACATACTTAATGGCAAAAAGTGCAGATCCAGATCAGTTGGCTTCTTCAGAAGCCGACTGATCTGGATCTACACTGTTTGCAAAGGCAGGACATATCCGGGTACAGCATGACTAGGGTTAAATGGATCTACAGTGTTTGAGTCCCTGTTTTATTAGTGAGGAAGTGTATGCCAGCTTGAATGATAGTAGCTTGTATAGGTAATCAAAAATGGAGCTTAATGCTAAATCACTGGAACAGTTTGAAAAGTTGATTAGATTTTGATGACTATGACCTCATTTTCAAGGTAGCATATGTCTTAGAATGTTGGAGATGGGTGATATCTTTTTCTTCGAAATTTCAATTTATATCCATGTTGGTTATGCAAGTTTTAAAAAGTCATACAAATGTCTAGATTTGTTATACAAGTTTTGCAGACTTTTCATGGAGAAGTTATTTTAGCATGTGAATAAAGACTGATTTTAATGTTTTTCAGCATATTACTCAGAAGTCCACCTGATTTGCTTGAAGAAATTGTTCTTATTGATGATTCTAGCAATGATAGTAAGTCATAGAAGAGTTGATTCCCTAATAGGTCCGTGATTGTATAAAAACATAGCTCTTATTAGTGTCAATGCAGTAATAGGCCCATGAATGTATAAAAACCATAGATCTTATTACTTGCAGTAATAGGCCCATGATGGTATAAAAATTATAGCGCTTATTAATGTCAATGCACTAATGGGCCCATAATTGTATAAAAACATAGCTCTTATCTGTGTCAATGAACTAATGAGCCCATAATTGTATAAAACCATAGCTCTGATTCATGTCAGTGCTTTAATGGGCCCATGATTGTATAAAACCATAGCTCTTATTAGTGTCAATGCACTAATTGGGCCCATGATTATGTAAAACCAAATATTTATTCAGTATTAAACATATACAATGTTTACAGCGTACTATCACAAACATATATTTATATTGTATTTTATATAAAACCATAGCTATTATTTGTGTCAATGCACTAATGGGCCCATAGTTCTATAAAAAAACAGAGCTCTTATTACTTGCACTAATGACTCTGATTGTTAAAAAAACATAGCTCTTATTAGTGTTAATGCAATAATGGCCCTCTGATTATAAAAAAAAAACATAGCTCTGATTCATGTCAGTATAATAACAGGTGATTGATCAAAATAGCTAAAGTGCTCACCAAAATAGCTAAAAACAGACATCAAAACAGCTAAGGAATAAAGGAATATGAAAAGCCTGCACATCAAAACGGCTAAGACATTTTGGCCTTTACCTGTATAATACCTGGATTTACATGTATTTACCTCTCTTTAGCAGTATACTTGTCCTTCTGTTAGCCATATAATACAGGAACACTTCAGTGTTCATGTATTATCCATTGCTCCCTGATCATCGTGGGGAGGTGGAAGGCCGCAGATGTCATTTTAACTACCGTATTCGACCTAATTACCGCACTGTGCACTTAGTTTTTTTTCAAAATTACTGGGAAACTTGTAAAATAGTCATCTGCCCACTAAGGGTACACTTTTAAGAAAAGATCAGCAAAAGACTTATTTAATGATCTTTATGCGATTTCTTTTCCTGATTTTCTTTATAAAACTATATGTTGTGGGTACTCATTTGAATTGCATCGACAAGTCGATGCAATTCAAATGAGTACCAACAACATATGTCTTTATGAAGAAGTAAACAAGAAGTAAAAATACACTGGCTGTAATCTGAAGACTACGAAATTGCTTGACTGTGCGCTTATAGGGGTATGTGCGGTAACTAGGTCGAATACGGTAACTCTGTTCGAATCAGTTTTGTAGGCTTTTGTGTCCAATCGTCACTTGTCTTATTTTTAACTCGGTCACATAAAATGCGTTTTTCATTCTGCCGTTCATTCGCAGGATGTGGATGTTTATTTTTTGTATCAATAACCTCAGACATAGTATCATCAGTCCTGATCCATGCATTGCATTTTGACTTTGTACATCTCCAGAACATCACTTTTTCACGAGTTCTATCCAGCCTGTATGAAAATCCATCGTAAATGATACTTTTTCCCCCCTTTAGTTTGGTAAGTTTGAATAATTTCAGCCATCATGTACTAAATTTGACTCTGGCCTAGGTGGCTCAGTTGGATGCTCCGTCAGACTGGAGACCAGGAGGTCACAGGTTCGAAGTTGGCAACATTCTTTTGTGGAGATTGATCATGAAATATTTTCTACAATCATTCTCTCCCTTCCGCTGATTCAAGAAGGGCATTTGTCAGTTTCTGGCGAAAGAATGTGCACAAAACTGGTCAACCGCTTAGAGGACTAAGCCTGCCCAGTAAATGTGTAGTTAGGTAAACTGACCGCGCTCGACATGACCCCATTGGGTTGACTGGGCCGTAAAATCTCAACACAAACAAACAAAACTGACTCTGAAATGACAATAAAATGACCTAACAATAACAGTTAAATATTGAGTAGTTTGTTAGCAGTTTCCTAATCCAAGCCAGTCAAACTCATAACAAAAGAATTAAACAGGTGAGTGCACACTGTGGTTTAGCTATTTTGATGAGCAGTTTTGTAGCTGTTTTGATGACAGGAGATAATGACCCCATTAGCTGTTTTGATGAGAAGCCTAATAACAGACCCTTGCTTGTATAAAACCATAGTTCTTATTCATGTCAGTGCACTAATGGGCCCATGATTGTATAAAACCATAGCTCTTGTGTCAGTGCACTAATGGGGCAATGATTGTTTAAAACCATAGCTCCTATTCATGTCAGTGCACTAATGGGCCCATGATTATATAAAAACCATAGCTGCCATTCTCGTCAATGCACTAATGGGCTTAGATTGTATAAAATCATAGCTCTTATGTCAGTGCACAAATGGGCACATGATTGTCTAAAACTATAGCTCTTATTAGCTCACCTGAGCTTTAGGATGAGCTGTAGTGATCACTTTTTGTCCGTCGTCCGTCCATCTGTACATACACCAGGTACATTGGGAGGTTATTTTTGTATTGGCGTCTGGTTTATTCCATCAATGTGGGGTTAAAAATTGTGTTGTGGGGTTGACAAATAGATAAAAATGGTAGTTGTGGGGTTAAAGAAGATCAAAGAAAGATCAAAGGAATAACCTCATAACGTACTTCTCGTAAGAACAGCCATCTGTCCGCCTATCTGTCTTGTCCATCTGGTTGTCCATCTGTCAGTTAACACTTTCAGACGACAACTCCTCCAAAGTCATTGAAGCGATTTGCCCCTAACTTGGTAAGAATGTTGCTTGGATAGGGGCCTTTAAAAAAAGCTAAAATTATGTTGATCTGCCATTTGGTTTGGTTGCCATGGCAACAGAAAGCTCCCATAGACTTAAAATGGGAAAATGGTTAAATTGCATTTTCTCCATAACCAGTGAAGTTATGTGTACCATATTTGGCAGTTATGATAATCGGATGATTGTCTACCCAGTTTATGTGTTTTATGACCAATGGCCATTTTGTTTGGTTGCCATGACAACATTAAATTTTAAAAAAGGAATTTTTTAAATGATGTTTCCAAAACTACTGAAGCAGTATGACTCTAATTTTGTACAAATGTTGCTTGGGTAAGGACAATTTAAAAAAGCTAAAATTATGGTGATCTGCCCCTTCGTTTGGTTGCCATGGCAACAGAAAGCTCCCATAGACTTATAATGGAAAAATGGTTAAATTGCATTTTCTTCATAAGCAATGAAGTGATCTGAACCATATTTGGCAGTTATGATCATCTGATGATTTTCTACCCAGTTTGTGCGCCTCATGACCAGTGGCCATTTTGTTTGGTTTCCATGGCAACATTAAATTAAAAAAAATCCATAACGCTGATATGGATGTCCTTACAAAAGTCTCTTGAGTTCTTCCAATTTCCGACGAAAACTTCCTCATATGCAAGCAATCTGTCGTCTTCAACATCATAGTGCCACCTGTTTCCCGGCTTATTAGCTCACCTGAGCACGAAGTGCTCATGGTGAGCTATTGTGGTCAGTCAATGTCCGTCGTCCCGTCGTCCCGTCGTCCCGTCGTCCCGTCGTCCGTCGTGCGTCGTCCGTCGTGCGGCGTCAACAATTGCTTTAAAAGCCTACTCCTCCTACACCCCTGGGCCAATTGACTTGATACTTGGTAGGAAGCATCGGGGTGACTTGTAGATCAAAAATAGCTAAAATCGTTCCGATCAGAAATCCAAGATGGCCGCCATGGCCGCCATCTTGAAAATCTATTTTTTGCTTCTTCTCCTGAACCGAAAGGCCAATTGACTCCAAACTTGCTAGGAAGCATCAGGGTGACTTGTAGATCAAAAATAGCTAAAATCGTGCCGATTGGAAATCCAAGATGGCCGCCATGGCCGCCATCTTGAAAATCTATTTTTCGCTTCTTCTCCTGAACCGAAAGGCCAATTGACTCCAAACTTGCTAGGAAGCATCAGGGTGACTTGTAGATAAAAAATAGTTAAAATCGTGCCGATCGGAAATCCAAGATGGCCGCCATGGCCGCCATCTTGAAAATCTATTTTTCGCTTCTTGTCCTGAACCAAAAGGCCAATTGACTCCAAAATTGCTAGGAATCATCAGGGTGACTTGTAGATCAAAAGTAGCTAAAATCATGCCGATCGTAAATCCAAGATGGCCGCCATGGCAGCCATCTTGAAAATTTATTTTTCGCTTCTTCTCCTGAACCAAAAGGCCAATTGACTCCAAACTTGCTAGGAAGCATCAGGGTGACTTGTAGATCAAAAATAGCTAAAATCGTGCCGATCGGAATTCCAAGATGGCCGCCATGGCCACCATCTTGAAAATCTATTTTTTGCTTCTTCTCCTGAACCGAAAGGCCAATTGACTCCAAAATTGCTAGGAATCATCAGGGTGACTTGTAGATCAAAAGTAGCTAAAATCATGCCGATCGTAAATCCAAGATGGCTGCCATGGCAGCCATCTTGAAAATTTATTTTTCGCTTCTCCTCCTGAACCGAAAGGCCAATTGACTCCAAACTTGCTAGGAAGCATCAGGGTGACTTGTAGATCAAAAATAGCTAAAATCGTGCCGATCAGAAATCCAAGGTAGCCGCTATCTTGAAAATCTATTTTTCGCTTCAACTCCTAAACCCAAAAGCCAATTGACTCCAAACTTGGTAGGAAGCATTTGGGTGACTTATAGATCAAAAATAGCTAAAATCGTGCCTATCAGAAATCCAAGATGGCCGCCATGGCAGCCATCTTGAAAATCTATTTTTTGCTTCTTCTCCTGCACCGAAAGGCCAGTAGACTCCAAACTTGGTAGGAAGCATTGGGGTGACTTGTAGATCAAAAATAGCTAAAATCATGCCGATTGTAAAACCAGGATGGGCGCCATGGCAGCCATCTTGAAAATCTATTTTTCGCTTCTTCTCCTGAACCAAAAGGCCAGTTGACTCGAAACTTGGTAGGAAGCATTGGGGTGACTCGTAGATCAAAAATAGCTAAAATCATGCCGATCGTAAATCCAAGCTGGCTGCCATTTAGAGTTTGTTCAAATGATCACACTCAATTGACTGGCATTCCATATATATTCTTCTTCAAAATTAAGAACTGCTTAAATGATGATCTTTTCATTAGTTGCGATGACAGGATTGGAAAAATGTTGCATAACATCTGCATATCTGCAGTGGCTATGTCCCTTAGGTGAGCGACCCGTGGCCCGTGGGCCTCTTGTTTTACAAATTGCCTTGAACCCTAGGAAACAGTAAAATGGTTTCTCAGGTTTCACAGCAATTTGTAAACAAAGCAGATCGCACTTTGATGTGGAAGACGACAGATTGCTTGTATTTGAGGAAGTTTTCGTCGGAAATTGGAAAAACTCAAGAGACCTTTGTAAGGACATCCATATCAGCGTAAAGGTGAATGATTGCAGAATCAAGGGATGTAATTAATTTGCGTGGATGTTTTGGATTTGGAAGGCTCAGCGCTGTTAACCTTGAGCGGGGTCGAAATTGATCTCGTCGAAGTTCTTTATCTTGTGGTAATTATATCCTATCCATAAAATATCATTATTTTCAAATGATTTCTAGACATGGCACAATCATTTGTATGACTTAAGGTGTTGTTCAAGTATAATAAAATGCAAAAATAAAGAGAAAAAAGTAAAGAGAAAAAAAATCCAAGAAATCAGTTTTGGACCCTCCGCTCTACTAACTGCAAGAAAGCTCTACTGACCCCAAGTATCTGTGGTTCAAATAGGATGCGCTGAGCATCTGTGTGACTGTCGCGTGGAAATGGCGAACATTGTGATGGAAGTCTCTCTTTTTTTTTTTTTTCTCATGAATTTTCAGTCAGTATCTATTGGTCTGTATAAACTTAAACACGGTTCCCATGCCATTTATGTACATAAAATTCATTATGACAAGCTGTGTGCATTAAAGTTTTGCGGTATACTTTTGTTTTCGGTTCCTTAATGAAAAAAAAAAGAAAAACGGTTACCGAAATTAGAATGTGCCAATAAAAAATTACCTGAAGAAAGCTGTGTTCAAAATTTTAGAAATCCCTTTTTAAAAAACTGCCACTGTTTGAGATTTTAGGACATTTCCAGAAATTATTTTGGGCAAAAATATTAGATGTTCGAAATTTTAGAGTGTTCAAAATTTTAGGACATTTACCGTATTAAATCTTTTACTGATTTAGCTTATTCTTTAAGGGGAATAGATACACCTGGTAGATTTTCTGTTTGCTTTCCAGATCACCTGTCTTTTTTTAGCTCACCTGAGCCAAAGGCTCAGGATGAGCTGTTGTGATCACTTGCCTTCTGTCGCCAGCCATCCGTCTGTCTGTCCGTCCGTAAACACCTTTGAACGACTTTTCCTCTGAAACCCCTGGGCCAATTTTCTTCAAATTGCATGTGGAGCCTTCTGTTATTGGGGGATTGAAAATTTATTCAAAATGGTCACGGTCCGTTAATTAAGATGGCCTCCATGCCAATATATGGTAAAAACACTTAAAAATCTTCTCCAGAACCAAAAAAGCTTTAAGGCTGAATCTTGGTATATAGCATTTGGGACTCGAGGTCTACCAATTTTGTTCAAATCATGATCATTGGTTGACCTTTGACCTTTTTAATGAAAAGTCAAAATTGCCTCCCCATGGTATTTGTATGTAAAAAATGTTGAAAAGTCATTTTCTCAGAATGTATTAAAGACTAATGGCTGAAACTTGGATGATTAAAGTAGTTAAACTTTTTAGTTAAAATCAGAATTTTGTGCCCTGGGGGGTTGTCTGCCCTTACCCTTGGGCTATATACATGTATAAAATCATGGAATCTTTAAATGTCTTCTTCTCTGAAATGGCTTGAGCAATTTTTACCAGATTTCACATGGAGCGTTCTGTTGGAGGAATATTCACAATTTGTTCGAATGGTTCCGTGTCATTGAACAAGGTGGCTGCCATGCCCATATACACATAAACACTTAAAAATCTTCTTCTCCAGAACCAAGAAAGCTTTAAGGCTGAATCTTGGTATGTAGCAAAGAGGACCCAAGGTCTACCAGATCTGTTCAAATGATGATCTCAGGTTGACCTTTTTACGGCAAGGTCAAGTTTGGGCCCCCATGCATTTGATTTGGGAAAATGTTGAAAGGTCATATTCTCAAAATGTATTAAAGACTTATGGCTGAAACTTACAATGTATGATTAAAGTAGTTAAATTTTAGTTTCAGTCAAAATTTTGTTCCCTGGTAGTTATCTGCCCTTGCTCCTGGGCTATATACATGTATAAAATTGTTTAATTTTTTAATGTCTTCTCTGAAACCACTTGAGCAATTTTCATCATATTTCACATGGGGCTTTCTGTCAAAAGGGTATTGATAATTTATTCGAATACTTCCGCACCATTGAACAAGATGGCCGCCATGCCCATATGTGGTAAAAAACATTTAAGAATCTTCTTCTCCAGAACCAAGAAAGCTTTGAGGCTGAATCTTGGTATATAGCATCAAGGACTCAAGGTCTGCCAAATTTGGTCAAATGATGTTTGTAACTTGACCTTTGACTTTTTAATGGCAAGGTCATAATTGCACCCTTTACATTTGTATGGGGAAAATGTTGAAAATCATTTTCTCAATATGTATTAAAGACTAATGGCTGAAATGTACAACGTATGCTTAAAGAAGTAAAACTGTTTAGCTACCGTCAAAATTTTGGGGGTTTACTTCCCTTGCCCTGGGCTATGTACATGTATAAAATCATGAAATCTTTTTATGCCCCCAACTTCAAAGAAGTTGGAGGGGCATATTGCTTCTGGGTTGTTCGTCCGTCCGTCCGTCCGTCCGTCTGTTCGTCACGCTTTTTGATGCATAGCATAACTTTAAAACCGTGACTGCTACTGTTTTGAAATTTCATATATGGATTCCTCATGAAAAAATAGCTGACACGTATTTTTTTTCTTGACAGGATTATGCCCCTTTTCTGAGTTATGGCCCTTTGAAAAAATATGGATGCAATCTTGTCAGCAAAATATCTCAAAAACTATTAAAGCTAGAGCCTTGAAACTTGATGAGTAGACTGGTAGTGATGAGTAGACAACCTGATTAACTTTTGAAGAAATTTTGAAAAATACTTCTTGAGTTATGGCCCTTTGTAATTTTGGGCAATTTTACCTTGTCAGCAAAATAACTCAAAAACCGTTAGAGCTAGGGCCTTGAAACTTAGTAAATGGATTTGTAGTGATGAGTAGATGACCTGATTAACTTTTGAAGAAATTCTGAAAAATACTTCATGAGTTATGGCCCTTTGTAATTTTGGGCATTTTTATCTTGTCAGCAAAATATCTCAAAAACCGTTGGAGCTAGAGCCTTACAACTTAATGAATAGACTGGTAGTGATAAGTAGATGACCTGATTAACTTTTGAAGAAATTTTGAAAAATGCCTTTTGAGTTATGGCCCTTTGTAATTTTGGGCATTTTTAACTTGTCAGCAAAATATCTCAAAAACTGTTAGAGCTTGAGCCTTGAAACTTAGTAAATGGATTTGTAGTGATGTGTAGATGACCTGATTAACTTTTGAAGAAATTCTGAAAAACACTTCATGAGTTATGGCCCTTTGTAATTTAGGGCATTTTTAACTTGTCAGCAAAATATCTCAAAAACTATTGAAGCTAGAGCCTTGAAACTTGATGAATAGACTGGTAGTGATGAGTAGACAACCTGATAAACTTTTGAAGAAATTTTGAAATATACTTCTTGAGTTATGCCCCTTTGTAATTTTAGGCATTTTTATCTTGTCAGCAAAATATCTCAAAAAACTGTTAGAGCTAGAGCCTTGAAACTTAGTAAATGGATTTGTAGTGATGAGTAGATGACCTGATTAATTTTTGAAGAAATTCTGAAAAATACTTCATGAGTTATGGCCCTTTGTAATTTTGGGCAATTTTACCTTGTCAGCAAAATATCTCAAAACCTGTTGGAACTAGAGCCTTGACACTTGATGAATAGACTGGTAGTGATGAGTAGACAACCTGATTAACTTTTGAAGAAATTTTGAAATATACTTCTTGAGTTATGCCCCTTTGTTATTTTGGGCATTTTTATCTTGTCAGCAAAATATCTCAAAAACTATTAGAGCTAGAGACTTGAAACTTGGTGAATTGATTGGTAATGATGAGTAGATGACCTGATTAATTTTTTTGTAAATTCTGAAAAATATTTCATAAGTAATGGCCCTTTGTAAATTTGGGCATGTTTCCCTTGTGAACAAAATATCTCAAAAACTATTGAAGCTGGAGCCTTGAAACTTGATGAATAGATTGGTAGCGATGAGTAGATGACCTGATTATGCCCCCAGTTTCGAATGAAATTGATGGGGCATATTATTTTGCCTTCATTTGTCCATCCGACTGTTTGTCCGCTCATCAAGCTTTTTTTGTGCATGCCATATCTTAAGAACCCTGCACGCTAGGGTTTTGAAATTTTATATTTGGGTTCCCAATGAAAAAATAGCCGACACGTATTTTGTTTCTTGTCTAGCATGTTTATTTAAAGTTATGCCCCTTTGAAAAAAATCAGAATTAAATCTTGTGAGCAAGATATCTTGAAAAGTATTTAAGCTGGGTTCTTGAGTTCGATACAGTGAGTGGGAATGATGTGTACATTACCCGATTATATTTTGAGAGAATTCCATGAAAATATTGATAAAGTTATGGCCCTTTGCAGTTCTGCTCATTTTGACCTTGTCAGCAAGATTTCTCGAAAAGCACTTAAGCTAGGGTCTTGAAATATTATATGCGGATTGGGGATGATGTGGAGATTACCTGGTTTGTTTTTTAGGGAATTCCATGAAAAATTGATGTAGTTATGGCCCTTTGTAGTTCTAGGCATTTTGACTTTTTCAGCAAGATATCTCAAAAAGTATTTAAGCTAGAGCCATGATATTTGGTATACTGATTGGGATTGAGGAGGAGATCACCTGAATAAATTTTGAACCAATTAAATGAAATGTTGGAGTTATGGCCCTTCGCAATTTTGGGCCATTTAATGTCGTTGCTTTATTGTGTATAGCATAAGTTTAGAACCATGTATGCTAATGTTTTGAAATTTCATGTTTTGATTCCTCATGAAAAAATAGGTGATCCGTATTTTTTTCTTATTCCAATCATCTCCTATTTTAGAGTTATTTCCCTTTGATAAAATAACATTGAAATCATATATTTGTACTGTTGTTACCGTCATGGCTAAGCAGTGTTGGAGTCAAACAGTGTTAGAGTCAGGCAGTTGGGGGCATAGTGTTTTACAAACACCAGCTCTAGTTCTTATTTAAAATGTCTTGAATAATTTTCACCAGATTTCACATGGGGCCTTCTGGCCAAAGGATGTTGACAATTTGTTCAAATGGTTGTGTGCCATTGAACAAGGTGGCTGCCATGCCCATATATGATAAAACACTTAAAAAAACTTCTTCTCTAAGAAAGCTTTGAGGCTGGATCTTGGTATACAGCATCGGGTACTCAGTCTACTAAGTTTGTTCATATGATGATACTAGGATGACCTTTGACCTTTTTACGATATGGTCAAATATATGTCCTAGTTGCTGTGGCAATACTAAAAGAAGTTGCATGGCATTTGCAGAAATGCAATAGCTGTTTTTATCAGGTGATCGAATCGTGCCATGGGCCTCTTGTTTGTAAATGTGTCTACTCCATGAGAGCAAATTCTTTCCTTTTGGAGGAGACACAAGTTCAGAAAGGAGTAGAAACAATTTTGAGTTGTCTCCCTTTAAAGTGTATTCATTCCCCTTAAACTATTGATGGCTTGAATATCTTGGCAGTGATTATTTTCTAAATTGATGGGTTAGCCCAGAAAGTGCCAAGCAGATTTACAGTAGATGACATTCTAAAACTGAAATTGTTTGTTTTTTCTTATTCAGAGAAATTAAGAATTTAAATTGCCAGTAAATTGTCTGCTAGGCAGACGATTCATGTTGAATATGAAGTCTTATTTTCTCTGAAAAATGAAAACAAATATATTTGAAATTGTGGTCTGCTGTAGTTGTGATTAGTGCTTTACATATTAACATGAAATTTTCTCTTGTATTTTAACAGTTTCAGTTGGGTCACATTTGGCAAAGATTCCAAAGGTCAGGGTCATCAGAAATATTAAGCATGAAGGTCAGTCTTAGAAATTAGATAGTACCATATTTACCCTAAGTTTGTAGACATATAGGCCTGAGCAAACAATGTAGACCAAGAACAGACACTACAGAATTCACTATTTGCCGCTCATCCAGCAGTTTGTAGACATGTCAGCAATTAGTAAAATAGACTTGTTCATTTTTGGACAAGTATGGTAAGAAGGTGAGGTGTCCGAATACTTGGGATAAATACAGTACTCTGTCAGCATTTACAGTTGACTCTCCTTATCTTGACTTCACTTATGTCGAATAACCGCTTATCTCGAATGGAAAATCTGGTCTCTGTTTTAACATGGAAATCTTACAACAGGTAACAAAATATTGTAGAAAAGAAGAGAGTTTTCAATATATCTCTAACTTCAGGAGTCAAATTACATATCAGTTTGTGAAATGCGTTGTGCAGTTTATTTTTTCTTCAGTTCTGCAAAGCTGATATGTCAGGGTACGGATATCTCGAAGTTTTTATATGCCCGTTTGAAAAACGTGACGTATTATGTTACGGGGTATGGCGTCCGTCCATAAACTTTTTCACTACCGGCTAACTCCGCCTACAGTTTACATCCAATCAAGCTGAAACTTTGTATATAATTAGACCATGATGTGGTGCAGTGCATATTGTTTCGGGGTTACAGTCCACCAAATGTTTGCAGAGATATGCCTCTTTCTGTAAACTTTTCATTTCCGGTTAACTCCTCCTACATTTTACATCCGATCAAGCTGAAACTTCATTTATAGTTAGACCATGATGTGGAGCAGTGCATTTTATTTCGAGGTTACAGTCCACCAAATATTAGCAGAGTTATGCCCCTTTGAAAATTTCTTCAAAAATTTTCGCTTCCGGCTAACTCCTCCTACAGTTTACATCCAATCAGGCTGAAACTTCATTTATAGTTAGACCATGATTTGGAGCAGCACATATTATTTCGGGATAACAGTCCACCAAATATTTGCAGAGTTATGCCCCTTTGAAAGTTTCTGTAAACTTTTCATTTCCGGTTAACTCCTACATTTTACATCCAATCAAGCTGAAACTTCATTTATAGTTAGACCATGATGTGGAGCAGCGCATATTGTTTTGAGGTTACAGTGCACCAAATATTGGCAGAGTTATGCCCCTTTGAAAATTTCTGTAAACTTTTCGTTTCCGCTAACTACTCCTACAGTTTACATCCGATCAAGTTGAAACTTGATTTGTAGTTAGACCATGATGTGGAGCAGTGCATATTGTTTCAAGGTTACAGTCCACCAAATATTAGCAGGGTTAAACCCCTTTGAAAATTTCTATTAAGTTTTGATTTCCGGCTAAATCCTACAGTTTACATCCGATCAAGCTGAAACTTCATAAATAGTTACACGATGATATGGAGCAGCGCATATTATTTCGAGGTTACAGTGCACCAAATATTGGCAGAGTTATGCCCCTTCGTAAACTTTTTGCAGCATATTGTTTAGAGGTAATCGTGTGCTAATTTTATTTTATAATAGGTATATTCTTTGCAAATAACTAAAGTTATGGCCATATGGGCAAGTTATTTATTTATTTTTTTTTTTTTACATCTTCTTTTATTAGATTTACAAGGAAATGTTGCCATTATTAAACCTTTATTAGTACATTTATTAAATAATACAGAATTAAGAAGCTTGACTAATATCAAAACTTACAAACATAATTCTTTTGGATTTTTTTTTTAGCTCACCTGAGCTGAAAGCTCAAGGTGAGCTTTTGTGATCACTCACCGTCCGTCGTCGTCGTCGTCGTCGTCCGTATGTCCGTCCGTCCGTCCGTCCGTCCACAATCTTTAAACAACATCTCCTCCTAAACCACTGATTGGATTTTGACCAAACTTCACAGGAATGATCCTTGATTAGTCCTCTTTCAAAGTTGTTCAAATGGTTCCGGTCCGTTGCATATCTAGGTCACAGGAACTAAAAATAGATTTTTTAACTAAAAACTTAAAAAATCTTCTTGTCAGAAACCACTGGACCGATTTCAATATAATTTTGCAGAAATGTTCCTTTGGTGATCCTCTATCAAGATTGTTCAAGCCATTCGGATTCGTCAAAAAACATGGCCGCCAGGGGGCGGGGCTTATTTTCCCTATATATCTATATAGAAAACTTTAAAAATATTCTTGTCAGAAACCACTGGACAGATTTCAATATAATTTTGCAGAAATGTTCCTTTGGTGATCCTCTACCAAGATTGTTCAAGCCATTTGGATTCGTCAAAAAACATGGCCGCCAGGGGGCGGGGGTTATTTTCCCCATATATCTATATAGAAAACTTTAAAAATCTTCTTGTCCGAAACCACTGGACCGATTTCAATATAATTTTGCAGAAATGTTCCTTTGGTGATCCTCTACCAAGATTGTTCAAGCCATTTAGATTCGTCAAAAAATATGGCCGCCAGGGGGCTGGGCTTATTTTCCCTATATATCTATATAGAAAACTTTAAAAATCTTCTTGTCCGAAACCACTGGACCGATTTCCATATAATTTTGCAGAAATGTTCCTTTGGTGATCCTCTACCAAGATTGTTCAAGACATTTGGATTCGTCAAAAAATATGGCCGCCAGGGGGCGGGGCTTATTTTCCCTATATATCTATATAGAAAACTTTAAAAATCTTCTTGTCCGAAACCACTGGACCGATTTCCATATAATTTTGCAGAAATGTTCCTTTGGTGATCCTCTACCAAGATTGTTCAAGACATTTGAATTCGTCAAAAAACATGGCCGCCAGGGGGCGGGGCTTATTTTCTCTGTATATCTGTATAGAAAACTTTTAAAAATCTTCTTGTCCGAAACCACTGGACCAATTTCAATATGATTTTGCAAAAATGTTCCTTTGGTGATCCTCTACCAAGATTGTTCAAGCCATTTGGATTCATCAAAAAACATGGCCACCAGGGGGCGGGGCTTATTTTCCCTATATATCTATATAGAAAACTTTAAAAATCTTCTTGTCCGAAACCACTGGACCGATTTCCATATAATTTTGCAGAAATGTTCCTTTGGTGATCCTGTACCAAGATTGTTCAAGCCATTTGGATTTGTCAAAAAACATGGCCACCAGGGGGCGGGGCTTATTTTCTCTGTATATCTGTATAGAAAACTATAAAATCTTCTTGTCAGAAACCACTGGGCCGATTTCCATATGATTTTGCAGAAATGTTCCTTTGGTGATCCTGTTGCAAGATTGTTCAAGCCATTTGGATTTGTCAAAAAAACAAGGCCGCTAGGGGGGCGGGGCTTATTTTCCTTATATATCTTTATGGAAAACTTTAAAAATCTTCTTGTCAAAAACCACTGGACCTATTTCCATATGATTTTGCAGAAATGTTCCTTTGGTGATCCTGTTGCAAGATTGTTCAAGCCATTTGGATTTGTCAAAAAACAAGGCCGCTAGGGGGCGGGGCTTATTTTCCATATATATCTTTATGGAAAACTTTAAAAATCTTCTTGTCAAAAACCACTGGACCGATTTCCATATGATTTTGCAGAAATGTTCCTTTGGTGATCCTGTTGCAAGATTGTTCAAGCCACCATGATTCGTTAAAAAACATGGCCGCTAGGGGGCGGGGTTAATTTTCCCTATATAGAAAACTTTAAAAATCTTCTTGTCATAAACTACTGGACCGATTTCAATATAACTTGGCAGAAATGTTTCCTTAGTGACCCTCTATCAAGATTGTTCAAGCCGACATGATTTGTCAAAAAACATGGCCGCTAGGGGGTGCGGGGCTCATTTTCGATATAATTCTATATAGAAAACTTGAAAAAATCTTTTCGTCAGAAACCACAGGACTGATTTCAATATAACTTTGCAGAAATGTTTCCTTGGTGACCCTTTACCAAGATTGTTCAAGCCGTTATGATTTGTCAAAAAACATGGCCGCTAGGGGGCGGGGCTTATTTTCCTATATAATTTATCTATATAGAAAATTTTAATAGTCTTTTCAGAAAGCACCTGACCGATTTCAATGTCACTTTGCAGGAATGTTTCTTATGTAACCCTCTATCAAGATTGTTCAAGCCGTCATGATTCGTCAAAAAACATGGCCGCCAGGAGTCGGGGCTTATTTTCCTTATATATCTATATAGAAAACTTTAAAACTCTTCTTGTTAGAAACCACTGAACCGATTTCATTATAACTGCAGAAATTTTTCCTTGGTGACCCTCTACTAAGATTGTTCAAGTAATCATGATTCGTCAAAAAACATGGCTGCCTGGGGCAGGGCTTATTTTCCCTATATATCTATATATAAAACTTTAAAAATCTCCTTTTCAGAAACCAATGGACCTATTCAATACAACTTGGCAGTAATGTTTCTTTGGTGACCCTCTACAAAGATTGTTCAGGCCGTCATGATTCATCAAAAATCATGGCCGCTAGGGGGCGGGGCTTATTTTCCCTATATAGAAAACTTTAAAAATCTTCTCGTAAGAAACAGTTGGACCGAGTTCAATGTAACTTGGCAGGAATGTTGCTTTGGTGACCTTCTACTAAGATTGTTCAAGCCTTCATGATACGTCAAAAACCATGGCCCACAGGGGGATGGGGCTTATTTTTCATATATATCTGCATAGAAAATTTTAAAATTCTTCTTGTCACATACCCCATGACTGATTTCA
Source organism: Anodontia alba (assembly GCA_964016985.1). Lineage (NCBI taxonomy): Eukaryota > Metazoa > Mollusca > Bivalvia > Lucinida > Lucinidae > Anodontia > Anodontia alba. The sequence continues at coordinate 72,595,605 of OZ024823.1, forward strand.
ATATTACTTGGCTGGAATGTTGCTTTGGTGAACCTCTATCAAGATTGTACAAGCAATCACGATTCGTCAAAAAACATGGCTACCATGGGGTGGGGCTTGATTTCCCTATATATCTAAATAGAAAACTTTAAAAATCTTCTTGTCAGAAACCACTGAACAGATTTCAATATAACTTGGTAGGAATGTTCCTTTGGTGACCCTCTACCAAGTTTGTTCAAGCTGTCATGATTCGTCAAAAAATATGGCCGTTAGGGCGTAGGGCTTTATAGCTATATAAAACTTTTTAAACCACTGGACCAATTTCAATATAACTTGGCAGAAATGTTCCTTTGGTGACCCTCTTTTAAGATTCAGTTCAGGTCATCAAGATTTGTAAAAAAACATGGCCAGGGGTGTGGTGGAGGGGGGTGGGGGTGGTTAGTGCTATAAAGTTTATACAAAAATCCTAGAGCAGTGAACTTGGCTGAAACTTCAACAGTAAATATGCAAATCTGTTTGGTCAGGTGAGCGATATAGGACCATCATGGTCCTCTTGTTTTAATAATCTTCTGAGTTGGCTCCCTTGAAGAACAAAAATATAATCAGTATAAAACAAGTTAAAGGTTTACAAAAAAATTTCTTGCAGCATTTTTTTCGTTTTTTTTTTTTTTTTTTTTGATTGTTTATATTTGTTTTGTTATTGTTTGGTCCTATATTGAAGTATAGGAAAAACAAATTAGCCAAAGGCTCATATGAGCTTATAATATAGCCATGCTTCTGTCTTGTGTCCTCCGTCCGAAAACACCTCCCTAGACACAGCAAACCTCCCTATTTCCAAGTCACTTCTCCCTTAATTTCTGGGCCAGCTTGAACCCTTAGGTTACAGTTCACCAAATATCAGCAGAGCTATGCCCCACTGAAAATTTAAAAAAATTTTTTTTTGTAATTCCACTTACAGTTTATATCTGGAGCACTGAATTATACAGGAGCCAGTTTATGTGCTACATCTTATTACTTGCCACGGGCGTATAATGCCCCGCTTGGCAGAGCTCTTGTTGCACTAGTGCAATATCAACATGATATTTTTAGCTCATCTGAGCTATGCTCCGGATGAGCTATAGTAATCACTTTTTGTCCGTCGTCCGTCCGTTAACATTTTCAAATGACTTCTCCTCAGAAGCCACTGAGCCAATTTTGCTCAAATTTCATATGGAGCCTCCTTAGGTTGGGAGCTAAAAATAGAAAATATTCAAACGACATCTCGTCCTTGGCCAATGGCCTGATTTCAAAATATTTGCATAGAAGTGTTCTTCCAGTGGCCCTCTACCAAAATTGCTAAAATGGTTCTGCTTGGCTTAACAGAATGGCAGCCAGAGCTAAAAATAGAAAAACCTTTAAAAGACATCTCCTCTGCAGCCAGTGTCCTGATTTCAAAGTAATTTCATAGAAGTGTTCCTCTTATGGCCCTTTACCAAAATTGCTAAAAAAGTTCCGCTCTGCTGAACAAAATGGCCGCCAGAGCTAAAAATAGAAAAAAAAACCCTTTAAATGACATCTCTTTGGCCAGTGGCCTGATTTCAAAATGATTTCACAGAAATGTTCCTCTTATCCCCCTTTACCAAAATTGCCAAAATGGTTTTTCTCTGCTGAACAAAATGGTCACCAGAGCTAAAAATAGAAAAATCTTTAAACGACATCTCCGTGGCCAGTGGCCGGATTTCAAAATAATTTCACATCAATGTTCCTTTTATGCCCCTTAATTGCCGAAATTGCTAAAATGGTTCTGCTCTGCTGAACAAAATGGTTGCCAGAGCTAAAAATAGAAAAAAAAAAAAAAAAATTAAAGGACAGGATAAGTAGATGAACCAATTAACTTCTAAAAAAATCTGAACTTTTTTTTTACTTATAGCCTTTTGAAAATTTCAGCATTTTAACCTTGTAAGCAAGATATTTCAAAAACTGTTTAAGCCATTGCCTTAAAACTTGACGGGCTGATATGGAATGATGAGTAAATGACCTGATTAACTTATAGCAGTTAACTCAGGTGAGCGTTGTGGCCCATGGGCCTCTTGTTTTTGCACTGTTGCTATTTTGCAGCGAATCTAGTTGTAAAAACAAATTATTTGAGAAAAAAATCAGTTGTGTTGCTTCATTTGCAGCTTTCAAACTTTTAAGAATAATTTATATGATGTTTTGGTCCAGTGTGACATCATATTTAATGAAGTTAAGCGAAAATGACATCAGCAAATTTAACATCATACAACATCAACATTCCACAATGGTAATAAAGTTTGAGATCCGTTGATGTTCGACAAACAAGTATTACTGATCTAAATATATTGCATGCTGGTATTGAGAAATATCGGCATCTTTGTTCCTCGGATTTTATCATTCATTTCTAATCATTATTATTTATAGCTATATGATAAATACAATAATGAATGCTTACTTTGGATACACTTGACCTACCAGTATTGTGTCAAAAATGGCAGTATATTGTTTTTATCTGCTTGTTTCACTAATGTACTTCCGTGATAGACTATAAAATGATATGTTCTTATCTATTATTGACCCTGAGCCCAGCAACAGAAAGTAAAGTAAATTTAGTAAATATAGTAGGTACTGTGAAAGATTAGCCGGCCTTGGTGGCTCAGTTCGATGCGCGTCCTACTCCTACTGGTGATCAAGAGGTTGGGAGTTTGATCCCAGCCAGGTTGGCAACATTCTTTCGTGGAGATTTGATCATGAAATATTTTTTACAGCCATTCTCTTCCTTCCGCTGATTCAAGAAGGGCAGTTATCAGTTTCTGGCAAAAGAATATGCACAATACTGGTAACCACTTAGAGGACTAAGCCTGCCTAGTAAAGTGTCGTTAGGTAATCTGACCGCACTCGACATGATCCCATTGGGTTGACTGAGCCGTAAAACCTCAACACAAACAAGCTATTTGTATTTCAGGTTTGATAAACTTGTTCAACATAGATGCTAGTAAAGCTGTTTGTATTTCAGGTTTGATAAGATCTTTCAACATTGGTGCTAGTCAAGCTGCTGCCTCAATACTAACATTTATGAGTAGTAAATGTGAGGTGAACATTGGATGGTTAGAACCACTCATCAATAGACTGGCTCATCTTCCTAATACTATAGCTGTTCCAGTACTCGATGGGATAGATGCTAAGACATTACAGTATCAGGAGACAGAGATGAGTAATTCTCTGAAGGGCGGTAAATAAAACACAGGTGTACTGTATTCTAAATATTCAGACAGACAGGCCTGAGCAACCTGTGCAGATCCATGGCAACATTTTTGGGTCTGAACAGTGTAGGTCCAGATCAAATTGCTCCTGAAATGGCACTTTGGTCAGGAGCTGCAGTGTATGCTATACCAAAACAGTCTTTTAGACACTTTATCAGGTAGTCAGCAGGACTGGTTTGAACTTTTGGACAAGTATGGTAAGGAGTTGTAATGTTCAGGGCCCAGTTGTTCAAAACTAACGATGTCGTTAGTTAATGTATCGTTAAAACTTTGATCATTAAATATGGCATATAGGCTAATATTTTTGCTGAAAAAATGTGAGTAGCTTTTGCATTTGCAAAAGCTACTCACATTTTTTCAGCAAAAATACCTGTGAATTTGATATTGTACTTACTAGAACAGTTAACATTTTGACCACTCATAAGCTCTTTAAGCTTACAATGCTTTGAACAACTGGGCCCAGATACTTAGAGCAACATGGTATGTGTGATTCATTTGTGACAACCAGTTCTTGGATTTCATTCAGGGGAATTTATACACTTTCAGGGAGGCAACTATGTAAAAATTGTTTTGTGTCTGAAAATAGGATTGGTCTGAAAGGAAAGAATTTACTCCTTTTAGAAGCAAAGTATTCCCCTTTAGAGTAGATCCCTTTACAGATGGGGCTTGGGGAATAGGATGGCAAAGAGGAAAACATTAAGAAGTTCACAAAGTGACACAGTCATAGATTACATTATACTTCTGACATTGAGAAGAAGAGCAAATGAACAGGAACATCCCCAGCCAGAAACCTGTAACTAAATGATGAGCATCTTGTTCCCATCTTGAAAACACGCCAATATAATTTTGACTCCCGAAAAACCCACTTTTATATAGAAAAAGTGGGGTTTACAGGGGGTATACATTATTTTTCTTATTTCTGCTCAAAAACATAGATTTGTGGGTACTCGTTAGAACCCCCTTGCTAAGGCGGTTCTAACAAGTACCCACAGTCTATGTTTTGAGTAGAAATATGAAAACTATCAGAATTTTTCATCTGAAAGTTTTCATTGTTTTGGTGGTAAAATTCTCAATATATTTGAATAGGCATGTTTTCATAATGAACTTGTTCCCTGTTCATGTGAAGTTCACAAAGCTAGGTAAGACAGAACAGTTACAAGAACAAGGCACCAAACAGGATTGAATGAAAACCACTCTGCGGGCAGAGGTCACACAGTAATAAGAACAAACAGTAGCAGAACCACTGTCTTAGAAGGGCCAGTAATTAAAAAAAAAAAGAAAAAAAAAAGCGTTTAAGACTTTTAACTACTGTCCTTTCAACATCACTCGGAAAGACGTTTTTTTTGCTTGGCCTTTTATTTTAAATGAAAATGTTTTGTTCTGATTGACCATATCTATCAGAAACCATTTGTCCTTTCTGTTTCTATGTTTTATTTTCAAATACTTACCCTAAAGTAAAGTGATTTTTTTTTAATTTTTGTCAAAGAAAATACTTTTTACTTTTCTTTGCTGAATTTGAATTATTGATGTTTTACAATAATACTGTGAAAATTTCAGAAGAATTGAACAAGGGGAACTTTTTGAAAATCTGCCTCCAAGTTACCTAGCCTTCAGATTTCTGAATAAATTGCATTCATTATTACTATGGGAAAAAGTGAAAATATTTTATTTTTTTTCAAAAATCAACCACTAGAATAATTTTTTGTGCATAGGTAACTAAGACAAATGGTTTTGAATTTGCATGACAAAAGTTTGCAAATTAGCTTCTTTTGTGTAAAGTGCCAAGCAAAATACCCCTTTCTGAAAGATAGTTTTACATGATCATAAAGAAGTTGTCTCTTTTATATTGTTTGAAACTCTACCAGATGTATCCAGCAACCTTAAAATAGCCTCATTGAGATAATTTTAATGAGACTACAGATACTAACAAGGTTTCAAGAAGAAATAAGAAACACTGATATTCTCCCTACAGCACACATGGGAATAAACATAGCAGATCCTGGTTTTAGCTCACCTATTGGAGTTGAAAGCTTAAGATGAGTTCCTATTAACCCTTGTCATGCTGAATAAATTAAGTTGCGTCGCCCACTTCTAATTTTTAGCCAATCAGATTACTTGATCCCGATTGTTGCTATAAATCCCCATACTTAATGGCAAACAGTGCAGCTCCAGATCAGTTGGCAAGAATCTTCTAGAAGCCAACTGATCTGGATCTACACTGTTTACAAAGGCAGGGTATATCCGGGTTCAGCATGACAAGGGTTAAGGTCCTGCAAAACATTTCATCACTAATGGGATTCTGCAGTTTAATCCAGATATATTTCTAAATGTTTTACTGAACTTCAGTCCTGTTTTCAACAACTGAAATGATACCCACGTATTTCATGCCAACTGATTTTCAAATGACCAAGATATTTAAGTTCGAAATATATACAATCAAGTACACTGACCATTTTACAAGTCACCTTGTAATGGGAAAAGAAGTGAAATTCATGTCTGTGATTAGCATTAATATAGATGCAGAGCAGATATTTAATGAAGTGCTATATATCGACCTCAATCCTTCTCTGTGATTTAGATGCTGAAAAGTACAGAAACCCTGCATAAAATTGTAAAAAGTTGTAATATACAGTGCTTTGACAAATACACCATTATGATAGTTGTTTCCAGCTAAATTTAAACATAGATGTGATAGGGCTGATACACAGTGTTGCCATGATAGGGTTCACATGAAAGAGTTGCACAGGGTAATTATTGCAATGATGCTAATGCCATAATAGCATAGGCTAGCCAAACAAAACTATTTGATTTTGTGAGGGGTAATTGCATTGTACTGCATGCAAATCTGTTTGGATGTAGCAACATACGAACAATATTGTTGTCTCTGGAAAAAACAACAGTATTGTATGAACCCTGTCTTACAAATCACTTGGTTATCCTCTGTGATTGTTATATCCTGGTATACAAAGTATGCATTGAAGCTATATAGCTGCGTCTCATCTGGGTGTACACTGATTGCTAATGTCTAACTATCCAAATATTAAGGATAAATATGGTGTATGGTTTCAGGTTTTGATTGGCACATGATTTTCAAGTGGGAGAAAAATACAGGTGGTGCCAATCTCAACGGTGTTATCAGGTTTGTTTATCTTTTATTAACTGGACTTTATTTCTTTTTGGTATAGAAAGCTGCAACCCTCGAAATAAGACAGTGTTTTGGCAAAAAAGTATTTTTCTCTTTACTTCATGGCAATGTTTAGTAAAGTGTTTAAACAGGTACCTACAGCATGATGTTTTCATGAGGAAATGAGAAACTATTTACCTTCATACTTTTTAGTGCACCTTTGCAAAATAGCAATGATAAGGAAGCACATGTACTCAACACCATGATTTAAACAAGCCCTCCCCCCCTCCCCCTCCCACCCCCCCACAGCATGTGGTTTGGGAAGTGAGAAAATGTTTACATTGCTTCAGATGCACTTTTCTCAAACGAAAATACTTCTATTTTACACTGCAGTGCCGTTAAAACATGGTCGCTGGGGTCTAAGACAGCTGACTATGTTATAAGTGATCGGTGCTTAGCTGTCTGATGTATACCTAGTCTCCATACCCCACCCACTTCTGTACTTTCAAATGTCCGTGTGCAGTCAGACAAAATAAAAAAAAGTTTACCCATGAATTGTTACACATAAATAAACTTGATTTAATGAAGAAAGCTAGTCAGTTCTTCTGTTTCACCGAAGAAGCCCTATTCTTTTCAGAGCAAATAAATAAATTTGTCCTTACTGTCTGTTGAAATGGAAAAAAATGGCAGAGAAGAGCAGGGGACCAGAAAGGAATCAGCACTTTATAATTATTGCTGACGCAATTACCTGTACAAAAGGCATGCTCTGGTGATGTTACAATTTACGCTCTAGTTAACCCTTAAACCGCTAATCACAACTGCAGCAGACGATGTTTTCACTTTTTTAGCTCACCTGAGCCGAAGGCTCACAGGGTGAGCTTATAGTATACCGACGGTCTGTTGTCCGTCGTCCATCTTCCATCGTCCATCATCAGTCATCCGTCATTTGTCTACACTTTTAAACATCTTCTCCTCAGAAATCCCTGGACCAATTGAAGTCAGATTTTATGTGGAACATCTGTACTTCATGGGAACAAAAGTTTATATAATTGGTCCTGGTCACATGACCAAGATGGCTGCCCAGTCCATATATTGTAAAACCCTTTAAAAATCTTCTTCTCCAGAACTGTAAGTCATAGGACCTTGAAACTTGGCAGACAGCAAAAGGGACTAGAGCCCTACAAAATTTATATAAATGATGACCCCAGGTTGTCATGGAGAAATAAGAAAATATATATATGACACACCCTCTTATCTAAAGCTATGATATTTGTCAAGATACTTCTTAAAGCAATGTTCAGCCTATACAATTAGGTGTAAAAGAGCTTTCCAAAAATATCTTTATCTTGAAAAATAACAGTTTAAAGTCGAGTTATTGCATTTTTAGTTTGACCTTATTTGCATAATTTATGCTGATTTATGTAAATTACTGAAATTTTAAAACACAGTATCTGGAAAACCACTTTCGTGACTTTCACATGTCACAGAATTTTAGTTTACCTGAGCAGAAGGCTCAAGGTGAGCTGTTGTGATCACCCTGTGTCTGTCTTGTGTTGTCCAACATCAGAAATTTCTTTAAGTGACATTTCCTCTAAACCTACCAGACCAATTTTCACCAACTTTTACAGAAATGTTTCACTTATGGCCCTTTACCAGAACTGCTCAAATTGTTCCACTTTGCTGATCAAGATGGCCAACAAAGCTAAAAATTGAAAAATCTTTAAACAACATCACCACCTAGGCCAACAGCCATATTTCAACATGATTTTACAGAAATGTTCTTCTTATGCCCCGTTACCAAAATCGATCAAACGGTTCTGCTCTGCTGAACAATATGGCTGCCAGAGCTAAAAGTAGAAAAAATATTTAAATGACATCTCCTCCTAGGCCAGTGGCCTGATTTCAAAATATTTCAGAAACGTTCCTCTTATACTCCCTTATCAAAATTGTTAAAAAAGTTACGCTTTGCTGAACAAGATGGATGCCAGAGCTAAAAATTGAAAAAAAAACAAAAAACAATCTTTGATGAGACATCTAGACTAGTGGCCAGATTTCCAAATAACTTCACAGAAATGTTTCACTCAGAGCCCTTTTCCAAAATTGATTAAATGGTTCCACTCTGTTGAACAAGATGGCCTCCAGAGCTAGAAATATTTAAACCACATCTCTTTCTAGGCCAGTGACTTGATTAATCAATAATTTCACAGAAATGTTCCATTTATGCCCCTTTACCAGAATTGTTAAACTTGTTCCACTCCACTGAATAAAATGGCCATCAGAGTTAAAAACCAGAAAAATCTTTAAATTACATCTCCTCCCAGGCCAGTTGCCCAATTTCAAAATAATTATACTGAATTGTTCCTTGTATGCTTCATTACCAAAATTGCTAAAATGGCTCCGCTCTGCAGAACAAAATGGCCAACAAAGCCAAAAATGGAGAAAAATCTTTAAACAACCACTCCTCCTAGGCCAGTGGCCTGATTTCAAAGTAATTTAACAGAAAATTCTTCTTATGCTCCTATACCAAAATTGCTTAAGTGATTCCACTCAGCTGAACAAGATAGCCACCAGGGCTGAAAACAGAAAAATTTTGAAACAACATCTCCCAGGCCAGTTGCCCTATTTCAAAATAATTTTACACTAGAGTGCGCAGTTGATGGTACTCCATCACAAATCCCCATGCTCGTTTTTAATGATGCTAATAGCATGACTGACAAACGGAAGGATGGACAGACAAACAGGTTTGCTTTTGCATTCCCTTACCATGAGGGGCGGTAATGCAGCAAGTTTTGTTCAATTCCGTCCATTGGTTTAGGAGATAGCGTGATAGAGAGATGGATGGACGACGGACATTGGGAAGGAGGGACGCATGGAAAAGTAATGTTGCTCTTGCACGCCCTTACTATAAGGGGAAGTGGTGTAGCAAGTTTGGTTGAATTCCACTAAGTGTATTAAGAGATAACGTGACGGACAGATGGGCGAACAATGGACACACGGAAGGACGGATGCACGGAAAAATAATGTTGCTCTCGCACACCCTTACCATAATGGGAAGTGATGTAGCAAATAGAAAGAAAGGCAATGATCAGGAATCAATACAATTACCTAACACCTTCTGTCCAAGACACCAAAGGGAATGAAGGGCGCACTAAAAGCAATAGCACCACACTACAAGCAGAAAGCCAAAAGGACAGTTTCTTTTCCAAAAAATTGGCCAAATGGCTATCCAAAATAAAAATTTTACCAGGACATACATGCAAAGACATACATTGACAGCAATAGTAAACCACAGCAGAAGCACCGCCTTGGAACGGTCAGTAAAAACCTTACTGGGGGTCTTAAATCGATTTTACATGGCCACAACCATGCCCTTAGTTCTGCTGTGGTATACACAAAACATTTGTTCAGTCTGCATGAAGGGTTTCTAAGTCATCAGTGTAACCTCAAGCCCAGTGGATTAGGAGGTGATAGCATGATGAAAGGATGCAAGGAAAAATAATGTTGCTCTCGCACACCCTTAGCTTGGTTGAATTCTGCCCAGTGGTTTAGGAGGAGATAGTGTGACGAACAAATGGATGGACAATGAATGCACAAACGGACAGGCACACAGAAAAATAATGTTGCTCATGCTCACCCTTATCATGCAGGGAAGTGATGTAGCAAGTTTTTAGAATTCCGCCCAGTGGTTTAGGAGGAGATAGCGTGATGGATGGACGGACGGTCGGTCAGTCGGATGGTTGGTCTGATGGTCAGATGGACAGTCAGACGGACAGATGGAGGAGTTTACAATATCCGCATCGCTTTTTGGCTCACCTGAGCACAAAGTGCTCATGGTGAGCTATTGTGGTCAGTCAATGTCTGTCGTGCGTCTTCCGTCGTGCGTCATCCCTCGTCCCTCGTGGGGCGTCAACAATTGCTTTAATAGCCTACTCCTTCTACACCCCTGTGCCAGTTGACTTGATACTTGGTAGGAAGCATTGGGGTGACTTGTAGATCAAAAACAGCTAAAATCATGCAATTTGGAAATCCAAGATGGCCGCCATGGCAGCCATCTTGAAAATGTATTTTTCGCTTCTTCTGCTGAACCGAAAGGCCAATTGACTCCAACATTGCTAGGAAGCATCAGGGTGACTTGTAGATCAAAAATAGCTAAAATTGTGTCGATCGGAAATCCAAGATGGCCGCCATCTTGAAAATCTATTTTCGCTTCTTCTCCTGAACCGAAAGGCCAATTGACTCCAGACTTGCTAGGAAACATCGGGGCGACTTGCAGATCAAAAGTAGCTAAAATCGTGCAGATCGAATTCCGATCGGTACGATTTTAGCTCTTTTTGATCAACAAGTCACCCAATGGAAGCTATCTTGAAAATCTTATTTTTCGCTTCTTCTCCTAAACCCAAAAGCCAATTGACTCCAAACATGGTAGAAGCATTGGGGTGACTTATAGATCAAAAATAGCTAAAAGCGTTCCGATAGGAAATCCAAGATGGCCGCCATGGCAGCCATCTTGAAAATCTATTTTTTGCTTCTTCTCCTCAACCCAAGGCCAATTGACTCCAAACTTGCTAGGAAGCATCGGGGTGACTTGTAATTAAAAAATAGCAAAAATCGTGCTGATCGTAAATACAAGATGGCGGCCATCTTGAAAACTTATTTTTCACTTCTTCTCCTAACCCCAAATGCCAATTGACTCGAAACTTGGTAGGAAGCATCGGGGTGACGTATAGATCAAAAGTAGCTAAAATCGTTCCAATCGGAAATCCAAGATGGCCGCCCTGGCTGCCATCTTGAAAATCAATTTTTCGCTTCTCCTGAGCCGAAAGGCCAATTGACTCCAAACTTGGTAGGAAGCATCAGGGTGACTTGTAGATCAAAAATAGCTAAAATCATGCTGATGGGAAATCCAAGATGGCTGCCATGGCAGCCATCTTGAAAATCTTTTTTTCGCTTTTTCTCCTAAACCCAAAATCCAATTGACTTTAAACTTGGTAGGAAGCATCACGGTGACTTATAGATTAAAAATGGCTAAAATAGTTCCGATTGGAAATCCAAGATGGCCACCATGGCGGCCATCTTGAAAATTTATTTTTCACTTCTTCTCCTAAACAGAAAGGCTTATTGACTTAAAACTAGGTAGGAAGCATCAGGGTGACCTGTAGATCAAAAATAGCTAAAATCATCCCTATCAGAAATCCAAGATGGCCACCATGACAGCCATCTTTAAAATCAATTTTTCCCTTCTTCTCCTGAACTGAAAGGCCATTTGACTCGAAACTTGGTAGGAAGCATTCGGGTGACTTGTAGATCTAAAATAGCTTTAAATTGATTGGATTGGAAATCCAAGATGGCCGTCATGGCGGCCATCTTGAAATTTTTTTTCACTTATTTTCCTGAACCAAAGGGCCAGTTGCTTTGAAAATTGGCAGGAAGCATCGGGATGACTTCTTGATATAAAAATAGCTAAAATTGTTCCAATCTGAAATCCAAGAAGGGGGCCATCTTGAAAATCTATTTTTCCCTTCTTCTGATGAACTGAAAGGCCAATTGACTTGAAACTTGGTAGGAAGCATCGGGGTGACTTGTAGATCAAAATTAGCTCAAATCATTGCGATAGGAAATCCCATATTGCGGCTATGGCGGCCATCTTGAAAATTGTTTTGAATTTTTTCTCCTGAACTGAAAGGGCAATTGACTTAAAGTTCATTGGAAGTATCGAGGTGACTTGTAGATCAGTAGTAGCTAAAATTGTTCTGATTGGAAATCCATGATAGCTACCATCTTGTTTATGTTTATTATATTTCCCTGCCACTGTGCTGTTTACATGTATAAAATCATGATTCTTCAGAAACCACTTAGGCAATGGGAACCAAATTTCACATTGATCCTACTGTTGAAATGTGATTGAGAGTTTGTTCAAATGATCACGCTCCATTGACTGTCATGCCATATATAATATTCTTCTTCAAAATTAGGATGATCTTTTCATTAGTTGCGATGACAGGATTGGAAAAATATTGCATAACATCTGCATATCTGCAGTGGCTATGTCACTCAGGTGAGCGACCCGTGGCCCGTGGGCCTCTTGTCATTAGTTGCGATGATAGGATTAGAAAATGTTGCATAACATCTGCATGTCTGCAGTGGCTATGTCACTCAGGTGAGCGAACCGTGGCCCGTGGGCCTCTTGTTCACTTCTTCTCCTGAACCGAAAGGCCAATTGACTCGAAACTTGGTAGGAAGCGTCTGGATAACTTGTAGATAAAAAAAGTAAAATTTTTCTGATTGGAAATCTAAGATGGCCGAAATGGTGGCCATCTTGAAAATCTATTTTTCACTTCTTTTCCTGAACCGAAAGGCCAATTGACTCTAACCAGGCTAGGAAGCTTTGGGGGATTTGTAGATTAAAAATAGCTAAAATTTTTCCGATTGGAAATCCAAGATGGCCACCATGGGGGCCATCTTGAAAATCTATTTATTGCTTCTTCTGCTGAACCGAAAGTTCAGTTGACTCGAACTTGGTAGGAAGAATAGGGGTGACCGGTAGATCAAAAAATGCTAAAATTGTTCCGATTGGAAATTCTGGCAGCCATCTTGACAATCTACTTTTGGCTTCTTCTCCTGAACGGAAGGCCAGTTGACTTGAAACTTGGTAAGTATCATCGAGGTGACTTGTAGATAAAAAATAGCTAAAATCGTTCCGATCGGAAGTACAAGATTGCTGCCACAGTTGCCATCTTGAAAAGCTATTTTGAACTTCTCCTGAATAGAAGGCCAATTGAATCGAAACTTGATAGGAAGTATCGGGGTGACTTGTAGATCAAAAATAGCTAAATCATCCTATCGGAACTCCAAGATGGTTGCCTTAGAAGCCATGTTGAAAATCTTTTTTTATATAATCATCATGAATCTTGGTCAGAATGTTTGCCTTGATCATTTATGGGTCAAGATCCCTATGATACTCAGGTGAGCGTTACAGGGCCATCATGGCCCACTTGTTTTCCCTTGTCCTGCTGAACCCGCATATACCCTGCCTTTACAAACAGTGTAAATCCAGATCAGTTGGCTTCTGAGGAAGCCAGCTGATCTGGATCTGCACTATTTGTCATTCAGTATGTGAACTTTTGTTCCGGAATAAGTAATCTAATTGGCTGTCAATTAGAAATGGGTGTGGAATCTTAATCTATTCAGCATGACGGGTTTATGGACATTTATTTTTCTTGCTCAAGTTGTTATACCTTTTCCAAACAGGTTTATAAATAATACCTTAATAATCTAAATTTCTAAAATTCCAAACACTAAGGAAAATAATATTTTGATTTTTCAGAACCCCAGTCTACACTGGGCATGTATTGAGCATACGAAAGGAAAGATTTATGTCTCTGGGAAAGTTTGACCCTATGTTGGAAGAACACGGAGGAGACAACTTTGGTAAGCCTAATGTTGTATTGTTTTTGAAAGAGCACAGTTAATAAATAATTTTTATCATATGATGTCACTGTTATTCAATGGATAACATCATGTCATAAAAATCGTATGACCACACTTTACATAACACTTTGGCGAGAACAAATAACGTCATGACGACGTCCATGTCAACCATGCATTTTCTGTTGGACAATTGTCAACTTTAAAGGCGATAAAATCAAATTTAAAATGGTCATATGATAAACAGAATCTTGCAATCATGGCCATTTCAAATGAAAATTATGAAACAAGCCAAAGGTTTGTTTTCATAAATTTCATATGAAATGACCATTCGTGTAAGATCCTCTGTGTAGTAGGAGATTTTAATCCTTAATGTTTCAAGCAGAAATATAGCAGACGGCATTATAATATTATTATTATTAGCTCGCTCCAGGTCAGCTTATGCCGTGGCCTGCTGACTGTGGTCCGTCCGTTGTTTACTTTTCACATTTTCGACATTTCCGGAATTGTACGTCTGATTTAGCTGAAACTTGGTGGGAGGCACTGGGGCTACATGGAGATTCAGAATTGTTAAAATCGTTGTGTTCCGTAACCAAGATGGCCGCCACAGTTGCCTCTTGAAACTCTTCAAACTACATCTGCTTCCGAATGCTAAGTTTGGTTGAGCCCAAACTTGGTGAAAGACATTTTGTTGACATGGAGATTCGGAATTGCTAAAATAATTCTGTTTCAATATCCAAGATGGCCACCATGGCAGCCATCTTGAAACTGTTCGCACAACATTTCCTCCGAAACCTTAAGTCGGATTGATCTGAAACTTGATGGGAGGCATCGAGACATGGAGATTCAGAATTGCTAAAATAGTTCTATTCCGATATCCAAGATAACCACCATGGCGGCCATCTTAAAAATCTTCAAACCTCATCTGTTCCTGAACACTTAAGTTGGATTGAGCCCAAACTTGGTGGGAGGTATTGGGGTGGCATAGAGATTCAGAATTGCTAAAATCCTTCTGTTCCGATATCCAAGATGGTGGCCATCTTGAAATTCTTCAAACTGGCTGTCTTGAAATTCTTCAAACTACATCTCCTCCCAAACAGTAAGTCAGTTTGAACTGAAACTTGGTGGGAGGCATCAGAGCGGCATGGAGATTCAGAACTGATAAAATCTGCTCCTGAACAGTAAATCAGATAAAGCAAACACTTGGTAGGAGGCATTAGGGAGACATGGAGATTCAGATTGCTAAAATCATTGTTGTGATATTAAGATGGCTGGGACAGTGGCCATCTTGAACTTCTTCAAATGACGCCTCCTCCCAAACCATAAGTTGGATGGAGCCAAAACATGATGGGAGGCATCTGAGCAACATAAAAAATCAGAATTTTTAAAATCATTCTGTTCTGATATCTTGATAATCTTCAATCCATATCTGCTCCTGAACTGAAAGTTGGATTAAGCTGAAACTGGATGGGAGGCATTGGGGTGTTATGGAGAGTCAGAATTGCTAAAAGTGTTCCATTCCAATGTCCAAGAATGGCAGCCATCTTGAAATTCTTCAAACCACATCTCCTAAACCGTAAGTCGGTTTTAGCTGAAACTTGATTGGAGGCATCATGATGACATGGAGAAATCCTTGGGTGACCCTCTACCAGAATTGCTAAAATGGTTCCACTCTGCTGAACAAAACTGCTGCCAAAGCTAAAAATAGAAAAAAAACCTTTAAACGACATCTCCTAGGCCAATGGCCAGATTTCAAAATAATTTCAAAGAAGTATTCCTTGGTGGTCCCTCTACCAAAAGTGATAAAATGGTTCCGCTTTGCTGAACAAAATGGCCGCCAGAGCTAAAATTAGAAAAACCTTTAAACGATATCTCCTCCTAGTCCAATGGCCCAATTTTAAAATAAGTTCACAGAAGTGTTTCTTGGGTGGCCCTCTACCAAAATTGCTAAAATGGTTCATCTCTGCTGAACAAAATAAATAGAAAAAAACAAACAAAAAAACTTCAGACAACATCTCCTCCGTAACCATTGGGCAGATTTCAACCAGACTTGAAAGGATAGTTCTTTGGAAGGTCCTCTACCAAAATTGCTCAAACTGTTCTGCTCTGCTGAACAAAATGGCCACCAATGCTAAAAATAGAAAAAAAATTTCAAACAATTTCTCTTTAACTCATAGGGACCTGGCACACTATGAAACTGTGTAAAATCACCAGAGCAAATAATGGGAAAACCTTAACTGGGCCAATTTCAAACAAACTTCACTGGATTGTTCTTTTGATGTCCAGTAATGTCTTAAGATCTACATTGCATTAGATAAATCATTATGTGCCAAGACTGTGGCATTTAAATATGAATATCAAGTATTGCATTTAAGCAGCTGTTCTCATGTGTGCGATTTCAGAGGCCATGGCCTCTTGTTTCTTATTTGTCCATAAAAACATATATTGTGGGTACTCATTAGAAGTGCTGAGATGGTGAGAGCTTGAAGTTTTATTGAAACTGTCTCCTTTGATATGAAAGAAGAGGCCATAATTTGGGGAAAGATAAGAAAACTATCATTACTGATAATCACAGCAAAATGCCAAGTGTTGAAATACAGAAACGCAGTGTAGTGGTCCTGCACAATTCATAAAATCTTAGTGATCTAGGTGCTCTGTGCAAGCATCCAATGCTCCTGTAGACAGAAATAACTGACCAGACTGTACAAATACATGTACACAGATTGAGTCTCACAGATCACAAGTATGTTTTCTTACTATTCCCCCAACTTCACAGAAGTTGGAGGGGCATATTGCTTTTGGGTGGTTCATCTGTCCATCTGTCCAGCCATATGCTTTTATCGTCAGCAAGATACTTTGATAACCATGTGAGCATGAGCCTTGAAACTTGGTTAGCTTACTGGAGCTAAGGAGTATTTATTTTTATATCTATTTTTATGACTTATATGTCTTCATGATCTCATAGTTCTAAACAAGTTCAGATATCCAGGTAAATACGTTTTTCTTATTTCTCCTTAGAAATATTTGCATAGCTCCAAATAAGAGACATATCTAGATAAATATTTTTCTTAATTCTCAATGAGAATATATTTTGTGGATGCTCTTTATGTCCCCCCACCTAAGGGGAGGGGGACATATTGATTTTGGTGCGGCATTTGCGTCAGCATCAGCATAACACTTTCTTGTCTGCACAATATCTTGTGAACCAGTGGTTGGATATTTACCAAATTAGAATGTATTTTGCGAGTGCTCATTATGTCCCCCCACCTACTGGGAGGGGACATATTGATTTTGGCACAAATCCCGTTGGCATGACACTTTCTTGTCTGCACAATTTCTTGTGAACCTGTAGTTATCTTACCAAATTTTCATGGATATATTACAGTCAAACCTGTATTAAGCAAGCACCTATGGGAAAGCCAAAAACTGATTGCTTAATACAGGTGCTTGCTTAATAATGGTAGATTTACACTTCTTTGCCTTTAATGGGATCTGAAATAGTGGCCTTTAAAGGCAGGTGATTGCTTAATACAGGTGGCCTTTAAAACAGGTTGGACTGTATTGGGACATAATGAAGAACTGATTAGATTTTGGTGATCTTGATCTAATTTTCAACATCACAGCAGTAAAAACAACTGAAAATTCACAGTGGGGGATATCTATTTTCTCTGAAAAGACCTTTACTAGTTAGAAATGCCTCTTTATCAAAGTCATGCCTATGTTGTGGGAACACTTGACCCTTGCCATGCTGAATAAATTAAGATGCCACACCCACTTCTAATTTTCAGCCAATCAGATTACTTGATCCAGGTTGTTGGTACAAATTCAGATACTTCATGACAAACAGTGCAGATCCAGATCAGTTGGATCTAGACTGTTTGCAAAGGCAGGGCATATCTGAGTTCAGGACCAAGGTTAAGAAGTATCTCAGTGAAGCTCTTCAAATGAACACCACAAGTTTTCCTGGATGAACACCACAATTTTTCCTGGAGAAATAAGAAAAAAATACCCATGCTTCATTGTTGAAAAATTGGTTGTATAATATGGATCTATAGGTCTTAGTTAGATGTAATACAAAAACAGGGTTTTAAAGCTTTCGTCTAAATCCTCTTCCTTGTTGCTAATAAAAGTATATCTGTAGTTTTCTTGCATACTGGATAAGGATTTCTGCAAATTACACCGGTGTTAGCAAATCTTATCTCACACACCCTTATCCATCCCATGGGAAAGATAAAAATCGAGAATTTTCACGTGTTTGATATACACTGGTTGTATAGGATGTCACGCAGTGATTTTTTTACCTGCGCATCCCGAGTCCCGTACTCACATTTTTGCTTTGGGACTCACATTTTAAATCTCAGCGAGTCCCAGGACTCACAAAGTTAGAGTGGAAAATTCTGTAATGGACGCAATGATTTTCTAGTAGGACTCGCTTTATATAGCCCAAACGAGTCCTGGGCGGCATAGGTATAAAACTGTAAATAAATCACTGACTCACGGTACTCTATTGTTAAGGTTCACCTCACAGAATGTAATGACATCACTTAACGTCATGGTATTGTCATCACAGTATGGCAGATGTCTGCAATCGAAGTGACTGCAGTATCAAAAACCCATTTTCAGAAATGAAAGGTATGCAAGAAAAAGAATCTGTCATGGGTGTGAGGGACAGATAGACAAAATCCGTCCCTTGGGATCATAGTCTGGCATCACTCGGCAAGCCTCGTGATGCCAGACAGTAACCCTCGGGACTGATTTTTCTGTCTGCCCCTCATACCCATGATAGATTCTTATAATGCATCAAAGAAGAAATAAATATTGTTTAAACTAATTGCAGAGTTGTCTTTCAAGTCTTGGCTTTGTGGTGGATCAGTAGAGATTGTACCATGTAGCAGAGTGGGACAGTTAAATTTAGAAACTGAGAAATCAGGGATACCAGCAGGGAATGAACTTATATACAACAAGTTAGTACATGTACCATTATCCTGGATCCAGTCGTTCCAAGTGTCAATTAGCTAACAAAGGAGTTTACTATTTGGCATAGAAATTTCAATCTCATTGAGACTCTTTAGTTCACCTGAGCATAGGATGATAAAGGACTTGCAAAGGAGAAGTATTTAGTGATGATTTTGTGACAGTTTTTTTTATTTCTCCATGTTGGTTCTCACAATACATTAGAAGCACTTCTAATGAGTACCACAACATGTTTTTATGGAGAACTGGAGAAAAGTATCTCAGAATCAACATCATATATTCCTTCCTAACATTTCATGCAAATTTGCAAATTGTTTCCTCAGGAGACAATTGTACATGAAATGTCAAAGCCTATTTTCTTGGAAAAATATGAAAAATGCCATCTGCTTAGTTTTTCCAGAGAGCTGTTCTCCAGGATTAGCTTTAGTGTCACATTCCGTCCATCATTCCACATTTTCTGTCCATCTTCCACCACGTTCCATTCATCCTCCCTCTACATTCCTTCCATTGTCCTTCCACATTCCATCTATCATCCTTCCACATTCCATTTGGGGGTGGTTGGGTGTGGCAAAGGTGACTGGTATCTTACATCACCGGGGGGATCCAACTGATATTGGCTTCCAGTTGGGCAAGGCCTGCTATCCTTTTAGCAGGCAATGGTAGAGGGGGAATGTTTTTATTTCTTCTGTTTCTTCACTTTCATTCCTGTTCCTCTTTCTTCCCTGACCCTCTCTTTGATCTCCTCTACTATCTCTTCTGTATCTTTTCTCCCTTTCTCTAGACGACACAAAATGACCCACAAGGGTTGACGTGTCGTTAAACCTAGAGCTGTCATTGATTATCCGATATCGATGAATCAATATTTTTTAACCATCAATACTGTATCGATACACAATGTAGAAGTGTCGATATGTTAACCACAGAAATTATTTCACTGTAGACATAAAGTTTGATACCATAAAACTGAATAAATAAAAAGAAATAAGATGGCAGGCTTGTTTATTTGGACATCCAGGAATACATAATTGAAATCTAATGTGTTCTTATTTACCCAAGTAGACTGCATAATTATATTTCTGTTGATGTTACATTTGAACACTGTGTTAGCTTGGCAGTTCACAGTTGCTTACAGATCATATAGAAAAACTAAAACACATAGATTACATAGTCAAACAGACTGGAATAATAAAGCTGTATCAGTAATATATTGTTATTACTCAGATATAATGCCCTACATAAAAACCATAGTAATTTCCCTAGCATCTTCAGGAATATCTTAGTATACAAACACTTAGTATATTATTTGTGATACCATTAATGTGATAAATGAAAATAGATGTAAAAAGTATGAGAAAACTTTTGAGGCTTCAGTTCACATCTTAAAACTAAATTTATATAACATAATTTTTGGATTTCAACATGACAGAAACCTATTTTTAAGTAGTAAACATTAATGATTCGATATATCAATATATCACGATACTGATTATCGATATATCAATATGAAAATGTTCCAATCAATGACAGCCCTAGTTAAACCCCAACATAATCAATCAAAATCCACATTCCATCCATTGACCCTCCACATTCCGTCCATCCTCCATCCATCATCCCTCCACATTCCGTCCATCTACCCTCCACATTCCATCCATCCTCCCTCCACATTCCGTGCATCTTCCATCCACATTTTAAAAGGACTTCTCTGAAACTGATAGGCCATCATATTTATACCTATAACACGATAATAGCTGGGTATTTTATTTTCATGCTGGATGTCCTTATGTTCCGCCATCGGGCCCTATTTTGTTTCTGTACCATAACTTTTTCATTGCAACTTTAGGAGTGTATTAGTTCTTTGATCTCTTTATGAGATTGTTTATTGGATAATCTTAATAATTAATGTACATAGTTAAGGCCCCTGATAAATGTTAAAAACTGGTTTCTGTGCCATACCTTGTATGTCTTATCTCCAGGTCAAACAAAATTCATGTATTGGCTTAAGACAGGCTCACTTCAAATAGGGCATTTATTTTTGGATTACGGCACCTGATAAAGACTAAAACTTGGATTCTTTTTAACCAAATCAAATAAAATGCATTCACTGACTCACAGACAGTGTCTATAGGCATTTTTACTGACATTTTGGTAGTATATACACTGGTATAGAATTTCATATGAAGCCTACCTTGGTCTGGACTATGGAAATTTGCTAAAGGCTGTTCCAGAAAAAAAAGTAGGGGGTCTTTGATAGCACTTTGTTTTACCCCAACCACCCATGAGATTAAATTTACTTGTTAGCACCATTACCCCTAAGATCAAATCATCAAAACCCACCACCCACATTACTCAATTTCTTCCAGACCCATCCCCCCCCCCCCCCCCACCCCCCCAACACACACACTCAACCCTTAGGATTGGAATAGGTTTCACAGGAGGAATAATTGCAGTAATTTGTTTTGTCAGTGTGGCAGTTTGCTGAGACAACACTGATAAATGGCATTCTGTCAATCTATCGGCCATATTTCTGAATTAAAATAGAATGAGAATTGCTCAAGGGCAGTATATACAATGGGGCATTTATTTTTTACAAGTTATTTTAATAGGGACCAGCTGATAAACTACATTTGAAAACAAATCACCAAGTTGACAATTTAGGCAGCCATTTTGGATGTTCTGCTTCCCTGGAACAGCAAAGGGAAGCAACTCAAATTTCCCAAGTAAGAACTTGGGAGTTGTGTTGAGGCCCAAAAAACTGTCAGTTATCAAAGTTGATGTTTTTTTTTGTTGTTTTTTTTTTCAAATTACAATAAGTCATTTTTCCCAAGTTAAATTTTGGGATCCATGGCCGATTCGGGATATACTCAATTTGGCGAAATAAGGGACCATGATGTATTGGATCTACAGTATATAGTTGATGATTCAAGAAAAAGCTGGAGATATGGAGTCTTGTCCCTATCGTGCGTCCGATAAGTAGCCAGAGAAGTCTGATTCATCAGAATTTCTGTTGTTCAACCTCTCAGGCTGGTTATTTATAGCATTTTCCATTATTTTTCAGTGATCAAAACCACTTAAAAACAGGGCAAGTGAATTAAATTTTTTTCCAGAAGTGAAAGTAGAATTTCCAATTCTGTTTGTAACAAATATTTTCATTGGCTGAAAACTAGAAATTTGCGTATTCGCAAGCCAATGAATTGAAAAGACTTAACTTGGCGGGCTGGATACCGATAAATAAAAATGCACTGTGTTAGCATGGCTCAAGGGCTGAGTGAGTTAATAACCTTGCTCTGCAGTAACTGCCATTTTCCATCGCTCCTGGGGATGCTTAACTGTAAGATGCAGAGTTGGATTTTGGTACCCAGCTTGCCTTTCACTTCCTGCTAATCAAGCGCACCTCATTTAGACCCTTCCATTTCAATGTTATTTATCTACTATGAGACAACCAGGACACATTTTTGTTTCCATTCTTCTGGGTTATGCCAAAGGACAGCTACCCACAGAACTGAATTTTTGAAAACAACAACCACCTACAGGATGTGGTCAATCTGCCTAGAATGCCTGCCATGCCATTATATGGTAGAAACCTTTATAAATCTTCTTTTAGAGAAGTTAGAAAGCTTTGATTCTGAATCTTATAGCATTGGGGATATGAGGTCTACCAAATTTCTAAATTGACCTTTCACCTTTTTAGCTCACCTGGATGAAGTCCAGGAAGAGCTATTGCACTACCTCCTGGCATCGGAGTTGTTCGAGTCAACAACACAAAGTTAAAGTTTTACATTAAAGCTTTTAAGACTCCATATTTTCCAAACCACATTATGGATTTGGTTTATGCTTGGTATGATGATAGATATAGGTCCAACATTTTGTATTCAGCAGTACTCCCACCCATGCCTATGACCTTAAGGTCAAGGTCACAGACTTAGAACTTTTATGTCAAAGTTTTGCGTTAAATCTTTTAATAGCTCATATTTTCTAAACCATATGATGTATTTGGTGTATATTAGGTATGATGATAGATATAGGTCCAAATTTTTATTCAGCAATACCCCAAACCATGCCTATGACCTTAAGGTCAAGGTCATAGACTAAGAACTTTTATGTTAAAGTTTTGTGCTAAAGTTTTGAACAGCACATATTTTCATCACCATACAGTAGATTTGATTTATATTTGATATGATGATAGATATAGGTCCAAAGCTTTACTCAGCAATACCCCAAGCACACCTTTGACCTTAAGGTCAAAGTCATGGTCATGGATTCAGAACTTTTATGTTAAAGTTTTGTATTAAAGGTTTTAATAGCTCATAGTTTTCAGACCATAAGATGGATTTGGTTCATATTTGGTATGATTTTAGCTATACAACTTTCCAATGATCTTAAGGTCAAGGTCATGGACTTGGAACTTTTATGTTAAAGTTTTGAACAGCTCATATTTTCCACTCCATATGATGCATTTGATTTATATATGATATTGTGGTAGATATAGGTCCAAGATTAATTCAACAATATCCATCTTTTCACTGCCCATGGCCTTAAGGTCACCTTATTCACAGGTCAGATATACTTCTTAATCATTATACCTAACCCCTCCCCCTCCCCCTCCCCCACCCCCCACTACTGCACCTAGGATTTTGAAATTTGGTACAAACATTTGGTATGACTTGTTGTATTGTGTAAGACAGAATCAGCATCCTCATACTTATCATTCCCTTAATTAGTCCAGTTTTCTTTTTCTCCAATAAAATTTTTTGTCACTGATTACTCAACTCCTATGAGAGCCAGTTTTCAAATTTTGTGTACACCTACTGCAGGTTGAAGTATATTGTGTAAAAGAAAACCACGATGCTGAAATTTATTTTGCCTTCTTTTTTCCTTTTTCCTTTTTTTTCATCTTTCACTTCAATGTAATCCATATGGTTAAATTGTGTCAAAGATTTCTCAGGAACTATTGCACTTAGGATTTTGAAATTTGGTACAAACATTTGGTATGACTACTTGTATAGTGTAAGAGAGAATCAGCATCCTCATGCTTATCATCCCCTTTATTTGTCCATTTTTCTTTTTCTCCATTAATTTTTTTGGTCAAAGATTTCTCAGGAACTGTTGCACCTAGGAATTTGAAATTTGCTACGAACCTTGGGTATGGGTAGTTGTATTGTGTAAGAAAGAATCATTTTCTTTATTTGACCATTTTTATACGCCCGTTTTGAAAAAAAAAGGACGTATTTTGTTATGGCATTGTTCCGGCTATCCGTCCGTCCATCTGTCTCTGTCTGTTTGGTGTAAAAAATCCTTGTGTGCACCATAATTAGGTAACTGTAAAGAATATTTTGATGAAACTTCATAGCAATGTGTGTGCGGTCAAGATGGTGTGTCACATACAAAAATGGTTGCTCTCCCTATCTTACTTTCTGAGTTACTGCCCTTTGATTAGTTTTTACAGACTATCCTTGTGTGCATCATAACTTGGTAACCATATGGAATATCTGAATGAAACTTCATAGCAAAGGGTATATGGCCAAGAGGGCATGTTGCATGCAAAAATGGTTGCTTTCCCTTCCTTACTTTCTGAGTTACTTCCCTTTGACTAATTTTTTTTCAGACCGTCCTTCTTCACGCCATAACTGGTAAACAGTGGCAACATAACAAGCATACGTTTGTAAAAGGCCACATAATTTACGCCTTTGTCTAGCTATATAGATGGAGTACCCTTGTAAAAATGGTAAACAGATGTATTTTGCCCTGCAATGCAATGCTCTTGTTCTTTCTTCTCTCTTAAAAATCCATCACAGAGTTTTCACCTGCTATTAGAACCAGAATCTGCAAAGGATTTTATATACAAGCTGACAATGGTGAAGTATGTTGTGTAAGAGAAAACCAAGATGATGAGATTTTTTTCTTTTTGCCCATCTCTCCCATTCAATACTCAGGGAAATTAGAATCTACAAAATTATGGTTCAATATATACCTCTGATAGCTATGGCCAGGGGTATGTGAGCTTTGCTCACTATTTGCTATATTTAAGTTATAGATCCTTCATGGTGATGGGCAGGCATCTATACAAGTGAGCTCTGCTGTCTGATGACAGCTCTTGTTTTTAAAATTAATGGTGTCCTTGAAACAAGTGTAGCAAGTTGAAGTTTTATTGGCAGTAATGGGAGACGGACTTCATAAGTCAATTGACTTTCTTTTGAATCCCATTGTATAATATTGTAATATAGTAAACACATGTCTTGTATATGTTCAAATATGTTAATATTATACATGAAATAAACGTTTAAACTAATTGGCAATTATGTTTTGTGGAAAGTTTGTATTTTTGTGGTTATCCACCATTTTGGTTGCTGTTGATTGCTGTGGCAACTACTTTGGCAGTTACTCAAAATAAGAAGTCTTTGAACAAGATCACCAATGAAACTGTGGAAGCGATTTAAACCAAACCTGGAGTTAATGTTCACCTTATGCTCCTCTTCCAAGATAGGATTTTAGCCATTTAGTGATTTTGGTCAGTTGCCATGACCGCAAAGTTTTCCATAGACTTCCCTTAAGAAAATTATTAAAAGGCATTTTCTCCAGAATAAAAAAAATATTCTTGACAATACTTAACAGTAATATTATTTGAGTGTTCCAATATTTTTAGGCCCATCCCACTATTTTGTAGCCTGTCCACTATTTTGATTTGTTGCCATAGCAATAACATAAAATTGTTATAGGCAACTGCAGATATTAAATGATTGTTTCATTCAGGTGATTGAATTGTGGCCCATGGGCCCACTTGTATTTATTCTATTTATTCAACACTACTCATAAGTATATCTTTAAAACCAAATCATATGGGCAGTGCCAAGTGAAAATATGTCTACGAGCATTCACAAAGTGCATAGATTCAGATTCATCTCAGGCATCTGGACATTTGGTCTCCATTGATACATTCTATAGTATCCAGTGATTTTGTTAGGGGACAGCAAAAGGCCCTGATCAGACTGAGCGAATGCTTAGGCTGATCTGGGCCTTTGCTGTCCGCATATGTCCAAAGACACATTTTCCCATGGCCTGGCCCATATAATTTTACCATTAAGAGGACTAGATATTCTAGATAGATTTTTGCTATTTTGTGCAAGATAGATAACTTTAGTAACTCCATGCTTGTTTGCCTGCACTCCTAACCCCTTCTGAAAGGGATTATCTCATAAAGGAAAGAGTAGACCTTTTTTTCAGAAGTTGATAAAAACAATATTGATAAAGTTTTCAAAATTTTGTGTATCCATTCTTGTTGGATCAGATGGGTAACTGAATTTATTTAGCAAAGTATTCTGTATACTTTTTGTGTTGCTTGCCAATGACAGCTATTGCAGTCATTGATCTAACTGCTAATGAATTTTAACCAATAGAATAATGATTTTTAAGCATTGCCATGCTGAATAAATGAATAAATAGACCAAATAGATGCCATGCCTAATTTTCAGCTAGTCAGATTATTTAATTCAGGTTGTTGATACGTATTCATATACTTAATGACAAGCAGTGCAGATCTAGATCTTCTTCAGATCTACACTGTTTACAAAGGAAGGGCAGATTTGGGTTCAATGGGACCAGGATTAAATTTTACTGTTTTAATTATTAGAGTCATAGCTAATGCAGCATATTCATCCATTAAGATGTTGCCTCTGTTTTCTTCATGTTTTGATTCTTTCCTACTTTGACAGAAATATGAGACGTATTGCAGAAGTATGGATGGATGACTACAAGAGATTTTTCTATCACACAAAGCCTTCTGCAAGGATGATAGCTGTTGGAAGGTATTCAATCATTTGATCAAATTTATATGGACTGCTTACACTTGGTTTATTGTTTGCCTTACAAGGGAGACAACTTTTGTGACTTCCTGTGCATTAAATCTCTTCAGAAAAGGGTCTACTCTAAAAAGAAGAGGGTCTACTTCAAAAAGAAAGAATTGGCTCTCAAGAAAAGCAAAATAATTTGGACACTTGTCTTCCTCTTGAAAGTGTACTTTAGCTCACCTGAGCTATGCTCAGGATGAGCTATAGTGATCACTTTTTGTCCATTGTCAGTCCGTCCGTCTGTCTG
The DNA here is from genome assembly GCA_964016985.1 of Anodontia alba. Classification (NCBI taxonomy): domain Eukaryota; kingdom Metazoa; phylum Mollusca; class Bivalvia; order Lucinida; family Lucinidae; genus Anodontia; species Anodontia alba. Next base: position 72,622,452 of record OZ024823.1, read on the forward strand.
TGTGTCCATGCCTCTGTCTGTCCCTTAACATTTTCAAACGACTTCTCCTCTGAAGCCGCTGAGCCAATTTTGTTCAAATTTCATATGCAGCCTCATTAGGGTGGGGGAACAAAAGATTGCTAAAATGATTGCGGTCTATTGACCAAGATGGTTGCCATGCCCATATATGATAAAGTCGCCATGCCCATATATGGTAAAAACCTTAAAAATCTTCTTCTCCAGAACAAAGGATGCCATGGGGCTGAATTTTTGCACAAATCATCGGGGATGAGAGTTCTACCAAAGTTGCTATAATATCACTATGGCAAAGTGAAGTTTGCTTCCCTATGCATTTGTATGGGAAAAATGTTGAGAACTTCAAGCGACTTCTCCTCTGAAGCCACCAGGCCAATGTTGCTCAGATTTCATGTGGAGCCACCTTGGGGCAGGGGAAAGAAAGATTGCTAAAACGGTTATGGTCCATTAACCAAGATTGCTGATTTGCCCATATATGGTAAAAAATTTTTAATATCTTCTTCTCCAGAACCTAGGATGCCTTGGGGCTGAATCTTTGCACAAATAATCAGGGACGGGAGGTATACCAAAGTTGCTAAAATGAGGGTTGTGCATTGACATTTGACCTTTTTTACATCCGTTTGAAAAATGGGACATATTATGTTACAGGGTATGGCGCCCGTTCGTCCGTCCATAAACTTTTTAGTTTCCGGCTAACTCCTCCTACAGTTTACATCTGATCAAGCTGAAACTGGGTATATAGACAGATCATGATGTGGAGCAGCGCATATTGTTTCGGGGTTAGTCCACCAAATGTTTGCAGAGTTATGCCCCTTTGAAAATTTCTTTAAACTTTTCATTTCCGGTTAACTCCTCCTACAGTTTACATCCGATCAAGCTGAAACCTGATTTGTAGTTAGACCATGATGTGGAGCAGCGCATATTGTTTCAAGGTTACAGTCCAATAAATATTAGCAGAGTTATACCCCTTTGAAAATTTCTATTAATTTTTTGTTTCTGGCTAAATCCTCCTACAGTTTACATCCGATCAAGCTGAAACTTCATAAATAGTTACACGATGATGTGGAGCAGTGCATATTAGTTCGAGGTTACAGTGTACCAAATATTGGCAGAGCTATGCCCCTTTGAAAGTTTTTGTAAACTTCTTGCAGCATATTGTTTAGAGGTAATAGTGTGCAAATTTTATTTTATAATAGGTATATTTTTTGCAAATAACTAAAGTTATGGCCATATGGGCAAGTTATTTATTTATTTTTTTACATCTTCTTTTATTAGATTTGCAAGGAAATATTGCCATTATTAAATCTTTATAAATACATTTATTTCAAGAGGGTTAAAATAAGAACAAAGAATATGTTGAAATAACCTTTATCAACTCTTCCTGAGTGTTTTAACAAAGTAATAACTATTCACAGTGTTTAACATACACATAAAATAATTTGTGGCGTAAAGGTTGCAGATCAGTGGTTGGAAATTCGAAGAGATGCAATCAATAAGGAGATGCTTTCTCATCTTTTTATGCCACTGGTTTCTACATAGAAACCACCGCAAAGCAACACGGTGTATACACATGATGCTTGCTAAACAACATGGTACTTACACATGCTGTTCTATTAAACAGCACACCGCAAAGTATCACGGTACAGACACATGATACCTGCCAAAACAAAACTCTGCAAAGCATTCCGGTATGTACACAGAATGCCCGCTAAATCATATACACCACCGCTGAGTAAATGGTACATACACATCTACCAGCAAACTGTTGGATGAGAAAGCAGCTCCCAAATATATAACAAGATTTCAGTCAGAATCACATCCCTTCGGAATTTTCCGCCACCCCCAATCAGCAACAGCTAGATTGCATACTAGACTGGAATGTTCCTGCCCATGAGTTATCCAAATAATCCACAGATTTAAAAACAGCTTAGTCTTTCTGATATTGCAATTTATACTTAACACTCATGTATCTGATGATACACTGTAGAACATTAAAGCAGCATAACTGTCTTTCACCAAAATATAACACCATTACTTAATCCACCAGGCAGGAGAATGAAAGGACATGGATGACTGTTCTTTCTGAAATTATAAAAGAAACTGGGCGGCAGTATCCTACCACAAAATAATGACAAACATTGACATAATTATTTATTTTAACCATCTGAAATAATACATAGAGCTACTGTTCTTTAGCTGCAATACTAAATGGTTATTAGTGAATTAAGAATAAAAATTGGGAGGGAGGGCGGGAAAACTTTTTCCTTGCTGCAGCAATCAGCTGTCGTCAGAAAGAGGCTGTTGCACTGGGACCCAGCTGTGCAAAACACTTTCAGTATGTCTACATATAAGCCTGGAACCAATCCTTTACAGTGCTCAAAGGACATGTGTACTGAAATGACCTTACAAGTTGGTACAGTAATCAAAGTACTGAAACAACCCAAATTACCAAAAATGCGAACTGGACTTACTATTTTAATGCTGAAATAAATGGAGCCTATTGTAGATCAATATGCTGTATTATTTCAAGACGGTTAAAATAAGAACAAAGAATATGTTGAAATAACCTTTATCAACTCTTCCTGAGTGTTTTAACAAAGTAATAACTATTCACAGTGTTTAACATACACATAAAATAATTTGTGGCGTAAAGGTTGCAGATCAGTGGTTGGAAATTCGAAGAGATGCAATCAATAAGGAGATGCTTTCTCATCTTTTTATCCCACTGGTTTCTACATAGAAACCACCGCAAAGCAACACGGTGTATACACATGATGCTTGCTAAACAACATGGTACATACACATGCTGTTCTATTAAACAGCACACCGCAAAGTATCACGGTACAGACACATGATACCCGCCAAAACAAAACTCCGCAAAGCATTCTGGTATGTACACAGAATGCCCGCTAAATCATATACACCACCGCTGAGTAAATGGTACATACACATCTACCAGCAAACTGTTGGATGAGAAAGCAGCTCCCAAATATATAACAAGATTTCAGTCAGAATCACATCCCTTCGGAATTTTCCGCCACACAAACCAATAATTTGGTTTGCCCCAAAATTCCACCGCAAACAAAACTGGTGTTCACAACTGATCCTGCAGAGCCTCCCGAATGTCTAACATTAAAATATCAGAACCAATATCAGATAGATGTACGCCATCTGGTTTATATAAGCCCGGTGTGTCAGATGTAATTTCTGGATGATCAATAAAGACCCCCCTACCATTGTATTTTATAAAGCGACGAATCACTCTATTAATGAATTTTCGTTTGGATTCCATTTTGTCTGGAACCTGTGTTCCTGACCATACAATACGAGGCAACATAGCAGAAACGAAAATGGCACTGCTAGTGAATGTTTGAACTAGATTACTTAAGTCATCCTTCATATTATGGATCAAGACCACCCCTTTCTGATAAGCTAAGTCATTGGAACCAACATGAACCACTATTGCCTTTGGAGCAGCATTATGGAGAGCAGCATACTGAATCTTTGGTAGAAGCTGTTGCCATTTCATGCCGCCCTGACCCATCCACTTGACTTTCTGAACTTTGGAAGCGCCAACCGTACTTTCAAGCTGCCTGGTTCTGGCTCGGGCTGCTAATCTATTTATGTAGGAGTCCCCTACCAACCATACATCTGGAAATCAAAATTTATGATGCAAATTATCAATAGGGCTAAGGAGCAATGAGCAAGTCCGCTTTATAGTCTTATGTACTTGAGAAATGAATTGGACTGCCATCTGCCCATTTTCTTGATAGTCTCATACGATACGCCTTTGCTGGCTAACCACGAAGCGGCCCCAATACGGAAGGAATGCGTTCTGAAATGTGTTGTTGGTAGATTCAGAGCAGTTATAGCTTTATTTAAAACTGCCCCAAATTGATATCTTGTAAGAGGTTGCCCATTAATATGACAAAAAAGATATACTGATTTGTGAGGTCTAATTTTGAGAAACGCTTCCATGGCCAATAATGGACATTCTGTAGATTCAATAGCTGGAATGTCAGTTATATATGGTTTTCCTGTTTGATTGCATTTGGCCTTACGCTGGCGGATTCGTAAAATATTTTGCCCAGCTTTGGTGGTACATAATACATCAGGTACTTGCAATGGTTGATCAGGTTGCTGTGACGATGTAAATACCAACTCACTAACACGGAACAAACCAAAAAATGCCAAACGGTAAGCTGCTCTAAATAAAAGTGTTTCATACTCAGAAATGCAGATATTCCCCAAAATTTTACAAATAGCAACCAGAGTATTATACATAATTGGCATACGGTTATCAGGATTGGCTCTAAGACGCTTGTAGCCTTCAAGCATTTTTGAAATGGCAAAAGTGGAAGTGTTATCAAAATTATGGTTAATTTTATGTTGAAAGCTAATAGCAGATATGTGCATGGCAGCTGTTGATGGGGCATAACCATTGTGGAAAAGATAAGTAATATAAGCATGAATATGAGTTTCAGGTACTGGCCACTGCAAAGGGAGAGCATAATTAGATCTAAAAGTTGAAAAGTTTGCCAATGCAGTAGCATAGCATATGTATTAACTGACAAACTTGCAGTCACAAGCTGGTGGGCTCCTGATTGAAGACGCTCCAAAGATGGTCTGGAACAGGCTCTGGCTCTGGTTCGGCTTCTGGGGCCAACTGTCGAAAGCGATTCATCTGCAATCGAGATAAACTGTCCGTCACGGCATTCCGAGAAGTTGATAAATGTTCCGCTTTGAGAACAACATTCAGCTGCAAACATTTTAATGTGATGATTCTGACCAAGACCATGACATACTCTGCCTTTGACGTTTGCGAATTCAAGATATGAACAACTGCCTGATTGTCACATTTGAATAGAATCTTTTTGTTGCTGAGATGCTGACCCCAGATTTCAAGAGCAACAAAAATGGGGAACAATTCAAGTACTGTAATGTCATCAGTAATACTGCGGTGAAACCATTCAGCAGGCCACAGACCATATGTCCATTTTCCCTGAAAATAAGCTCCAAAGCCTTTACCATAACTTGCTGAACTGTCCGTAAACAAACATAAGTCAGCATTTGACAGCCAAAACCTGTCATGAAAGACAGAGACACCATTAAACGATTTGAAAAATGTCAGCCATGTTTGCAAATCTAACCTCATTGCCTTGGAAATCCGAATATGATGATAAGGCTTTGTAATACCCCTTGTAGCATTTATCAGCCGGCGGCAAAAAGGACGACCAGGAACGATAGCCCGGCACATGAAATTCAGTGAGCCAAGAAGAGACTGCATAACCTCCAGTGTAATACTGGACTTACGTAATATTTCTTCAATAAGACTTTGTAGTTTCATAATTTTGTCCTTTGGAATTCGTACCTCCATAAGAATTGAATCAAGTTCAAATCCCAAGAAAATGATGATTGTTTGAGGCCCTTCTGTCTTTTCATCTGCAACAGGCACGCCCATTTTTCCACAAGTCTTGAAAAGGAAGTCATAATTTCTTGACAGTCAGTTGTGCCAGCTTCACCCCCAAACAAAAAATCATCCAAGTAATGTTCAAGTTCACCCACTGTGCATGATTCTCTTACAGCATAATGTAAGAAATGGGCAAATTTCTCCTATAATGCACATGAATATGAAAGTCCAAAAGGTAAGCAACGGTCAAAGAAGTATTGACCATCAAACATAAAACCTAACAGGGGAAAATCATCTGGGGAGATAATCATTAGGCGAAATGCATTTTTTATATCAGCCTTGCCTAGCAGAGCACCTTTTCCCAATTTCTGAATCATTTTAACAGCTTGATCAAATCTAGTATATTGGACACTGCAAAATTCAGGGTCAATATAGTCATTGATTGAATCCCCCTCTGGATATGATAGATGGTGTATTAAACGATATTCACCTGGCTGTTTTTTGGGTACCAAACCCAGAGGAGAAACCCTAAAATCAGTGAAAGGTACAGTTTGAAAAGGGCCAGCAACTCTTCCTGCTTCCAATTCTTTCGTGATTTTTTGCCTGACAATATCAGGGGCTTTATTTGCTGAAGGTAAATTTTTTGATATGACCAATTTTCGAGGACCTTCAAAGTTAATGTGAAAGCCATTTTTAAACCCATTTTTCAACTCTTCCGCTGTTTGTCTGTCTGGATATTCTTGCAATTCCTTCTCAAAGGCAGATAAATCTACAGGAGTGGAGCCGAGCTCAAATTTATTTCCGTTTGAATGGACCACGAAAGGAGGACCTTTGAGTGTGATCTATTTCAGTGTTCTTATTTGCAGTGAATGCATTCTGTTGTAAATTTTGACTGTGTCTGGGACATTGGTTTTCAGAATGGTCCCCCTTACATGCCAAACAAACATGAGAAAATCTACAATTTTTGAAATAGCATTTGCCTTTGTTATAATCAAAACATACGCCAAGTGCAAGACGAGACTGATTTGAGTGGCCAGCAAAGCTAGGCTTAGATTGAAAGGTAGTTGTTTCTAGCTTGTTTGTGTTTGTCATTAATTTAAGCCACAAATCTGAATAAATTTTATTCCACGGCTCCTGTTTTAAAGCTTGCCTTGTCCTAAATTCAGCATCATATTCTCGCCATGCTAAATTTTGACACCTGCTTTCAGCCTCTCTGATGGTGCTCAGGTACTGAATTAATTCAAAAACTTTATCCTGATACTTTTTCAAATATATAGTCATGAATATTAAAAAAGCATCTGTCCACTCCCTGATATTGGTTATTTCTTTTAATACTTTAGGGCGTGTTTGAATTTGGCCATGTTCATTTATAAATAAATTACCAGATTCCTCCCCATGCCTTTTTTGATTTTTCTTTAACAGAGAAGCCAAATTTATATATTCATTTTTCCATATCTTAATACAAATATCTTGCGGAACATACATCGCAATATCATCATCAGCACAACGTACATCCGGCATCTGAAAGTCAGACTGAGTGTTTTGTGCAATTGTTTGTGCTAGAGGGGTCCCCTGAACCCCCAAAGCACTAGTCCAAGTATTTAACATACTGGACCCTGTAGCATTAATCTCAGGTGAGTATGACACTTGGTTACCTGACTGTTGAACCCCGCCATCACCACATAACCTTACAATTTCTGGTGTTCCTGTTGCCCCCGGTTGAGGGCATGGCTCATTTGCTGCTGTTTGTAGCTGATTTTGTTTTGCTTGGCCCCTAGCCTGACCCTTCCTAGCCCTCTTTCTAGGTGGCATGATTATGGAGGCACCAAGATAATCTCAAAATTGGGCTTGAAATGTTCAAAAAGTTGAAAAATTTGCCAAAAAACTGGACTGAAAACTTTTTCCTTGCTGCAGCAATCAGCTGTCGTCAGAAAGAGGCTGTTGCACTGGGACCCAGCTGTGCAAAACACTTTCAGTATGTCTACATATAAGCCTGGAACCAATCCTTTACAGTGCTCAAAGGACATGTGTACTGAAATGACCTTACAAGTTGGTACAGTAATCAAAGTACTGAAACAACCCAAATTACCAAAAATGCGAACTGGACTTACTATTTTAATGCTGAAATAAATGGAGCCTATTGTAGATCAATATGCTGTATTATTAAATGATACAGAATTAAGAAGCTTGACTAATATCAAAACTTATAAACATAATTCTTTTTGGATTTTTTTTAATACTCTTCTGAGTAGGCTCCCTTAAAGAACAAAATAAAATCAGTATAAAACAAGTTAAAGGTTTCTTGCAGCATATTTTTTGGTTGTTTATTTTTGTTTTGTTATTGTTTGGTCCGATATTGAAGATTAGGAAAAACAAATCAGCCAAAGGCTCATATGAGCTTATAATATAGCCATGCTTCTGTCATGTGTCCTCCGTCCGAAAGCACTTCTCCCTAGATGCAACAAACTTCTCCCTATTTTCCCAGGAGGAAGAAATCACTTCTCCCTTAATTTCTTGGCCAGCTTGGACCCTTAGGTTACAGTTCACCAAATATCAGCAGAGCTATGCCCCAATGAAAGTTTTTAAACTTTTTTTTTGTAATTCTACTTACAGTTTATATCTGGAGCACTGAATTATACAGGAGCCAGTTTATGTCCTACATCTTATTACCTGCCACGGGCGTATAATGCCCCGCTTGGCGGAGCTCTTGATACATAGAGGTCAAGTTTGCTTCCCTATTTTGTATGGGCCCCATACATTTGTATTGGAAAAATGTTGAGAACTTCAAACCACTTCTCCTCTGAAGCTGCCATGCCAGTTTTGCTCAAATTTCATGTGGAGCCTCCTTGGGGCAGGGGAACGAAAGATTGCTAAAAGGTTTGCGGTCCATTGACCAAGATGGCCACCATGCCCCATATATGGCAAAAACCTTTAAAAATCTTCCCCAGAACCAACTTAGCCCGGGGCTCAGTCTTTGCACAAATCATGGGGGATGGGAGGTCTACCAATATTGCTATAATGATGGTCCTACGTTGACCTTTGACCTTTTTATGGCAAGGTCAAATTTGCTTCCCCATGCATTTGTATGGGCCCTATACATTCATATGGGAAAAAAATGTTGAGAATTCATGTTTTGGACATCTCCTCTAAAGACTATGATCCTATTGAGTTGAAATTTGATAAGGAGCATCGGGGCACCTAGTAAACACAAAATATCTAAAACTGAGCAGATGGAAAATCCAAGATGGCCACCACAGCCACCATCTTGAAAGTCTTCGACAGCTCTTTTCAAACCTTTGGTCAGTTTGAGCCAAAACTTGCTCTGTAGCAACATAACAACTTCTGGATCAAAATGAGCTAAAATCGTGTCGATAGGAAATCCAAGATTGCTGCCACAGCCACCATCTTGAAAATCTGTTTTGGACATCTTCTCACTAACCACAAGGCAAACTAAGTTGAAACTTACATGATTTGAGTTGAAACTTACATTGTTGCAACAGAATGACTTGTTGATCAAAAATACATAATATTTTGCTGATCAGAAATCTAAGGTGGCCGTCACAGGTGCCGTCTTGAAGACCAGTTATTGACTTATCCTTCTGAACCATTGGGAGATTTGAGTTGAAACTTAAACTGTAGCAACAGGATGACCTCTAGACCAAAATAGCTAAGATTGTGCCATTCGAAAATCCAAGATGGCCACCACGGCCGCCATCTTGTTTTTAAATGTCTTTTTCTCTGAAACCGCTTGATCAGTTTTTACCAGATTTCACATGGGGCTTTTCTGTCAAAAGGGTATTGACAATTTGTTTAAATGGTTCTGCGTCTCATTGAACAAGATGGCTGCCATGCCCATATATGGTAAAAATACTTCAAAATTGGAGACACAAGGTCTACTAAGTTTTTTAAATGATGGTCGTTGGTTGACCTTTGACCTTTTTATGGCAATGTCAAATTTGCACCCCCATACATTTGTATGGGGAAAATGTTGAAAAATCGTTTTTTAAATGGATAATAAAGACTAATGGCTGAAACTTACAATGTCAAAATTTGGTGGGGGTGGGGGTGCTATCGCCCTTGCCCTTGGGCTATATACTTGTATAAAATTGTGAAATGTTTAAATGTCTTCTTCTCTGAAACAGATTGAACTGTTTTCACTAGATTTCACATAGTTCAGATAGGGCCTTCTGTCCAAAGGATATTAACAATTTGTTCAAATGGTTATGCCCCATTCAACAAGATGGCTGCCATGCCCACTTAGAAATATTCTTCTTCAGAACTAAGAAAGTTTTGAGGTTGAATCTTGGTATGCAGCATCAAGGACTCAAAGTCTACTAAGTTTGGTGAAATGTTGGTACTAGAATGACCTTTGACCTTTTAATGATATGGTCAAATTTGTATCCTGGTTGCTGTGGCAATACTGGAAGAAGTTGCATGGCATTTGCAGATATGCAATAGCTGTTTTCTCAAGTGAGCGAATTGTGGCCCATGGGCCTCTTGTTTTCATTAAAGATTGGTTAAAAAGAACAAAAAAATCATTATCAGTGAATTTTGCCTGAATAGTAGAGTGCACAAGGATCATTTCACAGAAAAGGAAACTTTGTAGACTTAGTCAGGGTCAAGTAGGTAGGTGTTGCATGTAAAGGCTTGACAAGTCTCACAGCCTTATTATGCCCCCAACTTCAAAGAATTTGGAGGGGCATATTGCTTTTGGGTCATATGTCTATTCATCTGTCCATTAGTCACACTGTGCATACAATCAAGAATGGTTAATGATAGGATCTTAGTGTTATATAATTATGCAGTAAGGATGGAAAATAAGTGGACCAGTATTTCTATGCCCCTCTAACTTCCATTGTTATGCCCCCAACTTTGTGAAAGTTGGAGGGACATACTGCTTTTGGGTCATTTGTTTGGACATCCTTCCTACCATCCATTCATAGCTTTTCTTCAGAGCAAGATACTTTAATAACTATTTGAGCTAGGGCCTTGAAACTTGGGGAGCTTATTGGAGCTGAGGATTAGATCACCTGATTAACTTTTGAAAAAAACAACAACAAAAAAACAGGTTAATTTTGGCAGATTTATGTCCCTTTCAACTTTCCTTTCAATTTTATATGGACAAGCATATAGTTGGGGGCATAGTGTTTTTTAAACACTTTCTAGCTATACCCCGCATTTTGAGAATGGCTTGGTATTATCCCGTGTCTGTCCGTCAATCCATCCGTCTGTCCACACTTCATTTTGGGATAACTCCTCCAACAGTTTTCATCAGATTGCATCCAAACTTGGTGGACAACTAGACCATGAGGTGGTACAGCCCATATTGTTTTGAGGTTACAGTACCAAATTCTGATAGAGCTATTACACTTTTTAATGATTTTTCAGACTGAACCTGTTGTTTCAAGGTTAAGTCCTCCTACAGTTTTATTGGCTCGCGTTGAAACTTGGTGACAGTTAGACCATGAGGTGGTACTGCACATGGTGTTTCGAGGTTACATTACACCAAATTATGAAAGAGCTATTACACTTGTTAACGATTTTTCAGACTTTGACTTTTGTTTCCAGATAACTCCTCCTACAGTTTTCATCTGATCGAGTTGAAACATGTTGGACAGTTAGACTCTGAGGTCATGCAGCACATATTGTTGCAAGGTTACACTACACCACATTTTGATAGAGTTATAGCTCTTTAAAGATTGTTCAAGCATGATTTCATTTCCAGCTTACTTCTATAGTTTTCATCTGATCAAGCTGCTATTTGTATTTGTATGTTGTTGGATAGAAAGATGATAAGGAGAATTGCAGCGAGGTTATGTATACAGTACACCAAATTTCCATACTCTTTCAAGGTTACAGAACACCAAATTTTCATAGAGATTACTTATTAAAGCATCCTCACTTGCTGTCAGGCTAACTCCTACAGTTTTCACCAGTACCAGTTAAAACTATGATGTGATACAGCACATATTGTTTAGAGGTTACAGTACACCAGTTTTTTGTTAGAGATATTACACATCAAACACAGCCATCTTCTCTACATACTTTGTTACCCTGCAGTGGCCAGGTATCATGCATAGTCTGTGATGCGTTTTGTGTCGCCTGGGTAGCATGGCAGACACATAGGGATCATGTTGTCTGTCGGCGTCAGCGTCATCGGTGTCTTCACACTTTTCTTTTCCGTTCAATAACTTTTGAAGGGATGCATTTCCCTCTTTTAAATATGGTCTTGTATCCTTGCATGTTACGAAATGGAAGGTGATCATATTAACCATGGTAAAGCTCAAGTGGAAAGTTCTTGAGTCATGACCCTTTGTCCACATTTATAAAAAACGCATATTTGATAATCCCAATGCTGGCAATCCCTTGTTGTCAGGGAAAATTCAGCCATTAGCCTTTTAATATTCTGTGTTGATACTATGTTTCCATTGATTGTAGTGTGATGGAAAGAAGATCATTGAGAGGTCACTTGAAGTGTAGAAGTTTTAAATGGTTCCTCGATAATGTCTATCCAGAACTACAGTAAGTGAAAATATCTGTTGTTACTATATTTGCAGTTTTACATTGCATTTCAGTTAGTTGCATTATTCTTGAAACTGGACATGATAATAAACTAGTCATGTGGTAATATGTACTTTTATTTCAGTCAGTTTCATGTTGCATTTTTATCAACAGGTAACTGCATTCAAAAGAGAGGACATATTTTAATTTTCTTAAAAATTGTTATTTTCTAGAAGGCTAATTACCTTTTACCAACAGAAATGCATGTTTACACATGCTGGTGTGTGTTGGAATTATAAAGTAAAGCTGGTCAAACAAGCTCTAGGAGGCCTTCAATCAGACGAGGATTTGTACGTATAGAATCGAGCCAAGAATAAATATATTGTAATATATATTGCAATATGGATTTGCCATATTGCAATATGCTTTTTATGTATTGTTGCATCCCTAATGTATATAAATCTACAAGTTTTACAATATACACTACATATTAGAGTTAGGAGATTACCGGTGTAACAGGCCGGTTCTTCAACTAGTTTCTTCCCCTGAGGGAAGAAACTAACTAGTTGGTTTCTTCCCCCACCCCCACCACCTCTTTTTCAACATAAGGCTGAACTAGTTAAATACATGAAATAAATGGTGGTTAATCATAAAATAAGTTAATGTTGATAAGCTAGAAGGTTTTATCATTTCTGCAAAGACATTGACTAGGGTGGGGGAAGAAACCGACCAGTTGGTTTCTTCCGTCCCCCCCACCCCCACCCCACTACCACTTTGGACTTTTTAGCTCACATGAGGCGAAAGCTCAAGGTGAGCTATTGTGATCACTCACCGTCCGTCGTCGTCATTGTCTGTCCGTCCGTCCACAATCTTTAAACAACATCTCCTCCTAAACCACTGATTGGATTTTTACCAAACCACAGGAATGATCCTTGGTTGGTCCTCTTTCAAAGTTGTTCAAATGGTTCCAGTCCATTGCATATCTAGGTCACAGGAGCTAAAAATAGATTTTTTAACTAAAAACTTAAAAAATTATTGTCAGAAACCACTGGACCGATTTCAATATAATTTTGCAGAAATGTTCCTTTGGTGATCCTCTACCAAGATTGTTCAAGCCATTTGGATTCGTCAAAAAACATGGCCACCAGGGGGCGGGGCTTATTTTCCCTATATATCTATATAGAAAACTTTAAAAATCTTCTTGTCAGAAACCACTGGACCGATTTCAATATTATTTTGCAGAAATGTTCCTTTGGTGATCCTCTACCAAGATTGTTCAAGCCATTTGGATTCGTCAAAAACATGGCCACAAGCCATTTGGATTCGTCAAAAACATGGCCACCAGGGGACGGGGCTTATTTTCCCTATATATCTATATAGAAAACTTTAAAAATCTTCTTGTCAGAAATCACTGGACCGATTTCAATATAATTTTGCAGAAATGTTCCTTTGGTGATCCTCTACCAAGATTATTCAAGCCATTTGGATTCGTCAAAAAACATGGCCACCAGGGGGCGGGGCTTATTTTCCCTGTATATCTATATAGAAAACTCTAAAAATCTTCTTGTCAGAAACCACTGGACCGATTTCAATATACTTGTTGCAGAAATGTTCCTTCGATGATCCTCTACTAAGATTGTTCAAGCCATTTGGATTCATCAAAAAACATGGCCACCAGGGGGCGAGGCTTTTTTTCCTTATATATCTATTTAGAAAACTTTAAAAATCTTTCTTGTCAGAAACCACTGGACCGATTTCAATATAATTTTGCAGAAATGTTCCTTTGGTGATCCTCTACCAAGATTGTTCAAGCCGTCATGATTCGTCAAAAAACATGGACGCCAGGAGGCGGGGCTTATTTTCCCTATATATCTATATAGAAAACTTTAAAAAAATCTTCTTGTCAGAAACCACTGGACAGATTTCAATATAATTTTGCAGAAATGTTTCTTTGGTGATCCTCTTGCTAAAATGATGGTTCTATGTTGACATTTGACCTTTTTACCTCCAAGGTCAAATTTGCTTCCCCATGCATTTGTATGGGCCATGTACATTTATATTGAAAGTATCGAAGTGACTTGTAGATCAACAGTAGTTAACATTGTTCTGATTGGAAATCTAAGATGGCCTTCATCTTGTTTATATTTATTATATTTCCCTGCCACTGTGCTGTTTACATGTATAAAATCAATTCTGTTAAATACTTTTTGAGTTATGGCCCTTTGTAATTTTGGGCAATTTTACCTTGTCAGCAAAATATCTAAAAAAAACGTTGGAGCTAGAGCCTTGAAACTTGATGAATAGACTGGTAGTGATGAGTAGACAACCTGATTAACTTTTGAAGAAATTTTGAACAATACTTCTTGAGTTATGGCCCTTTGTAATTTTTGGCATTTTTACCTTGTCAGGAAAATATCTCAAAAAGTATTAGAGCTAGAGCCTTGAAACTTAATAAATGGATTTATAGTGATGAGTAGATGACCTGATTAACTTTTGAAGAAATTCTGAAAAATACTTCATGAGTTATGGCCCTTTGTAATTTTGGGCACTTTTACCTTGTCAGCAAAATATCTCAAAAACCGTTGGAGCTAGAGCCTTGAAACTTGATGAATAGACTGGTAGTGATGAGTAGACAACCTGATTAACTTTTGAATAAAATTTTGAAAAATACTTATTGAGTTATGGCCCTTTGTAATTTTTGACATTTTTATGTTGTCAGCAAAATATCTCAAAAACTGTTAGAGCTAGAGACTTGAAACTTGGTGAATTGATTGGTAATGATGAGTAGATGACCTGATTAACTTTTGTGTAAATTCTGAAAAATATTTTGTAAGTAATGGCCCTTTGTAAATTTGGGCATGTTTCCCTTGTCAGCAAAATATTTAAAAACTATTGAAGCTGGAGCCTTGAAACTTGATGAATAGATCGGTAGCGATGAGTGGATGACCTGATTATGCCCCTAGTTTCAAATGAAATTGATGAGGCATATTATTTTGCCTTCGTTTGTCCGTCCGTCCGTTTGTCTGTTCATCAAGCTTTTTTGTGCATGCCATATCTTAAGAACCCTGCATACTAGGGTTTTGAAACTTTATATTTGGGTTCCCAATGAAAAAGTAGCTGCCCTGTATGTTTTTCCTTGTCCAGCATGTTTGTTTAGAGATATGCCCCTTTGAAAAAAATCAGAATTAAATCTTGTGAGCAAGATATCTTGAAAAGTATTTAAGCTAGGTTCTTGAAATTCAACATAGTGAGTGGGAATGATGTGTAAATTACCTGATTATATTTTGAGAGAATTTCGTGAAAATATTGATTAAGTTACGGCCCTTTGCGGTTCTGCGCATTTTGACCTTGTCAGCAAGATGTCTTGAAAAGTACTTAAGCTAGGGTCTTGAAACAATATATGCTGATTGGGGATGATGTGGAGATTACCTGATTTGTTTTTTTAGGGAATTCCATGAAAAATTGAGGTAGTTATTGCCCTTTGTTGTTCTGGGCATTTTGACCTTGTCAGCAAGATATCTCAAAAAGTATTTCAGCCAGAGCCATGATATTTGATATACTGATTGGGATTGAGGAGGAGATCACCTGATTAAATTTTGAACCAATTAAATGAAATGTTGGAATTATGGTCCTTCGCAATTTCTGGCCATTTAATGTCGTTGCTTTATTGTGTATAGCATAAGTTTAGAACCATGTATGCTAATGTTTTGAAATTTCATATTTTGATTCCTCATGAAAAAATCGGTGACCCGTATTTTTTTCTTATCCCAATTATATCTCCTATTTTAGAGTTATTTCCCTTTGATAAAATAACATTGAAATCTCATATATTTGTATTGTTGTTACCATCATGGGCAAGCAGTGTTGGAGTCAAGCAGTCTTAGAGTCAGGCAGTTGGGGGCATAGTGTTTTACAAACACCAGCTCTAGTTTAAATAATCATCATAAATATTGCTCAAAATGTTTGTCTTGATGATTTCTAGTAGATTTCTAGGTCTAGTTTAAAACTGGGTCACTTGATATCAGAAACTAGGTCACCTGGCCAAATCAAAGGAAAACCTTGTTGATGCACTAGAGGTCACATTTTTGAAGTGATCATGATGAATCTTGCTCAAAATGTTTGTCTTGATGATTTCAAGGTGATGTATATTTTTCTATCCAGTGACTTTCTTTAGTTTTTCCGTTTAGGTCAGTTTCTCAGTAATTATTGGTCCTACAGAGTGATATTTGGTACTTGTGAAGTGTTTGTGTTTAGGTCAGTTTCTCAGTAGCTATTGCTCCTACAGCCAGTGATACTTAGTACATGCATACATCTTAGCATGGCCTCTTGAGTGCAGTCATCCATATTTGACCTTGACCTTTATTTCACAGTCCATTAGACATGCTACATTGTCTTACTTGTTAATATAATCATTTTGAAATTTGATCAGAATGTTTGCCTTGATCAGTTCTAGATCAGGTTCTCAAAGTGCTATAATGCTCAGGTGAGCATTACAGGGCCATCATGGCCCTCTTGTCACAAAACACCTTGACTGGAGGGTGCAGGGGAAGAAACTGACTAGTTGGTTTCTTTCCCCCCCACCCCATAACTCTGGAAATTTTTTTCAACATGAGGCTGAACTAGTTAAATACATGTACATGAAATAAATGGTTGTAAATCATAAAATAATGTTGATAAGTTAGAAGGTTTTATCGTTATGGCAAAGAGCCCTGATCAATTGGGGAAGAACTCACTAGGGTGGGGGAAGAAACTGACTAGTTTGGTTTCTTCCCCCCCACCCCTATCCCCCCTCTCCCACCCACCCTCTTAGACTTTTTATGCCCCCACCTACCAAAGGCAGGAATGGGGCATATAGCGGTTTGCCGTGATGTTACGTGCGTACGTGCATACGTGCGTATGTGCCTATGTCACGTTCGTAACCAGGTTCAAGTTTACCTGCAAGTTTAGGTGCAATTTTATGTCCGCATTTCTCTTGCAGCTTATAACTTTCATATCTTTTGGGGTAGAAAGTTGAAACTTAGTATGATACTTACCTAGAGCAAGACCTTTCAATGCATGGTACCATTGCCCCAGGGTCTTGCCCCTGGGCAGGGCTAGGGTCAAAATATATAACAGGTCACCAAGAAAACATACAAAAATGTGACTAAAAATATCACTTTGGTATCATTGGTGAGGTTGAAGAGTTAAAATTTAGCACAATAATTACACAGAGGAAAGCTGTTTAGTTGTTGATGAAAAGGCAAGTTTTAGGCCACTGATTCTGGATGGGGATGGGACTACTGGGTGGGGCCAAACACAGGTTCAAGTTTACTGCAAGTTTAGGTGCAATTTTACGTCCGCGTTTCTCTTGCAGCTTATAACTGTCATACCTTTTGAGCTAGAAAGTTTAAACTTGGTATGATACTTACCTAGGGCAAGACCTTTCAATGCATGGTACCATTGCCCCAGGGTCATGCCAGTGGGCGGGGCTAGGGGTCAAAATATATAACAGGTCACCAAGAAAACATACAAAAATGTGACTAAAAATATCACTATGATAACATTGGTGAGGCTGAAAAGTTAAAATTTAGCACAATAATTATTACACAGAGGAAAGCTGTTTAGTTGTTGATGAAAGGGCAAGTTTTAGGCCACTGATTCTGGATCGGGGTGGGGCTACTGGGTGGGGCCAAAGAAAATGTAAAAGTATTAAATATGTAATGTCTCAGATCCCAACCCCTAAACCTATGTATTGTTGTTCCTTATGATGAGATGCATTCAATGTCACATACCTTGTCACCACTGGGATCATGCCCCACCCTGCCCTGCCCTTTCATTTCATCAAAGGCCAAGGGGGTGGTCGGGTGGTGCGAAGGTGCTGTGTATCTTACATCACTGGGGCGTCCAACTGATATTGGCTTACAGTTGGGCAAGGCCTGCTATCCTTGTAGTGGGTAAGGGTAGAGGGGGAATGTTTTTATTTCTTCTGTTTCTTCACTTTCATTCCTGTTCCTCTTTCTTCCCTGTCCCTCTCTTTCATCTCCTCTACTCTCTCTTCTTATCTCTTTTCTCCCTTTCTCTGGGAGATGACACAAAATGACCCTCAAGGGTTGACGTGTCGTTAAACCCCAACACAATCAATCAATCATCAAAGGCCAAATATCTCAGAAACTATTCAGATCCCCACCCCTAAACCATATATATTATTTTTCATTATGATAATATGCATTCAATGACACATACCTTGTGTCCCTCAGGGATCACATTGTTTCAACTTAATTTTTATCCCCCGACCGATAGGTTCGGGGGATATAGCGATCGCCCTGGCATCCGTCTGTAGACGAAATCTTGTGCGGCCCATAACTCCTATACCCTTTGAGCTATTTTCATGAAACTTTGTCAGATTGTAGAGGGCATTGGGTAGGAGTGTCGGGTGCAAGAATGACAACTCTAATCGACTTGGTTCAGGAGTTATCTCCCATAGTCTCCCAAAATTGTAAAATTTTGAGCAGACCATAACTCTGAAACCCTTTAAGATATTTTCATGATACTTCACCAATATGTAGAGGACATTGAGTAGGTGTGTCGCGTACAAGAAAGACAACTCTAGCTGACTCCGTTTTGGTGTTACTTCCCATAGTTGTTAAATCTTGTGCAGCCCATAACTCTAAAACCCTTTAAGTTATTTTCATGATACTTCACCATTAGGTAGAGGACATTGAGTAGGCGTGTTGCGTACAAGAAAGACAACTCTAACTGACTGCGTTCTTGAGTTATCTCCCATAGTTATAAAATCTTGTGCAGGCCATAACTCAATAACCCTTTGAGATATTTTCATGATACTTGATCAAGTTATAGAGGACAGTGAGTAGGTGTGTCACATACAAGAACAACAACTTTAGCTGACTCCGTTTTGGGAGTTATCTCCCATAGTTGTTAAATCTTGTGCGGCCCATAACTCTAAAACCCTATAAGTTAATTTCATGATACTTCACCAATAGGTAGAGGACATTGAGTAAGGGTGTCACGTACAAGAATAACAACTCTGACTGCGTTCTGGAGTTATCTCCCATAGTTATGAAATCTTGTGCAGGCCTTAACTCAATAACCCTTTGAGATATTACCTTGATACTTAATCAAGTAGTAGAGGACATTGAGTAGGTGTGTCACATACAAGAACAACAACTCTAACTGACTCAATTCTGGAGTTATCTCCCATAGTTGTTAAATCTTGTGCAGGCCATAACTCTTAAACCCTTTGAGATATTTTTATGATACTTCATCAAGTTGTAATAATGTACACAAAAGACAAGTCTGACTCCATTTTGAGTTATCTCCCATAGTTGTTAAATTTGCTGACAGTCATAGCTTGTCTACCAGTTGAGATTTTTTGGTGATAATTAATAAGGATGCTTAGAGCATTAAGAAGGAGAGTTGCATTTAAAAATTGTAACTATGGGTTACTCGTTACTCCATTTATTTTCAATTATCTCCCCTGGTGGTAAAATCTTGTGCAGGCCATAACTCTTTAACCAGCGGAGACATTTTAATGATAGTTAGTAGAGATGCTAAGAACATAAACTAAGTGTGTCACAATATGTAAGGACAACTCTGACCTACGGGGTTTTGGAGTTACCTCCCATACTTATACTGCGGATACAGATTTATCAGCAATGCATGCAGCAGGCTTTATTTTTCTCATTATTTTTGGATTCTTTGTTGAAAATCACATACTAGCGAACACAAAATTGAGTTTCTCAGACTAACGGTTGAAGAGTTACAGGCCTTGCAGGCAAATGGCCTTATATTTCTCATTATTTTTGGATTCTTTGTTGAAAATCACTTACTAGTGAACACAAAATCCAGTTTCTACGACTTACAGTTTGAGAGTTATAATCTTTGCAGGCAACAGGCCTTGTTTTTCTCATTATTTCCGGATTCTTTGTTGAAAATCACTTACTAGCAAACAAAACATCCAGTTTCCATGACCCCTGACAAGTTTCTTTCTTCACCCCCACCCCCCACCACCACCACCCCACCTCTGGGAATTTTTTCAACATCAGTCTGAACTAGTTAAATACCACCACCTTTCTCTGACCTCTAACTATTAAAGTTTGACATACCTGTATATAGCTAGGAGAATGTCATACAGACAAAAAAAAAAAAAGAGTCCAAGGAAGGTTTGAGGGGGGGGGGGGGGGGGGGGGGTGGAGGGTGGGGAGGGGGGGTGGGGTTGGGAAAGAACTAACTACTCACTTTCTTCAACTGGTCCATTCCCCCAGAGGAAGAGTTGGACGGGGGGAGAAACTGACCATTACACCGGTATTAGACTGATGAGTCTTACATGTTAATGCTCAGCCATCTGTGTAAACTTTTCAGCAGATGACATTGAAATATTTTTTCCAGAAATCAGGTTTTGACATTTCATACAAATTATCTCTAATGCAGACATTTTGCATGAAATGTCTGATCCTGTTTTCTGGGAAAAATAAAAAAAATATGACCAATTTGTTGACTGCTGATTAGCCAAGAGAGTGATAAAGGTTAAACCCAGCAAATCTCCAGTGACTGATGGGTCTTTTTGAAGCTTTTTGAAGCATACAATTCAACTTCTTAATATTAAGGCAAGGTATAATGATAATCACTTACTTTGAGTAATGGTAGATAAAATGTATCAAAAAGAACTTGAGCTAAACAAAGCTAATCTTCTAATATATGAGATCTATTTCTGGATTTTAATTTATGAAAATCTGATGATATTATCTCTGCAGGAAAGTCTTTGGAACCCAAATGTTATGATGATTTAGTCAATAAATTCAGAATGTTTGTTTGTAATATTGGTTTTTCAGAACAATTAAAAAAGATTGTCAGTTGTTATAAAACAATTTGTTACAGCATGAATGTTATGCAGCAAACTGCATGCATGGTGGTTGGCCCTGTTATGGTTGAAAACTTTGCTTCCAGCTTTAATCACATGATGTTGAGCTGGGCGACAGACTGAATGACATCTCCTTCCTCAGTCTGTTTTGAAGGGTTGGCATATCTCTAGTCAGACCTATCATAGACCAACATTTCGAGGGTTGAAGGCAAGACTGTAGTATAACTCAAACATATTTTTGAAACCCTTGTTTAGGGGCAGCTTTGACCCCTTTGTAAACAATGCAAATTTAGGTGCCATTGCTCATACGAGCAATGGCACCTAAATTTTCATTGTTTATAGAAAGAAATGTTGTAATCTTCATAACGCCTTCATGGTGAGGGGATTAAGTTTGAGAATGAAGAGTGGGGTTTCCATGAGTAAAACTAGTTTAAACCCTCCAGTAGTTATCTCATCTGATCATTCCAAGGTGGTTACTCTGATGCGGTTCTTCTTTGTATGTCGGTCATTGCAACTGTGCTATTGTATCATCATTGTTTGTTCCTCATCTGTTCTTCTTTTCATGCCTGGGGAAGGCTGTGTTCCTCATCTCTTCTTCTTTGGTGCCTCAGGAAGGCTGTGTTCCTCATCTCTTCTTTTTTTCATGCCTCGGGAAGGCTGTGTTCCTCATCTCTTCTTCTTTTCATGCCTTGGGAAGGCTGTGTTCCTCATCTCTTCTTTTCATGCCTCGGGAAGGCTGTGTTCCTCATCTCTTCTTCTTTTCATGCCTCAGGAAAGCTGTGTTCCTGTTCTCTTCTTCTTTTGATGCCTTGGGAAGGCTGTGTTCCTCATCTCTTCTTCTTTTCATGCCTCAGGAAGGCTGTGTTCCTCTTCTTTCTTCTTTTCATGCCTTGGGAAGGCTGTGTTCCTCATCTCTTCTTCTTTTCATGCCTTGGGTAGGCTGTGTTCCTCATCTCTTCTTCTTTTCATGCCACGGGAAGGCTGTGTTCCTCTTCTTTTCTTCTTTTCATGCCTCGAGAAGGCTGTGTTCCTCATCTCTTCTTCTTTTCATGCCTCGGGAAGGCTGTGTTCCTCATCTCTTCTTCTTTTCATGCCTTGGGAAGGCTGTGTTCCTCATCTCTTCTTCTTTTGATGCCTCGGGAAGGCTGTGTTCCTCATCTCTTCTTCTTTTCATGCCTCAGGAAAGCTGTGTTCCTGTTCTCGTCTTCTTTTGATGCCTTGGGAAGGCTGTGTTCCTCATCTCTTCTTCTTTTCATGCCTCGGGAAGGCTGTGTTCCTCTTCTTTTCTTCTTTTCGAGCCTTGGGAAGGCTGTGTTCCTCATCTCTTCTTCTTTTCATGCCTTGGGAAGGCTGTGTTCCTCATCTCTTCTTCTTTTCATGCCTTGGGTAGGCTGTGTTCCTCATCTCTTCTTCTTTTCATGCCACGGGAAGGCTGTGTTCCTCTTCTTTTCTTCTTTTCATGCCTCGAGAAGGCTGTGTTCCTCATCTCTTCTTCTTTTCATGCCTCGGGAAGGCTGTGTTCCTCATCTCTTCTTCTTTTCAAGCCTTGGGAAGGCTGTGTTCCTCATCTCTTCTTCTTTTCATGCCTTGGGAAGGCTGTGTTCCTCATCTCTTCTTTTGATGCCTCGGGAAGGCTGTGTTCCTCATCTCTTCTTTTTTTCATGCCTTGGGAAGACTGTGTTCCTCATCTCTTCTTCTTTTGATGCCTCCGGAAGGCTGTGTTCCTCATCTCTTCTTTTCATGCCTCGGGAAGGCTGTGTTCCTCTTCTCTTCTTTTCATGCCTCGGGAAGGCTGTGTTCCTCATCTCTTCTTCTTTTCATGCCTCGGGAAGGCTGTGTTCCTCATCTCTTCTTCTTTTCATGCCTCGGGAAGGCTGTGTTCCTCTTCTTTTCATGCCTTGGGAAGGCTGTGTTCCTCATCTCTTCTTCTTTTCATGCCTTGGGAAGGCTGTGTTCCTCATCTCTTCTTCTTTTCATGCCTTGGGTAGGCTGTGTTCCTCATCTCTTCTTCTTTTCATGCCTCGGGAAGGCTGTGTTCCTCTTCTTTTCATGCCTTGGGAAGGCTGTGTTCCCCATCTCTTCTTCTTTTCATGCCTTGGGAAGGCTGTGTTCCTCTTCTTTTCTTCTTTTCATGCCTCGAGAAGGCTGTGTTCCTCATCTCTTCTTCTTTTCTAGGGAAGGCTGTGTTCCTCATCTCTTCTTCTTTTCATGCCTTGGGAAGGCTGTGTTCCTCATCTCTTCTTCTTTTGATGCCTCGGGAAGGCTGTGTTCCTCATCTCTTCTTCTTTTCATGCCTTGGGAAGGCTGTGTTCCTCATCTCTTCTTCTTTTCATGCCTCGGGAAGGCTGTGTTCCTCATCTCTTCTTCTTTTCATGCCTCGGGAAGGCTGTGTTCCTCATCTCCTCTTCTTTTGATGCCTCGGGAAGGCTGTGTTCCTCTTCTCTTCTTTTCATGCCTCGGGAAGGCTGTGTTCCTCATCTCTTCTTCTTTTCATGCCTCGGGAAGGCTGTGTTCCTCTTCTTTTCATGCCTTGGGAAGGCTGTGTTCCTCATCTCTTCTTTTCATGCCTCGGGAAGGCTGTGTTCCTCATCTCTTCTTCTTTTCATGCCTCGGGAAGGCTGTGTTCCTCTTCTTTTCATGCCTTGGGAAGGCTGTGTTCCCCATCTCTTCTTCTTTTCATGCCTTGGGAAGGCTGTGTTCCTCTTCTTTTCTTCTTTTCATGCCTCGAGAAGGCTGTGTTCCTCATCTCTTCTTCTTTTCTAGGGAAGGCTGTGTTCCTCATCTCTTCTTCTTTTCATGCCTTGGGAAGGCTGTGTTCCTCATCTCTTCTTCTTTTGATGCCTCGGGAAGGCTGTGTTCCTCATCTCTTCTTCTTTTGATGCCTCGGGAAGGCTGTGTTCCTCTTCTCTTCTTTTCATGCGTCGGGAAGGCTGTGTTCCTCATCTCTTCTTCTTTTCATGCCTCGGGAAGGCTGTGTTCCTCATCTCTTCTTCTTTTCATGCCTCGGGAAGGCTGTGTTCCTCTTCTTTTCATGCCTTGGGAAGGCTGTGTTCCTCATCTCTTCTTTTCATGCCTTGGGAAGGCTGTGTTCCTCATCTCTTCTTTTCATGCCTTGGGAAGGCTGTGTTCCTCATCTCTTCTTCTTTTCATGCCTTGGGAAGGCTGTGTTCCTCATCTATTCTTCGTTTCATGCCTCGGGAAGGCTGTGTTCCTCTTCTTTTCTTCTTTTCATGCCTCGAGAAGGCTGTGTTCCTCATGTCTTCTTCTTTTCATGCCTCGGGAAGGCTGTGTTCCTCATCTCTTCTTCTTTTCATGCCTCAGGAAGGCTGTGTTCCTCATCTCTTCTTCTTTTGATGCCTTGGGAAGGCTGTGTTCCTTATCTCTTCTTCTTTTCATGCCTCGGGAAGGCTGTGTTCCTCATCTCTTCTTCTTTTCATGCCTTGGGTAGGCTGTGTTCCTCATCTCTTCTTCTTTTCATGCCTTGGGAAGGCTGTGCTCCTCTTCTTTTCTTCTTTTCATGCCTCGAGAAGGCTGTGTTCCTCATTTCTTCTTTTCATGCCTCGGGAAGGCTGTGTTCCTCAGTTCTTCTTCTTTTCATGCCTTGGGAAGGCTGTGTTCCTCATCTCTTCTTCTTTTGATGCCTCGAGAAGGCTGTGTTCCTCATCTCTTCTTCTTTTCATGCCTCGGGAAGGCTGTGTTCCTCTTCTCTTCTTTTCATGCCTCGGGAAGGCTGAGTTCCTCATCTCTTCTTCTTTTCATGCCTCGGGAAGGCTGTGTTCCTCATCTCTTCTTCTTTTCATGCCTCGGGAAGGCTGTGTTCCTCTTCTTTTCATGCCTTGGGAAGGCTGTGTTCCTCATCTCTTCTTTTCATGCCTTGGGAAGGCTGTGTTCCTCCTCTCTTCTTCTTTTCATGCCTTGGGAAGGCTGTGTTCCTCATCTATTCTTCTTTTCATGCCTCGGGAAGGCTGTGTTCCTCTTCTTTTCTTCTTTTCATGCCTCGAGAAGGCTGTGTTCCTCATGTCTTCTTCTTTTCATGCCTCGGGAAGGCTGTGTTCCTCATCTCTTCTTCTTTTCATGCCTCAGGAAGGCTGTGTTCCTCATCTCTTCTTCTTTTGATGCCTCGGGAAGGCTGTGTTCCTCATCCCTTCTTCTTTTCATGCCTCGGGAAGGCTGTGTTCCTCTTTTCTTTTCATGCCTCGGGAAGGCTGTGTTCCTCATCTCTTCTTTTCATGCCTCGGGAAGGCTGTGTTCCTCATCTCTTCTTCTTTTCATGCCTCGGGAAAGCTGTGTTCCTCTTCTTTTCTTTTCATGCCTCGGGAAGGCTGAGTTCCTCATCTCTTCTTCTTTTCATGCCTCGGGAAGGCTGTGTTCCTCATCTCTTCTTCTTTTCATGCCTCGGGAAGGCTGTGTTCCTCTTCTTTTCATGCCTTGGGAAGGCTGTGTTCCTCATCTCTTCTTTTCATGCCTTGGGAAGGCTGTGTTCCTCCTCTCTTCTTCTTTTCATGCCTTGGGAAGGCTGTGTTCCTCATCTATTCTTCTTTTCATGCCTCGGGAAGGCTGTGTTCCTCTTCTTTTCTTCTTTTAATGCCTCGAGAAGGCTGTGTTCCTCATGTCTTCTTCTTTTCATGCCTCGGGAAGGCTGTGTTCCTCATCTCTTCTTCTTTTCATGCCTCAGGAAGGCTGTGGTCCTCATCTCTTCTTCTTTTGATGCCTCGGGAAGGCTGTGTTCCTCATCCCTTCTTCTTTTCATGCCTCGGGAAGGCTGTGTTCCTCTTTTCTTTTCATGCCTCGGGAAGGCTGTGTTCCTCATCTCTTCTTTTCATGCCTCGGGAAGGCTGTGTTCCTCATCTCTTCTTCTTTTCATGCCTCGGGAAAGCTGTGTTCCTCTTCTTTTCTTTTCATGCCTCGGGAAGGCTGTGTTTCTTTATTGTGGCCATTCCAGGGTAATTTCATTTATATTTGTACATCTTAAAAATCATTGAAGACCCCTAGTGACAGATGAGTCTTACATCTTAAAAAACTGCAGACCAGTAGCTGATGTTTTATGTATTATTTTTATAGCTCTAGATAAGATACTTTTATCAACCATTATGTATTGATTTTTTTCTTATTTCTCCACTTAAGTATCTGATATGGTACTAATTAGAAGTGCTTTGGCAAAGCACTTCTTATGAGCATCCACAACATATGTTTGAGTGCAGAAATAAGAACAATATTTACCTGATACCCCACTCTTATCTTTTGCTATGTATTAAACTTGCAGACCTCCAGTGACTGATGAGCTTATGTACGGCCAAATTGAACAGAACAATCTATGTATAGATATTGAGATAGGACATGTGCCTGCCATTGCCAAGTTGGTGACATGTGATGCAGACAGAGATACACAGGTAAACTCAGATACTATATTTACACATTACTATTTAATAAACTTGTCCTAAAACTACTGAATTGGCAGCAAACAGTGTAGATCCTGATTATGTGCAGCATCTGACATCTGGTCTGGGACTACATTATTTGCTCCAGCCTGTCTATCCAAATACAGTTGACTCTCCTTATCTCGAACTCTCTTATCCTGAATAACTGCTTATTTCGAAGTTAATATCTGGTCCCTGCCTAAACATGAAAATCTAACAACAGGTAAAAAATATTCTGGAAAAGAGGAGAAATTGCTCATTTCCACAATATTTTCAATATATCTCTCACTTCAAGAATCCAATTACATATATATTTGTTTAGTGCGGTTGATCGAATTATTTTTTCCTCAATTCTGCAAATCTGATATGTCGAGGTACGGATATTTGAAGTATTTCAGAAAGTCCCTTGGACTTCGAGATAACGAGAGTCAACTGTACTTGGGGTAAATATATTAAGATATTGGTATAAAGGTAGGTTGTCCAGCAGGAAAGATATTGCTATGATGGGACCATGTCCTGCAGGTAAGATATTGCTACTCAGTATGACTTTAGGTTTGCCAGCCATCTATGTCTGTCTATGTCTGTCTGTTTTAAGTGAATACAGTGGTGCCCTTACATTCCATAATTGATACAAACATAAAGATATTTTTCCCTGGCTGAAACACACTGTCATAACCTAACAGCCTTATAAAGCACTTTGCCAGCTAGAAGTGTCCACATGGACTAGTGAATTGTACTCCCCACTTTGGATCATGAGGTCTTGTTTCCAAATTCTGGAGGCAGATTTCAGCTCCTGACTGCGCTTTCTTGCACAGAGCCTTTCATTATCACCCTTGCATATTTTCAGAGGGATGTAAAATACCAAATCATCAGCATCAGCTTAGATATATATACATGTATATATATATATAAAGATTTAAACCAACAAAGAATTCCAGCCCAGGATCATTACTGATGCAAGTACTTCAGAAAAAAGTGTATATGAAATACAACTGGGCTGAGTGAGGTTCTAACCCACACCAGCTTCGACGGCAGTGCCTAGCCCTTCAGAGTCAGGAGACATAACCACTGCACCACTACGCTTGTTAGCTCACCTGAGCTCTGCTCAGGATGAGCTATTGTGATCACTTTTCGTCCGTCGCCCGTCCGTCCGTGCGTCCGTCTGTGCGTCCGTCTGTTAACATTTTCAAACCACTTCTCCTCTGAAGCCGCTGAGCCAATTTTGCTCAAATTTCATATGAAGCCTCCTTAGGGTGGGGGAACGAAAAATTGCTAAAATGGTTGGGGTCCGTTGACCAAGATGGCCACCACGCCCATATATGGTAAAAACCTTTAAAAATCTTCTTCTCCAGAACCGAGAATGCCTTGGGGCTGAACCTTTGCAGGAATCATAGGGGACGGGAGGTCTACCAAAATTGCTAAAAGAATTATCGTACGTTGACGTTTGACCTTTTTACGGCAAGGTCAAGTTTGCTTCCCTATGCATTTGTATGGGAAAAACCTTTAAAAATCTTCTTCTCCTAAACCGAACATGCCTTATGGCTGAATCTTTTCATATATCGTCGGGAATGGGAGGGCTACCAAAATTGCTAAAATAATGGTCGTACATTGACATTTGACCTTTTTACGGTAAGGTCAATTTTGCTTCCTTATGCATTTGTATGGGAAAAATGTTCAGAATTTCAAACAACTTCTCCTCTGGAGCCTCTGGGCCAATTTTGCTCAAATTTCATATGGAGCCTCCTTAGATAGGGGGAACAAAAGATTGCTAAAATGGTGACGGTTCGTTGACCAAGATGGCCGCCATGCCCATATATGGTAAAAACCTTTAAAACTCTTCTTCTCTAGAACCAAGGATGCTTTGGGGCTGAATCTTTGCATAAATCATTGGGGACAGGGGATCTACAAAAGTTGCTAAAATAATGGTCATACATTGACATTTGACCTTTTTACGGCAAGGTCAAGTTTGCTTCCTTATGCATTTGTATGGGAAAAATGTTCAGAATTTCAAACAACTTCTCCTCTGGAGCCTCTGGGCCAATTTTGCTCAAATTTCATATGGAGCCTCCTTAGATAGGGGGAACAAAAGATTGCTAAAATGGTGACGGTTCGTTGACCAAGATGGCCGCCATGCCCATATATGGTAAAAACCTTTAAAACTCTTCTTCTCTAGAACCAAGGATGCTTTGGGGCTGAATCTTTGCATAAATCATTGGGGACAGGGGATCTACAAAAGTTGCTAAAATAATGGTCATACATTGACATTTGACCTTTTTACGGCAAGGTCAAGTTTGCTTCCTTATGCATTTGTATGGGAAAAAACATTTAAAAATCTTATTCTCCAAAACCGAGGATGGCTTGTGGCTGAATCTTTGCATATATATATCTGGAACGGGCGGTCTACCAAAGTTGCTAAAATAATTGTCATACATTGACATTTAACCTTTTATGGTGAGGTCAAGTTTGCTTCTGTATGCACTGTATGGGCCCCATACATTTGTATGGAAAAAAAGTGTTGATAATTTCAAATGGCTTTTCCTCTGAAGCCTCCGGGCCAGTGTTGCTCAAATTTCATGCGGAGCCTCCGTGGGCAGGAGAATGAAAGATTGCTAAAATGGGTATGGTCCATTGATCAAAATGGCTGCCATGCCCATATATGGTAAAAACCTTTAAAAATCTTCTTCTCCATAACCAAATAAGCCCTGGGTCCTGATCTTTGCACAAATTATGGGGGACAGGAGATCTACCAAAATTGCTAAAATGATGGTTCTGTGTTGACATTTGACCTTTTTACCTCCAAGGTCAAATTTGCTTCCCCATTTGTATGGGCCATATACATTTATATTGAAAGTATCGAAGTGACTTGTAGATCAACAGTAGTTAAAATTGTTCTGATTGGAAATCTAAGATGGCCATCATCTGGTTTATATTTATAGTATTTCCCTGCCACTGTGCTGTTTACATGTATAAAATCATGATTCTTCAGAAACCACTTAGCCAATTTCCACGAAATTTCACATTGATCCTTCTGTTGAAATGTGATTGATAGTTTATTGTTGACTGTCAGGCCCATATATTCTTCTTCAAAACTGAGAACTGCTCAAATGATGATATTTTCATTAGTTGCGATGATAGGATTGGAAAAATGTTGCATAACATCTGCATGTCTGCAGTGGCTATGTCACTCAGGTGAGCGAACCGTGGCCCGTGGGCCTCTTGTTAAAAAACAAGTTTCGTGGAACAGTATTATACTTGATTTCTCTGAATGACCCATCGGATAGGGTATATTTTTGAGGTGCTAGTGCAATCATTATATACAAGGAACTCTGGATCCACAGGATACTGAAGTTTGGAAATATTATTATAATTTTTAAGTTTTAAACAAACTTCAACAAAGAATTCTGGCCCAGGATCATTACTGATGCAAGCACTTCAGAAAAAAGTGTATAGGGAGAAATATGAAATACCACTGGGCTGAGTGAGGTTTATTATTTCATATTTCTCCCTATATATACATAATTTCTGGCCAGAAATTATGTATAAATCATGATGTGGAGCAGCACATATTGTCTTGAGGTTACAATCCATCGAATATTAAGAGAGTTATGCCCCTTTGAATTTTTTTGTAAACATTTCATTTCCATCTAAATCCTACAGTTTACATCCAATCAAGCTGAAACTTGATATATAGTTAGAGCATGATATGGAGCAGCGCATTTTGTTTTGAGGTTGCAGTCCACCAAATATATTATGTCTGTCTGTTCATCCATTCACACTTTTCTTTTCGGGCTAACCCCTCCTACTCTATGTCAGTATAAGTGCTACATCTGATTACTTGCCATTGGCATATGATGCCTTGGTGTTGAGCCCTTGTTACTGTTTATTATCAAACTTTTCAGGAGTGGTCTTGGAAGAGAAAAGGGGAGATAACAAATGGTGGCATGTGCTTAACATCAGATGCTGTGGAAACACATGGTTATGTGATGGTACACTTCTGTACAAATGAAAACACACAGGTATAATTTGAGTTAATATTCATACCAAGGAAAAATCAAAGCACCAAAGGCACTGAAATGACAGATTCTATCAGAACTTATATAAGACCTTTACAAGGAGAACACCTAACGGCATTATGGGTGGATTTTCAAAATGGTTAACCAAAACATAAACCTGCCGGACGACACCTGCCTGGACTTCACTATTTTAAAGGATGGATGTTTGAAAAACCCATTCAATAAAAAGGTTTCAAATTTCTTTTAAAAAAAGTAGTACAACAAATTCAGTTATGAAAAGCTTGCAGATATAGTGCTATGAAGTTCCATTCGATGTTTTGAAGTTTCAAAAAAAAATACTTTATCTCAAAATGTTTACGTTTTAAACATCATATAAATTAGTAAACTGTCCAAAATTGGTAGTTTTGAAAAGAAATATATATATTAAGTCAAAAGGGATACTTTTGCAGAAATAGGCATTAGTAAATTATATTGGATGATAAACATAAATGCAGTTTCTGTAATTTGCAGTTTCAAATGTAGCTAAAATTTTATGAGTTTTTGAGATATTTAAAAACAAAGATATAAATAGTAAGTTAAGTAATTGCAAACAGTTTGCCATTCCATCTCCGTCATTTCCCTTTCTTATCAATTTTGCATACATGCAGCCAGGGCTTGAGAAATTGAAAATTGCCAGCTGGTCCAGCCATTTTCGTTGTATTTACGGTGTTTGCCGATTTTCGGCCACATTTACGGAGTTTGCCGAGCATAGGTTTCGGCTTTTTCCGTAATCATTGTTAAAGAATTTCCACAATGCAATGACATGCAAACATTGCTTACACTTGCTGAACTTCCATGCGCATAAGTATCACGATTACAAACAGAAATTTAGCTCAGTTCCACAGTCGAGCATTCAATAAGGGGAAATTTTGGAATATTTTTCTTATTTTCCCGAGAAGACAGCATTTGATATTTCGTGCAATGCATGAAATGTCAAATTATGTTTTATGGGAAAAATATCATCAGTTTATCATCTGCTGAATTTGTCCAGAGAGCGATAAAGGTTAATTTTTGACACATAATGATCATCATTATTGGATTATTATTGTAAAGGCTGTTCTATTAATAGCTAACAACAAATTGGGCAGATCAACCTTACAACCTATATTATGCCCTGAGGTAATATTGAAGAAAACTCACTTTGCAGCATAATTATGAACAGCTTATTTTTTTTGCTTATCAAGCCTAAAAGATCTTCAGAATCCACATTAAATTTGGACAGTTATAACTGAGTAGACAGTGTTTATATTGCTGGTAACAGTAGCCCACGGTCTAGTTTCTCAGGCCACGTCTTTAGTCTTTTATTTAACAGGTCGTGCAGCGCAGGCGTATTGATACACAAGTGAGTTGATATGTTAACCCTTAAACTGCCTATTACAACTGTAGCAGATGTCAATTTCATTTTTTTCTCATATTTTATCAGAGAATTTTATGTGATTCATTTGCTGGCAGATGATTCATTGCTTAGTCTGTTTTTCCTCTGCAAAATAAGGGGAAATTCTGAATGTTGTCTGCTTTAAGAATTTGCACGATGCTATAAAGATATTAATAGCTTTATTTATTTATAACATTCTTGTTCAGCTGTTTAACTTCATTGATATTCATTTTGCATCTGATCATTCATGGAATTTTTAAACATAAACCAATACATGAATACAAACATGCACGAGAAAGTATTAAAAAATATTAAATAAACATGATTTGAGTGAAAGTAAGTCCAAAACTGAAAAATAAGGCGGACTACATTTTTGTCTTGATAGCTCATCTGAGCCTTCAGGATCATAGGTGAACTTATTGTAAAGGCAGACTCTGCCATCGGTGTTTCTGTCTGTTGACCATCATCTGTCTGTCGCCTACACTCTTCAGATGTCTTCTCTTTAGAAATCACTGGGCCAATCATAGCCAAATTTCATATGGAACCTTCATTGGCTAGGGGAGCAAAAGTTTGTTTGCCACATCTGGGTCACATGATCAAGATGGCCACCACACCTCTACATGGTAAAAACCCTTTAAAAATCTTCTTCTTTGGAACCAAAGGGCCAATGGCCCTGGGGCTTGGTATGCAGCACTGGGGACATGGACCCTATAAAGTTTGAAAAAACGATGACCTTGGGTTGACCTTGACCTTTTTTTTACGGGAACGTCAATTTTTTTTTTTAACATATACTCCTATAGGCAAAACTTTAAAACTCTTCTTGTCTGAAACTAGACGAACCATGCTTTTGATACTTGGTATGTAGCTTTATTTTGTGGACCTCTACAAAGATTGTTGAAATAATAGCCCTAGGATAAAAAAATTCCCAGCTCCAGGGGTCACTTTTATTGCATAGACTCATATAGGGAAAACTCTTCAAACGTCTTCACCTCAGAAACCACTGGGCCAATCAAGCCAAATTTCAGTTGGAGCCTCTATGGGTAGGGGAAACAAAAGTTTGTTCACTGCATCTGGGTCTAATGACTAAAAGTGTCGCCACTCCAATATAGAGTTAAACTCTGCTTTTTAACAGAAAGGTCAATGTTTTGTATGTAGGCCCCTATGGGCAAAACTTTAAAAATCTTTTGGTTTGAAACTTCAGGGTCCAGACCTATGATATTTAGTATGTGGCTTTATCTTGTTGACCTCAATGAAGATTGCTCAAATTATAGCCCTAGGGTCAAAAATGACCCCACCCCAGGGGCCACTTGTTTTACATACTCATATAGGGAAAACTCTTCAAATGTCTTCTCCCCAAAATCCAACAGGCCAATCAAAGCCAAATTTCACTTTGGCCAAGTTCATCTGAAACACTCGAGTAAACTCTAGAACTATTTTTAGAACTTGATACAGATGCGCACTCTTCGATTCAGCTAAACGACGAACTCTTCAATCCAGTACTCCACAACATGGCGGCCTCCAGTGAAATGCTTGGGTTAGTGACTTTGACAGAACTTTTGAACGAAGAAGGCGATTTCATACAGAAACATATTGCAAAATTTGTAGTTACTGCTTGTGCGCTGCAAATATATAAGTGCAAACTAAAATAAACTATTTTTCTCGCTCTTTTGCTTACCTGTTGTTCTTTTCACCACCACCAGCCGCCATCTTGACACTCGATTAACCCGGCGTGAAAGCAGGGTTCGATTGGAGTTAATGTCAAAGGTGAAGTGACGTAATTCGAGTAAGAACTCTGAGCGTTTTGCTGTAAACCGCGTTCATCGAGTCGACTCTAGAGTTTCAGCTGAACTCGCCCTTTGAGTCTCAATGAGTAATGGGGACAAAAGTTTGTTTGCTGCTTCTGGGTCACATGACCAAGATGGCCACCACACCCATAAATGGTAAAAACTCTTTAAAAATCTTCTTATCCAGAACCAAAGGGCCAATGGCCCTGGGGCTTAGTGTGCAGTCATGGGGCATGGGCCCAATAAAGTTTGAAAAAATGATAACCTTAGGTTGACCTTGACCTTTCCATCCTTGACCTTTTTACGGGAATGCCAGTTTTTTTTGCATAGACGCCTATAGGCAAAACTTTAAAGATCTTCTTGTCTGGTATTTGGTATGTAGCATCATCTAGTGGACCTTTATCAAGATTATTCAAAATGTAGTCCTGATGTCAAAAATGGTTCCACCCCAGGGGTCATTTGTTTTACAGTCTCACTAAAGGAAAAACTTTAAAAATCTTCTTGTCTGAAAAAACTAGAAGGCCCAAACCGTTGATATTTGGTGTGTAGGTACAGCTAGAGGGCCTTTACCAAGATTATTCAAATGATGGCCCTGGGGTCAAAATGGCTCCACTCTGTAGGTCTGTCTTACATAGACTTTATGGGGGAAAACTTCAAAGACCTTCTTAGGTGAAGCTAGAAAGCCTAGACCTTTGACATTTGGTACTTAGTTTTATCTAGTGGATCTTTACCAAGATTGTTCACATTATGGTCCTGGGGTCAAAAATGGCCCTGCCCCAGTGGTCACATAGACTCATATTGGGTGAAACTAGAATGCCGAGGCCTTTGATATTTAGTACATGTCTGTCACTTTATCAAAGCCATACTTTATGTGAAGTTTCTGTTCCGCCAAATTAGTTAAAGCTAGATTCCATACACAGTTACTGTATCAAACTGTACCGGCTACCATACCCATATGTTTCATTCTTTAAAAATGTTACCATAAGCTTGCTCAGAACAAATAGTCTCAGGTGAACTATAGGACCCTTGGTCCTCTGGTTTGAATCTCCAGGCTTGTCTGTCTGAATAATAGCTGTTTTGAACACTGTTAGTCGCATTGTAAGAAAAAGTACCAGTTTTCTTCAATTCTTCATGCAAAACTTATGTTCTTCATGAAAAACATGTTATGTATATTTATTAAAAAAAGTCTCACAAAGACTGATTGTGAAAATTCACTATACTATACTGATCATACTGCTCTGTATCTTCATTAACTCTTTACTGTGCTGATCATATTGTCCAAAATTATTAGGAATTAATAATTTAGTGAAGAATCAGGTCAGCCTGTGTATTAGCACAGTCTGATCGGAATCTTCTCTGGGTACATTTTGGATATCCCAGGATGCAAAGTTTCTGCATTGAAGTGTAGGCTGGTTTGAGTCTTCCTTGGGTGTATGTGTCAGCTCATTTATGACATTGTCATATCATTTCCAGTTTCTAGTTTTCTTATTAATTTCAATAAAGTGGACATAACATGATAATTTCATTACTACAGTCGACTTTCGTTATCTCGAATTCCAAGGGACTATCTGAAACACTTCGATATATCCGTACCTCAAAATATCAGAGTTGCGGAAGTGAGGAAAACAATAAATCGAATAACCACATTTAACAAACGAATATGTAATTTGATCCCTGAAGTTAGAGATATATTGAAAATATTGTCGAAAAGAGAAGAAGCTTCTTCTCTTTTCCACAATATTTTGTTACCTGTTCTTAGATTTCCATGTTAAAACAGGGACCAGAATTTCACTTCGAGATAAGCGGTTGTTTGAGATAAGCGAGGTCGAGATAACAAGAGTCGACTTTATTTTACTTCAACTAAATAGAAAAGCAACAAAGAAAAAAACAAAACACAAAACAAAAAAAGAAGCCATTGAAAAATGTTAGGCTGAATATCCAAATAAAGATTATACTATTTTAGTTTATAACCTGATTTGTGAAATTCTCATGTTTCAGAAATGGAAATATCTGAATGGCCACATTTACCGTGAAGGAACCAGCCAGTGTATTGACAGTCATAAAGCTGAGGTTGGACTAGTTATCACTGACTGTGATGAGCTCTATTCCAGTCAGCAGTGGGTTTTCTCAGCTAGAGGAGAGGAAAACAGGAAAAAGGATGAAGTATAGTGTGGCTTAAGGTGACTTGATAGACTTGGTAAATTTTGCGCCATAATTAAGTAGGGGGTAACTTAGGTTAATGTTTTTTTAGCTCACCTGAGCTGAAGGCTCAGGATGAGCTATTGTGATCACTTACCATCCATTGTAATCCGTCTGTCCATCATCGTCCGTTCGTTGTCCTTTCACACCTTTGAACGATTTCTCTGAAACCTCTGAGCCAATTTTCTTCGAACTTCAAGTGGAATTTTCAGTTGAAGGGGGATGGAAAATTTCTACAAACGGTCAGGGTCCATTAATCAAGATGGCCACCATGCCTATATATGGTAAAAACACTTAAAAAATCTTCTTCTCCAGAACCAAGAAAGCTTTGGGGCTGAATCTTGG
Organism: Anodontia alba; assembly: GCA_964016985.1. Classification (NCBI taxonomy): domain Eukaryota; kingdom Metazoa; phylum Mollusca; class Bivalvia; order Lucinida; family Lucinidae; genus Anodontia; species Anodontia alba. Next base: position 72,658,407 of record OZ024823.1, read on the forward strand.
TATATAGTAATGAGGACTCAAGATCTACCAAGTTTATTTAAATGATGACTGTAGGTTGATCTTTGACCTTTTTACGGCAAGGTCATTACAGCAAGGTCAAATTTGCCTCCCTGTACATTTATATGGGGAAAATGTTGAAAAGTCATTTTCTAGTTTTAAAAGTCTTCATATCTGAGATTGCTGGAGTAATTTTCACCAGATTTCACATAGGTTCCTCTGTTGAAAGGGTATTGACTATTTGTTTGAATGGCTTCATGCCATTGAACAAGATGTGTGCCATGCCCATATATGGAAAAACACCAAAACATCTTCTTCTCCAGAACCAAGAAAGCTTTGGGGCAATTGGTATTGAGCATCAGGGACTCAAGGTCTACCAAATATTCAAATGATGGTCCAAGATTGACCTTTGAACTTTTTATGGGAAGGTCAAATTTGCGCCCACCATATACAAATGTATTTGTCTAGGAAAAATTTTGAAAAGTCTTTTTCTCAAAATGTATTAAAGACAAATAGCTGAAATTTGCAATGTATGATTAAAATAGTAAAACTTTTTAGTCACAATCATTATTTTGTCCCCTGGGGGTTATCTGCTCTTGCTTCTGGGCTATATACATGTATAAAATTGTGTAAATATTTAAATGTCTTCTCTGAAACCGCTTGAGCAATTTTCACCAGATTTCACATGAGGCCCTCTGTTGAAAGGGTTTTGACAATTTTTTTGAATGGTTCCGGGCCATGGAATAAGATGGCCGCCATACTGATAGTAAAAGCACTTTAAAATCTTCTTCTACAGAACCAAGAAAGCTTTGAGGCTGAATCTCTGTATATAGCATCAGGGACTCAAGTTCTATTAAGTTTGTTCAAATGATGGTCATAGGTTGACCTTTGACCTTTGGCAAGGACAAATTTGCGCCCCATACATTTGTATGGGGAAAATGTGGAAAAATCGTTTCTCAGTATGTATGAAAGACTAATGGCTGAAACTTACAATGTATGATTAAAAAGTAAAACTGTTTAGCTACCGTCAAAATTTTGGGGGTTATCTGCCCTTTCCCCTGGCTATATTTATGTATAAAATTGTGAAGTTTTTAAAAGTCTTCTTCTCTGAAACCTCTTGAACAATTTTCACAAGATTGGGCCTCCTGTCGAAAGGATGTTGACAGTTTGGTCAAATAGTTCCATGCCATTGAACAAGATGGCTGGCATGCCCATATATGGTAAAACACTTCTTCTCCAGAACTAAGAAAGCTTTGAGGCAGAATGTTGGTATACAGCATCGAGGGATTCAAAGTCTACTATGTTTAAATGATGATACTAGGATAACCTTTGACCTTTTTACGGTTAGGTCAAATTTGTGTCCTAGTTGCTGTGGGAATACTGGAAGAAGTTGCATGACATTAGCAGATATGGCAATAGCTGTTTTTTATCAGGTGAGCGAATCATGGCCCATGGACATCTTGTTTATTGTTTTGCACATGATTACCCTTCAGAAAAATGGTCAACTCTAACAGGTAAGAATTTGCTCCCAAGGGGAGCAAATTCTTTCCTTTTAGATTAGACTCCTTTTCAGAAGGGGGCAACAACCATTTTGTAGAGTATCCTCCCTGAAGGTGTATCCATTCCTCTTAAATACAAACTACAATATATCCAGCTGAACAGTGCAATACAGTGAAGATTTTTGATGGCGTGTTCTTACATTGTAATGGGAGGTCATAACACAAGTTTTCATCAAGAACAATGAAACTGGGACATTTATTCATGTTTGTTTTTCACTAAAGTAGGGGTAGACAACAGAACGGACAACCAACAATGGTACCTGTAATTTGATATTTATTTTGATCGATGTGTTTCGGTATATCCAATACCTTTTTCAAGATAAGGAAAGTAATGTTTTTATCTACTGAAGTAATAAAAAATGGTCGTCAGGAGTCACTTGGTCTTATTGTTCTAAAATAGTATAAATGTATAAGTTGCTTAGAATCAATCATTTAAGGCTATTATAAAGCTGATTTGGTTAGGTAAAAAATAGATTGAGCTAAGAAACAGAATGTATTAGAGATAGACTTATGTTTTTAAAACTCTTTTGAAAACATGATTTAAATTTTAGCAGTTTCCACAGTCATGTTCATAATATTTATATCCTCATCTTGGTAGACGGTTTGGACTGATTGCAGTTGCAAAGGTTGAAGGTATTGGTCCTCCATGAAACTATTTATTTCAAGACGGTTAAAATAAGAACAAAGAATATGTTGAAATAACCTTTATCAACTCTTCCTGAGTGTTTTAACAAAGTAATAACTATTCACAGTGTTTAACATACCCATAAAATAATTTGTGGCGTAAAGGTTGCAGATCAGTGGTTGGAAATTCGAAGAGATGCAATCAATAAGGAGATGCTTTCTCATCTTTTTATCCCACTGGTTTCTACATAGAAACCACCGCAAAGCAACACGGTGTATACACATGATGCTTGCTAAACAACATGGTACATACACATGCTGTTCTATTAAACAGCACACCGCAAAGTATCACGGTACAGACACATGATACCCGCCAAAACAAAACTCCGCAAAGCATTCCGGTATGTACACAGAATGCCCGCTAAATCATATACACCACCGCTGAGTAAATGGTACATACACATCTACCAGCAAACTGTTGGATGAGAAAGCAGCTCCCAAATATATAACAAGATTTCAGTCAGAATCACATCCCTTCGGAATTTTCCGCCACACAAACCAATAATTTGGTTTGCCCCAAAATTCCACCGCAAACAAAACTGGTGTTCACAACTGATCCTGCAGAGCCTCCCGAATGTCTAACATTAAAATATCAGAACCAATATCAGATAGATGTACGCCATCTGGTTTATATAAGCCCGGTGTGTCAGATGTAATTTCTGGATGATCAATAAAGACCCCCCTACCATTGTATTTTATAAAGCGACGAATCACTCTATTAATGAATTTTCGTTTGGATTCCATTTTGTCTGGAACCTGTGTTCCTGACCATACAATACGAGGCAACATAGCAGAAACGAAAATGGCACTGCTAGTGAATGTTTGAACTAGATTACTTAAGTCATCCTTCATATTATGGATCAAGACCACCCCTTTCTGATAAGCTAAGTCATTGGAACCAACATGAACCACTATTGCCTTTGGAGCAGCATTATGGAGAGCAGCATACTGAATCTTTGGTAGAAGCTGTTGCCATTTCATGCCGCCCTGACCCATCCACTTGACTTTCTGAACTTTGGAAGCGCCAACCGTACTTTCAAGCTGCCTGGTTCTGGCTCGGGCTGCTAATCTATTTATGTAGGAGTCCCCTACCAACCATACATCTGGAAATCAAAATTTATGATGCAAATTATCAATAGGGCTAAGGAGCAATGAGCAAGTCCGCTTTATAGTCTTATGTACTTGAGAAATGAATTGGACTGCCATCTGCCCATTTTCTTGATAGTCTCATACGATACGCCTTTGCTGGCTAACCACGAAGCGGCCCCAATACGGAAGGAATGCGTTCTGAAATGTGTTGTTGGTAGATTCAGAGCAGTTATAGCTTTATTTAAAACTGCCCCAAATTGATATCTTGTAAGAGGTTGCCCATTAATATGACAAAAAAGATATACTGATTTGTGAGGTCTAATTTTGAGAAACGCTTCCATGGCCAATAATGGACATTCTGTAGATTCAATAGCTGGAATGTCAATTATATATGGTTTTCCTGTTTGATTGCATTTGGCCTTACGCTGGCGGATTCGTAAAATATTTTGCCCAGCTTTGGTGGTACATAATACATCAGATACTTGCAATGGTTGATCAGGTTGCTGTGACGATGTAAATACCAACTCACTAACACGGAACAAACCAAAAAATGCCAAACGGTAAGCTGCTCTAAATAAAAGTGTTTCATACTCAGAAATGCAGATATTCCCCAAAATTTTACAAATAGCAACCAGAGTATTATACATAATTGGCATACGGTTATCAGGATTGGCTCTAAGACGCTTGTAGCCTTCAAGCATTTTTGAAATGGCAAAAGTGGAAGTGTTATCAAAATTATGGTTAATTTTATGTTGAAAGCTAATAGCAGATATGTGCATGGCAGCTGTTGATGGGGCATAACCATTGTGGAAAAGATAAGTAATATAAGCATGAATATGAGTTTCAGGTACTGGCCACTGCAAAGGGATAGCATAATTAGATCTAAAAGTTGAAAAGTTTGCCAATGCAGTAGCATATGCATGACGGGTATTAACTGACAAACTTGCAGTCACAAGCTGGTGGGCTCCTGATTGAAGACGCTCCAAAGATGGTCTGGAACAGGCTCTGGCTCTGGTTCGGCTTCTGGGGCCAACTGTCGAAAGCGATTCATCTGCAATCGAGATAAACTGTCCGTCACGGCATTCCGAGAAGTTGATAAATGTTCCGCTTTGAAAACAACATTCAGCTGCAAACATTTTAATGTAATGATTCTGACCAAGACCATGACATACTCTGCCTTTGACGTTTGCGAATTCAAGATATGAACAACTGCCTGATTGTCACATTTGAATAGAATCTTTTTGTTGCTGAGATGCTGACCCCAGATTTCAAGAGCAACAAAAATGGGGAACAATTCAAGTACTGTAATGTCATCAGTAATACCGCGGTGAAACCATTCAGCAGGCCACAGACCATATGTCCATTTTCCCTGAAAATAAGCTCCAAAGCCTTTACCATAACTTGCTGAACTGTCCGTAAACAAACATAAGTCAGCATTTGACAGCCAAAACCTGTCATGAAAGACAGAGATACCATTAAACGATTTGAAAAATGTCAGCCATGTTTGCAAATCTAACCTCATTGCCTTGGAAATCCGAATATGATGATAAGGCTTTGTAATACCCCTTGTAGCATTTATCAGCCGGCGGCAAAAAGGACGACCAGGAACGATAGCCCGGCACATGAAATTCAGTGAGCCAAGAAGAGACTGCATAACCTCCAGTGTAATACTGGACTTATGTAATATTTCTTCAATAAGACTGTAGTTTCATAATTTTGTCCTTTGGAATTCGTACCTCCATAAGAATTGAATCAAGTTCAAATCCCAAGAAAATGATGATTGTTTGAGGCCCTTCTGTCTTTTCATCTGCAACAGGCACGCCCATTTTTCCACAAGTCTTGAAAAAGGAAGTCATAATTTCTTGACAGTCAGTTGTGCCAGCTTCACCCCCAAACAAAAAATCATCCAAGTAATGTTCAAGTTCACCCACTGTGCATGATTCTCTTACAGCATAATGTAAGAAATGGGCAAATTTCTCCCATAATGCACATGAATATGAAAGTCCAAAAGGTAAGCAACGGTCAAAGAAGTATTGACCATCAAACATAAAACCTAACAGGGGAAAATCATCTGGGGAGATAATCATTAGGCGAAATGCATTTTTTATATCAGCCTTGCCTAGCAGAGCACCTTTTCCCAATTTCTGAATCATTTTAACAGCTTGATCAAATCTAGTATATTGGACACTGCAAAATTCAGGGTCAGTATAGTCATTGATTGAATCCCCCTCTGGATATGATAGATGGTGTATTAAACGATATTCACCTGGCTGTTTTTTGGGTACCAAACCCAGAGGAGAAACCCTAAAATCAGTGAAAGGTACAGTTTGAAAAGGGCCAGCAACTCTTCCTGCTTCCAATTCTTTCTTGATTTTTTGCCTGACAATATCAGGGGCTTTATTTGCTGAAGGTAAATTTTTTGATATGACCAATTTTCGAGGACCTTCAAAGTTAATGTGAAAGCCATTTTTAAACCCATTTTTCAACTCTTCCGCTGTTTGTCTGTCTGGATATTCTTGCAATTCCTTCTCAAAGGCAGATAAATCTACAGGAGTGGAGCCGAGCTCAAATTTATTTCCGTTTGAATGGACCACGAAAGGAGGACCTTTGAGTGTGATCTATTTCAGTGTTCTTATTTGCAGTGAATGCATTCTGTTGTAAATTTTGACTGTGTCTGGGACATTGGTTTTCAGAATGGTCCCCCTTACATGCCAAACAAACACGAGAAAATCTACAATTTTTGAAATAGCATTTGCCTTTGTTATAATCAAAACATACGCCAAGTGCAAGACGAGACTGATTTGAGTGGCCAGCAAAGCTAGGCTTAGATTGAAAGGTAGTTGTTTCTAGCTTGTTTGTGTTTGTCATTAATTTAAGCCACAAATCTGAATAAATTTTATTCCACGGCTCCTGTTTTAAAGCTTGCCTTGTCCTAAATTCAGCATCATATTCTCGCCATGCTAAATTTTGACACCTGCTTTCAGCCTCTCTGATGGTGCTCAGGTACTGAATTAATTCAAAAACTTTATCCTGATACTTTTTCAAATATATAGTCATGAATATTAAAAAAGCATCTGTCCACTCCCTGATATTGGTTATTTCTTTTAATACTTTAGGGCGTGTTTGAATTTGGCCATGTTCATTTATAAATAAATTACCAGATTCCTCCCCACGCCTTTTTTGATTTTTCTTTAACAGAGAAGCCAAATTTATATATTCATTTTTCCATATCTTAATACAAATATCTTGCGGAACATGCATCGCAATATCATCATCAGCACAACGTACATCCGGCATCTGAAAGTCAGACTGAGTGTTTTGTGCAATTGTTTGTGCTAGAGGGGTCCCCTGAACCCCCAAAGCACTAGTCCAAGTATTTAACATACTGGACCCTGTAGCATTAATCTCAGGTGAGTATGACACTTGGTTACCTGACTGTTGAACCCCGCCATCACCACATAACCTTACAATTTCTGGTGTTCCTGTTGCCCCCGGTTGAGGGCATGGCTCATTTGCTGCTGTTTGTTGCTGATTTTGTTTTGCTTGGCCCCTAGCCTGACCCTTCCTAGCCCTCTTTCTAGGTGGCATGATTATGGAGGCACCAAGATAATCTCAAAATTGGGCTTGAAATGTTCAAAAAGTTGAAAAATTTGCCAAAAAAACTGGACTGAAAACTTTTTCCTTGCTGCAGCAATCAGCTGTCGTCAGAAAGAGGCTGTTGCACTGGGACCCAGCTGTGCAAAACACTTTCAGTATGTCTACATATAAGCCTGGAACCAATCCTTTACAGTGCTCAAAGGACATGTGTACTGAAATGACCTTACAAGTTGGTACAGTAATCAAAGTACTGAAACAACCCAAATTACCAAAAATGCGAACTGGACTTACTATTTTAATGCTGAAATAAATGGAGCCTTTTGTAGATCAATATGCTGTATTGTTGATTTCTTGACAATGATGAACTTTTTCTCAAGATCATTGTGTTCCTTCTGAGTATGTTATAATGATTCTCCTGTGTCTTGCGGATGTCGACGGTAATTTTATTTATTGGTGGACGTGGTTTATGGCCTAAACATAGGAGTACAACCCCTCCAGAGGGTGTGGCCATATCGTAAATTTATCGTCTATATATCTCCACCAGACAAGCGGTAAAAGACAGCGTGTCTTCAAAAACTTTTTTTTGTCTCAAGTTATCCCATGAGTTTAATGGCGTAGCTTATTCGGTGCTTAGTTTGATGTAGTCATTTCCTCAGATAATGTTTACGTAATTTGTTTTTTATTTCACCATACATGACATTATTCTTGTAGAGATTCTAATGAGACACCCCAACTCATGTTTTCATGAAAAACAACAGTAATAAAATGAAACAATTAATAAATGGTAAATGTTCTAAAATTCTGAACAGAACAAATAATGAGATTAATTTATTATCTGTTTCCACAAATGAAGCCAAGGGAAGTAATATATTTTGCAAAGGGAGGCAGTTAGTCTCCCTTGGCAAAAGGAGGCAGTCGGTCTCCGTTTGCAAAACCTGTTACTTACCTGAAAGAATTCTTTGTGTATTTCTTGTTTGAAATGGAGATTTTACTGTATGAATAAATGGGCTATCTCAAGTAAAAAGATGTCTTTGAGCAGTTGTGAGGTTGTCCTGCTTATCTGGTCAGTTTCATTATGGTTTTTACCTTGCCTTGATACAATTTGAAGAAAGCAAGGCTTCTGTAAGCAGACAGCAAAGGCTCTGCTCAGACTAGGTGGACACAGATGTGCAGGCAGATCTGGGTCTTCCCAGTTCTCGTATGCCTCAGTTTCTATTTTACTTAGTCCCTTTGTATGCCTGTTTCTGGTTGGGGCTGTGAGAGTTAGGAGGGTGTAACTGTCTGTGTGAACGTGTTAAGTGTTATCATCACGAAAACATACCTATATAATTTTGACCCCCTTAAACCTCACTTTTATATAGTAAATCTGGGGTTTACAGGGGTATACATGATTTTTCTTATTTCTGCCTAAAACATAGATTGTGGGTACTCGTTAGAACTGCCTCTCCGAGGCGCCTCTCCGAGGCGGTTCTAACGAGTACCCACAATCTATGTTTTGAGCAGAAATATGAAAAATATCAGAGTATTTTTATCTGAAAATTTTCAGTTTTTGGAGGTGAAATTTTCTCTATATTTGAATAGGCATGTTTTCGTAATGTCTGTGGCTTCCAACATTTATTCATAGCTCCAAATAAGAGTGTGTATCAGGAAAATATTTTTCTTATTATACCCCACCACACAACAGAAGTGGGGTATTATGGTTTCCCGTTGGCTGTCCATGTGTCCGCCCGTCCATCGGTTCGTCTGTCCATCCATCCGTCTGTCTGTCTGTTGTACATCCGTCTGTCTGTATTTTCATTTCCAGACGGTAACTTAAGTAAATATGAATGGATTTTCACCAAACTTGGTATGTGCATTGATGTTATGAAGATCTAGTTAGGGATTGCTAATGGAAAAATTTCGTCACTTATTGACAGAGTTATCTGCCCGTGGCATGTCCGTATTTTCGTTTCTGGATGACAACTTCAGTATTATATCAATGTATGTGCATTTATATTGTGGAGATCTGGTTTGGGATTGCTAAGAGGCAAATTTCGTCAATTTGTGACAGATTTATCTGCCCACGATATGATAATGGCGGGGGATTATCCTTTCACGTTTTATTTCTCCATGAAAACAAATGTTGTGGGTCGTCATTAGAAGTGCCTTGATGAGGTGCTTCTTATGAGTTCCACATGTTTTTGTGGAGAAATAAAAAAAAAGTGTCAACAATTTTTGGTTGAAAAAAGTGTTTTATCTGGAAATATGTTTATTGCTGCTACAGGATTTAATATATAGTTTATGACATAGAGTCAATTTTATCTATATTTACAACAGCATTTTTAAATAGTTTTAACAAAAAATATTGATGTTATGATGTCTATGTGAATGTGTTTATCCTTGTCATGCTGAATAAATTAGGATGCCTCACCTTTTTTTTCCAGCCAATCAGATTACTCGATTTAAGTTGTCAATACAAATTCACATAATGATAAACTGTGCAGATCCAGATCAGTTCACTTCTTCAGAGGCCAACTGATCTGGATCTACACTGTTTGCAAAGGCCTGGCATACTCTTCAGAAGCCAACTGATCTGGATCTACACTGTTTGCAAAGGCCTGGCATATTCGGGTTCAGCAGGACTAAGGTTAAGTGGTATTCTATTGCTTCCAACATTTATTGCTGCAACAGGTTTTTGTTAATATATAGTTTATTACATAGAGCCGATTGTATCCGTATTTACAATAGTGTTTTTAAATAGCTTTTAACGAATATTGATATTATGACAAATAAACTGCCTTGTGAGTAACCAGGCTTTGGGATCAGAAGACTTGTTAATGAGGAGTGTTTGAACATAACTCTGGGATACTTCTTTTTATGTAACTATAAAAAATATATATTCTGGTAGTCATTAGGAACAACGTGATATTTTTAATGGATACCCATTACATGCGATTTTTATGAAGAAGTGGAAAAAATTGGCCAATAATTTTATCATCAAATTTTTCTCCTTAAGAAAGCTTCTGGTTCACTGAGCATAGCCAGTCCAATCCAGACTGCACACATGCTAACTCTTGACAGAGTTGACACAGTTTGCTTGAGTACTATCTTAATTAACCCTTCTCATGCTGAACCCGGATATATCCTGCCTTTGCAAACAGTGTAGATCCAGATCAGTTGGCTCCTGAAGAAGCTAACTGATATGGATCTGCACTGTTTGCCCTTAAGTATGTTAATTTATAGCAACAATCCAGATCAAACAATCTGATTGGCTGAAAATTAGAAGTGGTGTGGCATCTTTATTTAGCAGGACAAGGGTTAATATTGTAGAATTAAAGGATCTTGGTACACTGTGTGCAGTTTCCCTCATTTGTTGTAGGAGGAAACCAACATTTATGACTTCTGTTACTTTTCCTGCACACCAAACCTTTAATTCTTTGCATGCTGGGTAATTTTGCATGCTTTTTTGTCGTCTGTGGATTATTTTTAAAATTAATTTTTAAAAAAAAATCTTTCAGGAATACCATCAAAGTGTCAAACAGTTTGGATCCAGATCAGGCCCGACGTTTGGTCGGGCCTGATCTGGGTCCAAACTATTTGCAAAGGTTATCAGCAAACCACAAAAGTGGCCACTTGCGGGAAAAGAGTTAAAGTAATTCTTTCCTTTGAAGGTTAACCCATTTTCAGAGGGAGGTAAAATGATTTGGACAATTTTCTCCCAAGAAATTGAATTCATTCCACCTGAAAAAGCAAACTGTGATACCAGTGGGTGCAGTCTGTTCTGGGCATGCTCAGTTACTTACTGAAAACAGGCATTACTTATCTAGTCTGTGTGATGAATCTCTATGTTTGCCTAAAATATATTGTGAGAGAAAGGGTATGTGGAGACAGCATTTTGTGATTTGGACTTTTTTGTACATAGTTTAAGTTCGTACAAACAGAGTAGATCCAGATAACAAGCTGTCGCATCAGGATCTACACTGTTTGCCATTCTGTTATTGATTTTTGACTGAAACCCCTATTTTCAACAATGGATGTATCCAAATTAAGGGAATGAAGAGTCCACTTCAGAAACTCGGGGGTGAAGGGGTTAATAACCAATGTATTCTTCACAGTCAATTTTTATAGAGTGGACATGGCATTTATTATTACAACAGATATCACAGACATGTTAATGTAATATTTCTTATAGCATAACTTATTCAGATAAAAGGATACTCATGGCTGCCAATTTTATACGCCCGTTTGAAAAATGTATATTATGTTAGGGGGTATGGCGTCCATCAGTCCATCTGTAAACTTTTTCGTTTCCGGCTAACTCCTCCTACAGTTTACATTCGATCAAGCTGAAACTTGGTATATAGTTAGACCATGATGTGGAGCAGCGCATATTGTTTCGGGATTACAATCCACCAAATGTTTGCAGAGTTATGCCCCTTTGAAAATTTCTGTAAACTTTTCATTTCCGGTTAACTTCTCCTACATTTTACATCCGATCAAGCTGAAACCATTTATAGTTAGACCATGATTTGGAGCAGCACATATTATTTCGAGGTTACAGACCACCAAATATTAGCAGAGTTATGCCTCTTTGAAATTTCTGTAAACTTTTCGTTTCCGGCTAACTCCTCCTACAGTTTACATCCGATCAAGCTGAAACTTGATTTGTAGTTAGACCATGATGTGGAGCAGTACATATTATTTCAAGGTTACAGTCCACCAAATATTAGCAGAGTAATACCCCTTTGAAAATTTCTATTTTTCGTTTCTGGCTAACTCCTCCTACATTTTACATCTGATCAAGCTGAAACTTCATAGATAGTTACAAGATGATGTGGAGCAGCGCATATTATTTCGAGTTACTGTGCACCAAATATTAGCAGAGTTATGCCCCTTTGAAAGTTTTTGTAAACTTTTTGTTTCGGGCTAACTTCTCCAACAGTTTACATCCGATCAAGCTCAAACTTGATTTGTAGTTAGACCATGATGTGGAGCAGCATATATTACTTCAAGGTTACAGTGCACCAAATATTTGCAGAGTTATGCCCCTTTGAAAGTTTTTGTAAACTTTTCTCTGCATATTGTTTAGAGGCAATAGTGTGCAAATTTTATTTTTTGCAAATAACTAAAGTTATGGCTATATGGGCAAGATATTTATTTATTATTTGTTTTAACATCTTCTTTTATAAGATTTGCAAGGAAATGTTGCCATTATTAAATCTTTATAAATACATTTATAAAATGATACAGAATTAAGAAACTTGACTTATATCAATACTTATAAACAGAATTCTTTTTGGATTTTTTTTTTTTTTTTTTTTTTTTTTAATACTCTTCTGAGTTGGCTCCCTTGAAGAACAAAAACAAAATCAGTATTAAACAAGTTGAAGGTTTACAAAAAAAATTCTTGCAGCATTTGTTTTTTTTTGGTTATTTTTTTTGTTTTGTTATTGTTTGGTCTGATATTGAAGTACATGTATAGGAAAAACAAATCAGCCAAAGGCTCATATGAGCTTATGATATAGCCATGCTTCTGTCGTGTGTCCTCCGTCCGAAAGCACTTCTCCCTAGACGCAGCAAACTTCTCCTTATTTTCCCAGGAGGGAGAAGTCACCTCTCCCTTAATTTCTGGGCCAGCTTGGACCCTTAGGTTACAGTTCACCAATTATCAGCAGAGCTATGCCCCAATGAAAACTTTTTAAATTTTTTTTTTTTTTTTGTAATTCCACTTACAGTTTATATCCGCAGCACTGAATTATACAGGAGCCAGTTTATGTGCTACATCTTATTACTTGCCACGGGCGTATAATGCCCCGCTTGGCGGAGCTCTTGTTTATAGTGAGACAACTTTTATTTTTGGAAGTCTCTGTAATAAACATGAGGCTACCCTTTATAGAAAGAATTTGCTCGCAGAAACAGAACATTCTTTCCTTTAACCTTTTCATCCCATTAGACCAAAACCAGTGCCTGTGCAAACAGTGTAGATCAGATGAGACCACTAGTAACAAGCCATCTTATCAGGATCTACACTGTTTGGTATTCGTTTTTACATTTTTCACTGTAACTTTTACATAGTGTATTTGCATCAGTGGACAAGTCCAAATTCAAGAATGGAAGAGTCGTTTCAGAAACTCAAGGATGAAAGTGTTAAGGGTAGTCCCCACTGATAAGAGAGACATATATTTCAATGAAAGATGTTACCCTTCTTGGAGATGTATCCTTTTCTATACCCCGCCACAGGATAGTGTCAGAATATTTTTTGTTCAAGTGCCTGTTTGTGCATCTGTCAGTGTTTGGTTTCTGCTCTCTAACTTGAATAGTTTTTGATGGATTAAATTCAAAGTTTGCATACACATTTATATTGGGAGTGAGTGGTTTGGGAATGTTAGTGGGCAAAATATGTTAACTTTTGACAGAGTTACTGCCCTTGATTACAGACAAATTGTTTTGTTACTGTGCTGTGGTAGGGTATTATGCTTTTATGCTTATTTATGAAATCCTTTATCTTGCTGTATCCAGTGGTTAGTAATGTTGCCAGAAAACTTCACACTTTAGCTGTTTATGCTCCCCACTTCAAAAAAGTTGGAGGGGCATATTGCTTCTGGGTCGTTCATCCATCCATTCGTCCATCCATTCATCATGCTTTTTGATGCGTAGCATAATTTTAGAAACGTGCATGCTACTGTTTCGAAATGTCTTATATGAAAAAATAGCTGACACCTATTATTTTTTTCTCAATAGGATTATGCCCCTTTCCTGAGTTATGGCCCTTTGAAAAAAAAATGGATGAAATATTGTCAGCAAAATATCTCAAAAACTATTGAAGCTAGAGCCTTGAAACTTGATGAATAGATTGGTAGTGATGAGTTGACAACCTGATTAACTTGAGTAAATTTTGAAAAATACTTCATGAATTATGACCCTTTGTAATTTGGGGCATTTTTCCCTTGTCAACAAAATATCCCGAAAACTGTGGGAGCTAGAGCCTTGAAACTTGGTGAATTGATTGGTAGTGATGAATAGACAACCTGATTAACTTTAGAATAAATTTTGAAAAATATTTTATGAGTAATGGCCCTTTGTAAATTTGGGCATTTTCCCTTGTCAGCAAAATATCTCAAAAACTGATGGAGCTAGAGACTCATAACTTGATGAATAGATTGGTAGTGATGAGAAGATGACCTGATTAACTTTTGAGTAAAGTCTGAAAAAAACTTAACAAGTTATGGCCTTTTGTAAATCTGGGCATTTTTATCTTGTAATATCTTTAGAGGCAAGCATATGGTTGGGGCATTGTGTTTCACAAACACAATTTCTAGTTCCAGTTTTGTGAATATGTTCATTTCTCTCAATGGTCATTCCTTTTAAAATCTGTTGTTTTACCTTTATCACTCACTTGGCTAATTCAGCAGACGACTAATTGGTGACATTTTTCTTATTTTTTGCAGAAAACAGGATTTGTCATTTCATGCAAATTGTCTCCAGTTGCATGAATTGTCAATTCCTGTTTTTTGGGAAAAGTAAGAAAAAAATTTCAATATGTCATCTGAAAGTTTACCCAGAGTGCTAAGGGTTAAACTACATGTATGAAGAAAGCCGACAGAGCTCAAAAGTGCTCCTATATTTTTGATTTATAGTATAATGTCTCCATATATATTTATAAATAAATTTGCTTAAATTTGCATAATTGGCCCGTACATATTCCATTCGATAGTATTTACATACTGGTAATATTAGATATTTACATAATATAAGTACAACACATGTTCTGAATGAAATTGTGACCCATTTTATTTTTATTTTGTGTTTATATGGTATGAGTTCAATATATATTCTGAATGAAAGTGGAGGTTTATTGAATTTATTGTTATTAAGTGGATGTTTTCATATTGGCCATGTTACAGGTCTGAGAGCCTGAGGATTGCTGTATTGGCCCAAGGCAAAGCAGAGGGCAATACATCCATTCGAAGACCAATGCAACTGGCCGATGACATGTAACAGGGCCAATGTGAAAACATCCTTTTCATGACGTTTTTTGTTTTCAACTTTAAAAGTGTTGAAAGTCAATAAAACCTCTTTTTGAGTAGTTTTATTCTTGTTGCTTGCTTTACCATGCAGTTAATTACCGATATTTTAGCTCACCTGAGCCATTGTTTTCATCATCCGTCTGTCACTCCATCTTTTTGATGCACAGCATATATTTAGAAACGTGCATGCTGCAGTTTTGAAATTTCTTACATGGATTCTTCATGAAAAAATAGCTGAAACATATTTTTTTTTTTCGACAGGATTATGCCCGTTTCCTGAGTTAGCCAGTTCGAAAAATATGGATGAAATCTTGTCAGCAAAATATCTCAAAACCTATTGAAGCTAGATTCTTGAAACTTGATGAATAGATTTGTAGAAACCTTTTGAATAAATTCTGGAAAATATGTCATGAGTAATGGCCCCTTGCCACTCACTTGGCTAATTCAGCAGATGACTAATTGGTGATATTTTTCTTATTTTTCCCAGAAAACAGGATTTGACATTTCATGTAAATTGTCTCCATTGGAGACAATTTGCATGAACTGTCAAATCTGGATTTCTGGGAAAAATAAGAAAAGTATTTCAGTATGTCATCTGCTGAAAATTTACTGAGAGTGCTAAGTGTTAAACTATGAAGAAGGCTGATAGAGCTCAGAAGTGCTCCTTTGCAGTTGATTTCAAGCTTTAAGTAAATTATAATGTCTCAGTATTTATTTATGAACAAATTTATTTAAATTTGCATTAATATGCCCTTTCATGTGCTTGTTGATAGTATTTATAAACCGCTAGTATCAGTTTTTAGCTCACCTGAGCTCTGCTCAGGATGAGCTATTGTGATCACTTTTCGTCCGTCGTCCGTCCGTCCGTCCGTCCGTCCGTCCGTCTGTGCGTCCGTCCGTCCGTCCGTCCGTCCGTCCGTCCGTCCGTTAACATTTTCAAATGACTTCTCCTCTGAAGCCGCTGAGCCAATTTTGCTCAAATTTCATATGGGGCCTCCTTAGGGTGGGGGAACGAAAGATTGCTAAAATGGTCGCGGTCCGTCGACTAAGATGGCCGCCATGCCCATATATGGTAAAAACCTTTAAAAATCTTCTTCTCCATAGCCGAGGATGCCTTGGGGCTGAATCTTTGCATGAATCATCGGGGACGGGAGGTCAACTAAAGTTGCTAAAAGAATTGTCGTACGTTGACGTTTGACCTTTTTACGGCAAGGTCAAGTTCGCTTCCCTATGCATTTATATGAGCTCTATACATTTGAATGGGAAAATTGTTAAGAGTTTCAAACGACTTCTCCTCAGAAGCCTCTGAGCTAATTTTGTTCAAATTTCATATGGAGCCACCTTAGGGTGGGGAAACAAAAGATTGCTAAAATTATCGCGGTCCGTTGACCAAGATGGCCGCCATGCCCATATATGGTAAAAACCTTTAAAAATCTTCTTCTCCATGATCGAGGATGCCTTGGGGCTGAATCTTTGCACGAATCATCGGGGACAAGAGGTCAACCAAAGTTGCTAAAAGAATTATCGTACATTGACGTTTGACCTTTTTACGGCAAGGTCAAGTTCGCTTCCCTATGCATTTGTATGAGCTCTATACATTTGAATGGGAAAATTGTTAAGAGTTTCAAACGACTTCTCCTCTGAAGCCTCTGAGCTAATTTTGTTCAAATTTCATATGGAGCCACCTTAGGGTGGGGAAACAAAAGATTGCTAAAATTGTCATGGTCCGTTGACCAAGATGGCCGCCATGTCCATATATGGTAAAAACCTTTAAAAATCTTCTTCTCCATAACCGAGGATGCCTTGGGGCTGAATCTTTGCATGAATAATCGGGGACGAGAGGTCAACCAAAGATGCTAAATGAATTGTCGTACGTTGACGTTTGACCTTTTTACGGCAAGGTCAAGTTCGCTTCCCTATGCATTTGTATGAGCTCTATACATTTGAATGGGAAAATTGTTAAGAGTTTCAAACGACTTATCCTCTGAAGCCTCTGAGCTAATTTTGTTCAAATTTCATATGGAGCCACCTTAGTGTGGGGAAACAAAAGATTGCTAAAATTGTCGCGGCCCGTTGACCAAGATGGCCGCCATGCCCATATATGGTAAAAACCTTTAAAAATCTTCTTCTCCAGAACCGAGATTGCCTTGGGGCTGAATCTTTGCACAAATCATCGGGAAGGAGAGGTCTACCAAAGTTGCCAAAAGAATTGTCGTACGTTGACATTTGACCTTTTTACGGCAGGATCAAGTTTGCTTCCCTATGCATTTGTATGAGCCCCATACATTTGAATAGGAAAATTGTTGAGAATTTTAAATTTCTTCTTCTCTGAAGCCACTGAGCCAAATTTGCTCAAATTTCATATTGTGCCTTCTTAAGTCAGGGGAACGAAAGATTGCTAAAATGGTCGCGGTAGGTCGACCAAGATGGCCACCATGCCCATATATGGTAAGACCCTTTAAAAATCTTCTTCTTCAGAACTGAGGATGCCTTGGGGCTAAATCTGTGCACAAATCATCAGGGACAGGAGATCTACCAAAATTGCTAAAAAGGTTATCGTACGTTGACATTTGACCTTTTTACGGCAAGGTCAAGTTTGCTTCCCTATGCATTTGTATGAGCCCCATAACATTTATATGGGAAAATTGTTGAGAATTTGACGACTTCTCTGAAGCCACTGAGCCAAATTTGCTCAGATTTTTAGCTCACCTGAGCATGAAGTGTGCATGGTGAGCTATTGTGGTCAGTCAATGTCCGTCGTCCATCATGGGTCATGCGGCGTGAACAATTGCTTTAAAGGCCTACTCTTCCTACACCCCAGGGTCAGTTGACTCGAAACTTGGTAGGAAGCATCAGGGTGAAATGTAGATAAAAAAAATAGCTAAAATCGTTCCAATCGGAAATCCAAGATGGCCGCCATCTTGAAAATCTTTTTCGCTTCTTCTCCTGAACCGAAAGGCCAATTGACTCCAAACTTGCTAGGAAGCATCAGGGTGACTTGTAGATCAAATATAGCTAAAATCGTGTCGGTCCAAATTCCAAGATGGCCACCATGGCAGCCATCTTGAAAATCTATTTTTCGCTTCTACTCCGAAACCCAAAAGCCAGTTGACTCCAAACTGGTTAGGAAGCATTGGGGTGACTTATAAATCAAAAATAGCTAAAATTGAGCTGATTAGAAATCCAAGATGGCCACCATGGCAGCCATCTTGAAAAGCTATTTTTCGCTTCTTCTCCTGAACCGAAAGGCCAATTGACTCCAAACTTGCTAGGAAGCATCGGGATGACTTGTACATAAAAAATAGCTCAAATCTTGCCAATTGGAAATTCAAGATGGCCTCCATGACAGCCATCTTGAAAATCTATTTTTCGCTTCTTCTCTTAAAACTAAAAGTCAATTGACTTGAAACTTAGTAGGAAGCATCAGGGTGACTTGTAGATCAGAAAATAGCTATAATCATTCCGATCGGAAATCCAAGATGGCAGCCATCTTGAAAATCTATTTTTTGCTTCTTCTACTGCACCGAAATGCCAGTTGACTCAAAAGTTGGTAGGAGGCATTGGGGGTGACTTATTTTACTTGTAACGTTTTGAAAATTTCAGCATTTTAACCTTGTAAGCAAGATATTTCAAAAACTGTTTAAGCCATTGCCTTGTCATAAGAGTATTGGAAAAATGTTGCATGCCATCTGCATATCTGCAGTGGCGGTTTCACTCAGGCGAGCGAGTTGTGGCCCGTGGGCCTCTTGTTTACATAATATAAGTACAACATATGTTCTGAATGAAATAGTAAATCCATTTTATTTTCTGTTTACATAGTATTAGTGCAATATACCAAATGAAAGAGGAGGTTGATTGAATATACTATAATGTTATTAAATGGATGGTTTCATATTGGCCCTGTTACAGGTCTGAGGGCAGTAGTATTGGCCTGAAGATTGCCATTTGAAGGCCAATACAACTGGCCAATCACCTATAACAGGGCCAATGTGAAAACGTTCACTTTATGATATTTTTATTAATCAACTTTTTGTTTTCAACTTTTAGAGTGTTAAAAGTGAATAAATTCTTTTTTCAAGTAGTTTTGTTCTTATTGCTTGCTTCAACATGCTGTTAATTACTGAATTTTTAGTTCACCAGAGCCAAAGGCTCAAGGTGGGCTATTGGGATCACTCACCGTTTTATCATCGTCTGTCCATTTGTTCGTCCAGAATTTCTTTAAACAACATCTCCTCCTAGACCGCCGAGACAATTTAACCAAATTTCACAGAATTAATCTTTAGGTGATACTGACACAAAAATGTTCAAAAATTTGGAATCCATGCAGGATTCTGTTTGCTATGGCAACCAAAAGAAAAAACTTAAAAAATCGGCCCAGCTATTTTATATTACATATATGGAAAATATATGATATATTGCATATATTACAAAAACTGTCCCCATCATATCAGTTGACTCTCTATCAAGATTGTACAAGCCATCATGATTTGTCAAAAAATATGGGTGCCAGGGGGCAGGGCTTATTTTCAGATATAGAAAACTGTCACGTGATCGGACGAGCGTTGGGCCGGTGACGATGGACTAGACGCAATCACAAGCAATCAGAGGATAAACACAACACTTTGTAAAATAAAAACAAGCATGTATTTAAAAAGTTCAAAAAAACAAACAAAAAACTATAATTAAAGTTCAAATTTCCATGTTGCAATTTCTATGTTCCGAAGCTTCCATAATCCACAGGTACTGTTAAACTTCATAATCTGAAAAAACTTTATTTAATTATATTTCCATAATTAAATATAATATAAATTTGAAGTAATTACGTAACTTGTCCACGGATGTATCCTCCATGATATTTCCGGTTATCACTAACACTTGTTTCTATAGAACTTTGAACAAAACTTGCCGGAAAATATTTGATGGTCAATCATAGTGACGATAACAGTGGTGAAACAGATACATAAACGGATACAGATATGGATACTGGACCATGGTCAGATTCCCCAGATACAACACAACGTGAAGATTAGAAAAAGGAAGACAAGGATCAGTCTTCGATGAAATGAATTTGTAGTGTGTATCGTTCTATTCAACCAGGGAACTTTTGTAGTAATGTGGCACGTTTTGAAACATTGTGTCCACAAGTAATCCGTGAAATTCAAGATCTAACAATAATATTCACAAGAATACCGTGATAGTCAAGATTTAAAATAACCTGTTCAATTGTCCGAACGGTGCAAAGTTTCACACAGCAACTGCTAAAACTATGAAGTAAAAAACATTTTTCTCTCGGAACGCTACAAAACTGCAAAATTACGACAGAAAATTGTCTCCCCTTTCAAAAGATAGCCTTGAGACGAAAATCAATCCCAGAACAGTGAAGATATTGATCACCAAACCTAGGTTCACTCGGAACTTTAAATTGTAACAGTCCTAATGGTGTTTGAAAAGCTGTGTATTGCTTAGCATTCTTAGTTAAAGGTATCTGCCAATAACCTTTGGTAAGGTCAAGCTTGGATATGCACTTATGACCTGCTATTTTCGTAAATATTTCCTCCATATTTGGCATCGGTTCTGCATCGAAAACCGTAATCTTATTAAGTGTACGAAAATCTATGCAAAATCTGTTCGTATTGTCTTTCTTTTTGACTATAAGAACAGGGGAACAGTAAGAACTTTCTGATGGTTCTACAATGTCCAAATTGATCATATCTCTTACCTCATCCTTTGCTGCTTCCATCATATTGAAAGGAAGTGGATATTGCTTAACTCTTACCGGCGTATCTGTTGTCAACTTAATGTCATGTTCCAACAGAGTGGTACAGCCGGGTATTCCTGTAAATGTACTAGCAAAATTTGTTACAAGTTGCCTTACCTGACTTTGTTCCTCTTTTGTCAAGTCTGGATTAATGTTTAACAGTTCAACTGACTCATTGTCACAAATTGATGGTGATTCCACTAATCCTTCTATATTATCTTCGGTATCTTCCGAAGTACAGTCTAATACTGCAATAGAACATACCTGAACATCTGTAGTCTGTTGATCATCCTCTCTCTCAATGTATTGCCTAAGCATATTGCTATGGAAAGTTTTTACTTTCTTTCCCATTTTAATTCTATAATCTAAGACACTTAATTTCTCCACTACTTCGTACGGGCCTTTCCAACTCATCAACAACTTATTTGTCTTAGTCGGGAGAAGTACGAGAACTTTGCTACCTACCTTTAAATGTCGGCGCCTCGACTTCCGATTGTAGTATTTTTTATACTTCTTTGACATATTCTGCAAGTTTTGCTATGCTAAACTTACCGTTAACTCTAATCTTTCCCTCAAATCTAAAACATACTGGTAAGTAGTACGTACCCGAGGATCCTCGATATCCTTCGTCCACAATTCTCTTAAAACTTGCATAGGTCCACGCACAGGCCATCCATATATTAATTCAAACGGAGAAAACCCCAGACTTTCCTGTGGAACTTCTCTGTATGCAAATAATAATGGATCTATATACTTGTCCCAGTCTTTCGGACGTTCTGCGCACATTCTAGTCAACATAATGTACCGTTAAAGCGCTCTACTAAGCCATTACAGATGGGATGATAAGGGGAAGTAACTAACTGTTTGAATGACAAAAGTCTACTTACCTCTTTCATCAGTGCTGACATGAATTGACTTCCCATGTCAGTTAATATTTCTTTCGGTACTCTGACTCTACTGAATATACTAACTAAAGCTTCTGCAACTGCTTCGGTCTCAATTGAAGACAGAGCTACTGCTTCTGGATACCTAGTTGCATAATCAACTAATGTCAAAATATACTTATTCCTATTCTCAGTACGGGGTTCAAGTGGACCAACCAAGTCAATTGCTACTCTTTGAAATGGGGTATCTATAACTGGCATACTGCCTAAGGGCGCTCTTGTATTCCTACCTTTGGCTATAGTGCTCTGACATATGTCACAAGACTGACAGAACCTCTTTATATCACTTGCTATCCCTGGCCAAAAGAATTCTGATAGTACCTTTTGAATAGTCCGCTTCACTGCAAGATGTCCAGACAGGATTGACTCATGGGCTAATTTCATTACCATCTTGCTATATTGCTGTGGAACTACAAGTTGAATAAAAATCTTACCAAATTCCACATTAGGTGAACTGAACTGTCTGTATATCAAGTCATTTTTGCGAAAAAACTTAGCATTACCTTTAACTTCTGATTCATCGCAAGCTTTTCGAATTCTTGCCAGAGTAGGATCATTAACTTGAGCTGCCTTAATTTGTTGAGGTGAAATATCCCTATCGATAATATTGGGGGTTTTGAGTGATGTTTTGGTTTGTTTAGGTAGTTTGGCTTGGGACCGGGTTTGTACTGCTAAAGCTGGCACCCAATTTATATTCGGTTCATAAGCATCCCTCGCCCCTGGAATATTACCTATAATAACATCAACCAAAGGGTTCTCCATACAAAGGGCAAGTGTGTCTCCCTTAAAATAAGGAGTGTCTAATGATACTTTAGCTTCAGGAAGCTGTAATGTAGTCCTATCTACCATCATGCATGAATGCATCTTGCCGGTCAAATTCTCTGAGGAAACTAATGATTGTTTGACAATCACCCCAGTACACCCAGTGTGGCGCAAGACACTAACCATTTGGTTCCCCATTATACCCTGTACGGTCTTCATATCATTACAAATGGGTGAAGGTTGAGCTGTAGTACTCACCTTCAATGTATCTTCCATCCCTGGACAGACCTTAGTGCCATCATTGCTTGCTTGGACATAACTAACTGTATCAGTATGAATAAAACACGCTCCACATACCTGGTTGTCATCTGATTTCCCGTCATCGCTCAGTTCCTGTCCTTGTCTCTGATCCTGAAAACGCACATGTTTCGAGGGGGATCTACTTCTACCTCTACCATATGTTCGTGTTGCAGCTACCTTCATATTACCTTTTGCTCTATCAGGACAAAATCCAGCTATGTGTTTTTTATCACCACAAATAAAACATGACCCTCTAAAAGGTTGTAGGCCTTGATGATTATACCTTCGAACAGAAGGTGAAAGTTAACTTGACCTTGACCTAGATCTTGGTATTTCATTGATCTTAAATGTCAAATTAAGAATATCAGTATATCTGGCTTCTTTGTACTGATCTGCTAATTTACTAGCCTGTTCAAGTGACTTGGGTTCCCTTTCTCTAAGGAAAAGTTCAAGGTCTCTATTACAAATAAATGCAAGCTGATCTCTAAGTATTAAATCTGCTAATCCATCATAAGTCTTATTAATACCAGACATATCTACCCACCTTGTAAAATAACTTTTCATACGCTGGTGAATTGCTGAAAAGTTTCACCTGAATCTGGCCTACACTTCTTATACCTTCTCTTAACTTCATATGCTGGTGAATTGCTGAAAAGTTTCACCTGAATCTGGCCTACACTTCTTATACCTTCTCTTAAATCCTTCTTCAGTTAACTCATATCTTTTGAGTAAAGCTGCCTTCAACATATCATAATTTAATGCCTCTTCTACAGGCATTAATGCATATACATCAAATGCCTTACCTTTGAGAAGTGCGCTCAAATTAGTAGCCCAATCCTCTTTCTTCCATTTTTGAGCTGTAGCATACCTTTCAAACCTAAGCAAATAAGAATCCATTTCATCTTTACCTTCATCAAATGCTGGTATTTTTGGGGTCTTAGCAGTGACATAAGATTTATCTTCCTTATGCTGCACTGCTGGCTTTATATTTTGCTCTGCGGCTAACCTTTCCATTTCAAATATATGTTTCTTTTGCTCAATGTCTTGTTGTAATTGCATTCTTTGTATCTCGCGTTCATGTGCTGCCTTAGCCTCGGCCTTCGCCTCCGCGAGTTCGCGTTCTTTTACTTCACACGCTGCCGCCGCTTCTGCTAATTCACGCTCGCGTGCTTGTGCCTCACGCTGTGCCTTTCTCTCGTCGCGTAACCTATCTTGTTGATCTTTAATAAAAGTTCGAAGTGCATCGCCTTCGTACCCTAAAGCCTCCCCTTGAGCTTTTAAATTTTCTATGGTCTCCATTTCTCTAAGTCGCAGTGAAACAATAGCAAGAAGTTTGTTTCAATTAAGCACAAGTTTCATAGGATAAGTCTCAGAAAATCACTATTAATTAAATGCCCTAAAACTAAAATTAACTCTTAGTTTACACTGAAGTCTAACACGAAATAAAGCATTCCACTAATATGAATACAATATCCACTAACTCTAGAAGAGGACAATAACAATGCTCAAAAATGATCATAGGCCAACGGCATCCATAATACCAAATAAACCCATACATCACTCTTCGTTGCCTATATCATAATATATTCACACAAAGTTACTCATTAACTATGTTAATATCATACCTCTCCGAGTTATCAATGGAATATGCACAACCCTGCGCATTAGCTTATCCACAATAAAATATAAAGGGTATTCACGGTCAACAGATAAAAAGTGACCACTGGAAAATAAACAAAAAGCTTTTCCGACCTTATCCTTTCTTCACGCCTGCTGTGCTGTATCTGTTTATCTCACCATGGGACACACTACACAACATGATTGACCATGGTCCCGCTTGTCATTACCTTCTGGAATATACATAATTTGACAGTAACTAATTCCACATAACTACATATAAAACATAAACAACAAAATGTATTTATTTAAAAAAAAAACAAAAAAAAAAAAACAACACAATACATCTGATCCTCTGTTTGCTAGAATAACGTGTCCAAAGTCACCGTAATCCCACTTCTGACACCAATGTCACGTGATCGGACGAGCGTTGGGCCGGTGACGATGGACTAGACGCAATCACAAGCAATCAGAGGATAAACACAACACTTTGTAAAATAAAAACAAGCATGTATTTAAAAAGTTCAAAAAAAAAACAACAAAAAAACAATAATTAAAGTTCAAATTTCCATGTTGCAATTTCTATGTTCCGAAGCTTCCATAATCCACAGGTACTGTTAAACTTCATAATCTGAAAAAACTGTTTATTTACTTATATTTCCATAATTAAATATAATATAAATTTGAAGTAATTACGTAACTTGTCCACGGATGTATCCTCCATGATATTTCCGGTTATCACTAACACTTGTTTCTATAGAACTTTGAACAAAACTTGCCGGAAAATATTTGATGGTCAATCATAGTGACGATAACAGTGGTGAAACAGATACATAAACGGATACAGATACGGATACTGGACCATGGTCAGATTCCCCAGATACAACACAACGTGAAGATTAGAAAAAGGAAGACAAGGATCAGTCTTCGATGAAATGAATTTGTAGTGTGTATCGTTCTATTCAACCAGGGAACTTTTATAGTAATGTGGCATGTTTTGAAACATTGTGTCCACAAGTAATCCGTGAAATTCAAGATCTAACAATAATATTCACAAGAATACCGTGATAGTCAAGATTTAAAATAACCTGTTCGATTGTCCGAACGGTGCAAAGTTTCACACAGCAACTGCTAAAACTATGAAGTAAAAAACATTTTTCTCTCGGAACGCTACAAAACTGCAAAATTACGACAGAAAATTGTCTCCCCTTTCAAAAGATAGCCTTGAGATGAAAATCAATCCCAGAACAGTGAAGATATTGATCACCAAACCTAGGTTCACTCGGAATATATAGTGTTCTGGTAACCGCTCAAGTATATAGACGTAAATAATCAAATACACCCTCAGCATAACTATCTCGTGATTAAAGTAATACCGTAACTTGAAAGCTGAAGTGTACCTACTTGCTTAAAAAGTAAAACTGTCATCATAATCAGCGCTCCAGTTACAAATGCATTAATCTAACCTGGTTAATAAAAAAAATCGATACAAACTTCTTTTTATACTATGTACATGTAAAAATATATTCAAGATAAAACAGGGACGTGACAAAAACTTAAAAAATCTTCTTGTCAGAAACCACTGGACCAATTTGAAAATAATTTAGCAGAAATGTATCTTTTGTCAAAAAACATGGCCACCAGGGGGGCGGGGTTTATTTTCCTTATATATCTATATAGACATTTTGAAGAGCGGATAAAAAAAAAAAAATGAGGCACTGCTTGCCACATACGGCATTGCATCTGCATTTTATAGGACCATCATGTCACTCTTGAAAATGGAATTTATACAAAAATCTTAAAGCAGTGAACTTTGGTGAAAGTTAATAGTATGCTCGGATGAGCAATAAAGAACCATCGTGGTCCTCTTAGTATCCCTTAAATCCTTGTAACTTTCAGTATTAGCCCTCACATAAATCCCAGGCAAAAACCTTTTAGAAATCATGCCAAACATTGCATTGGTATGGTGCAGGCTGGCACATATTAGAACAATACTTAGTTAATCAATAAATAGTATTATTCAATAAGTACTGGACAAAACTTCAAACCCCACAACTTAGTTTTTACATTTTCTAATTAACTCAAGTAAAATATTACATATATGACAAACACTGTCCACATCATATCAGTCACACAAACTCTGCCAATATGGAGAAACTTGTAAATATATCCAGAACTTGGCCATTACAACTCAGCCAATATTGATTACATCTCTGTAAGTTCTGAAATGACATCCTTGATTTTGGCCAAGTTGTATTGGCTGAGTTCTGGCTGTATTGGCCAAGTTTATGTAAGATTTGAACTGACATTAGATCTAGAAAAGTCAATAAAATTGTCATTAATCAAGAAATGTTTAACTAGTTACAGGTCTGAGGTCTGCTGTATCGAAAGGCCTCAGGCCAGTACAGCAGACCTTGGACCTTTAAAAGTGGCAATATGAAATGACTTAGCCCATTGTAGTTGGGAGACCCCTAAAAGGGTAATTTGCAAACAGTGCAGATCCAGATCAGATGCTGCAGAATGTGGTGTCTGATAAGGTTCTCCAAAGTTTGCAAATAGTTTAGCAGTTTTTCTCTAGGAATAACTAAATCCCATAGCCAGACGTACCTAAAATTTAAATTGGACTCTTCCAATATATAGTTCGGGGAGTCTAGTCTACAATGGGTTAATAACATTATTTGGGCTGCATCAAGCGAAAAGGTGTCTTCAAGCATGCGCAAAATGAACAGATACAGATTCATCTCAAGCATGAGCAAAATCTCATCTGGGGGCTTTGCTCTCCATTGATATAGTCTAGATTGTCAAATGATTCTGTGGGCAGAGAAGGCCCTGATCAGACTGTGTGGCTGCTTAGGCTGATCTGGGCCTTTGCTGTCCACATATGCCCAAAGACATGGTTTTGCATGGTGCAGCCCATAGAGCTAAATGAAAGACTTATCTGCAACAGAAAATTTACCATCTCAGTGAAAGGTGATGTATACATGTACATGTATCCGTGAAACAAATCATTGAAAATTTTGCAAATTGTATACCAGTATGTTACAAAATAAAAAGAAATAAGAAGAGGACAAATAACAAAACTAATAACCAAAAACAGATGTTTATTTAGAAGGACCTACATGTTTCTGGGTAAAAAGGCTTCTTCAGGAGAAAGAAGCAGGTACACCCTATTTAAAATTCTCAAGAAGTAAAGTTTTTTTTTTTTCATGCTCCAGAAACAACCATGTTAATGGTTTGAGTGTGCAAAGGATGATTAATTGAACAAAAGACAGGCCTGGGAAATGTAGCCAGTGTGTCTCTCACTCACATTTCAACCAGAATGTTTAGCATTACCCACCACAGTCAAAATTCTGGTGAATTTGAAAATGGGGATTCATACACAACAGTTAGTGGTAATGACCCAGAAGATTTTTAATCTCTTGGAATATTATAAGAATAATTTAATTGAGTGTGTAAAATGTAGGAAAATTATGGCTTGTTATTATCCAGTAATCCAGTAATACAAAGCTACGTGCTTCATGTAACTGTAAGTGGATATTTAGAAGTTTGGCCCAGTTAGTATATATTTTAAACGGAAGTGTGGGTTGGATGTACTAAAGCTATATATATATATATATATATATATATATATATATATATATATATATATATATATATATATATATATATATATTGAGTGTTAAAGTGTCACATGAAAATTAAAGGTGAGAAAATAAGGAGAATCGATATACATTCAGGGAGCCCACTTATGAAAGGTGGTCTGCTCTAAAAGGAAAGAATTTGCTTCCCTTGGGAGCAAATCCTTTCCTTTAAGAGTAGAGCCATTTTCAGATGAGGATTGGTGTACAGAAAAGCAAACAGGAAGTACTAAAAGTTGCCTCCCTTGTCAAAAATGGTGAAACTACCCACTGTATTCATTCACCTTAAAATAGGAGCTTGTCCACAGAATAATCTATTGGGACATATGTGAGCAACAAAACCAAGACTTACCCCAGCTTCTGTACAATAGAGGTCATTCCCAGCTAGCACACATTTTTTACAACCTACCATATTTACCCTAAGTATTATGACACCTTATTTCATTAACAGACCTGTCCTAAAACTTGAAAGTCTAACTCTAGCTCACCTTAGCGAATGCTCAGGTTGAGCTATTGTGAGAACCCTCTGTCCATTGTCCTATGTCGTCTGTCATCAACAATTAATTTGTTAACACTCTAGGGGTCACAGTTTTGACCCCATTTTTAATGAAGCTAGCTCAGAATGTTTGCCTCTATGAAATCTAGGTCAATCTTTAAACTGGGTCGCTTGGAGTAAAAAAGTAGGTCAGTATGTCAAAGGAAAATCTTAACACTCTAGAGGTCACATTTTTGAAGTTATCATCACGAATCATGCTCAAAATGTTTGTGTTGATTTCTAGGTTAAGGTTGAAACTGGGTCACTTGGGGTCAAAAACTAGGTCACCAGGCCAAGTCAAAGGAAAACCTGGTTAACGCTCCAGAGGTTACATTTTTGAAGTAATCACCATGAATCTTGTGCAAAATGTTTGTCTTGATGATTTCTAGGTCAAGTTTGAAACTGGGTCACTTGGAGTCAAAAACTAGATCATGGGGCCAAACCAAAGTAATCTAGAGGGTACATTTTTGAAGCAATCATCTTGAATCTTGCTCAAAATGATTGTCATGATGATTTCTAGGTCAGTTTGAAACTAGGGCACTTGGAGTCAAAAACTAGGTCACCAGGCCAAATTAAAGAAAGACTTTGTTAACACTCTAGAGGTCACATTTTGAAGTAATCATCTGCTCAAAATGTTTGTCTTGATGTTCTTTAAATCGACTTTGAAATAGGGTCACATAGGGTCAGAAACTAGGTAAAGGGGCCAAATCAAAGGAAAACCTTGTAAACTTTCTAGAGGTTACATCATTGAAGTAATCATCATGAATCTTGCTCAAAATGTTTGTATTGATGATTTCTAGTACAGGTTTGAAACTCAGTTACTTGGGGTAAAAAACTAAGTCACCAGGCCAAATCAAAGGAAAACCTTGTTAACACTCTAAGAGGTCACATTTTTGAAGTCATGATCATGAATCTCGCTCAAAATGTTTGTCTTGATGATTTCTAGGTCAAGTTTGGATCTGGGTCACTTATGATATATTTCATGGCCCAGTGATTTATTAGGTTTTTCTATTTAGGTCAGTTTCTCAGTAACTGTTGGTCCTACAGCAGTGATACTTGGCACTTGCATACATCCCAGCATGGCCTCTTGAATGCAGTCATCTATATTTTACCTCAAATAATATATCACTGTCCACTGACTTTGTTAAGTTTTTCGTTTAGGTCAAAGTCCTACAGCTAGTGATACTTAGCACATGCATACATCTTAGAATGGCCTCTTGTGTTTAGGCATCTGTATTTGACCTTGACTTGTATTTCACAGTCCGTTAGGCATGCTACATTGTCTTACCTGTTAATTAACCTTTGTCCTGCTGAGCCCGGATGTACCCTGCCTTTGCAAACAGTGTAGATCCAGATCAGTTGGCTTCTGAAGAAGCCAACTGATCTGGATCTGCACTGTTTGCCATTAAGTATGCAAATTTATTACAACAATCTGGATCAAGTAATCTGATTGGCTGAAAATTAGAAGTAGGCTTGGCATCTTAATTTATTCAGCAGGACAAGGGTTAACTTAATACAATCATCATGAATCTTGGTCAGAATCTTTGCCTTGATCATATCTAGGTCAGATTCTCTATGATATTCAAGTGAACGTTACAGGGCCATCATGGCCCTCTTGTCTTACTATCTGTTGATGTTTCTAAAATAGAACTGGATGAGTGGCAAACAGTGTTGACCACAACAGACACCACAATCTGGGGCATCTGTTTGCTCATGTCTGTCTGTCTCAATAGGGTTACTTAGATATATCGTTGCCTGAGAGTTGTATAGTAATGTGTTATTGTTATGTGATACAATAATAATGGAATATAGAATAATGCTGTTATTTAGAGCTGGGTATCACCAGAATATTATCACCATACCAAGACTTAGTGTCCAGTACTATACAGTATCGTGATACTTTAACCCTGCTGGGTTTTTTTTTCTTTTTTTGTAACAAAATATATGAGTATTGTGTTAATACTTAGCATGCAGGATAAAAAATTTCAGCTGATGACAATTTGAATTATTTTTCCGGAAAATAGGCTTTGAAATTTCATGAAAATTGTCTCCTGAGGAGAAATTTGCAAGAAGTGTCAGAGCCTATTTTCTGGGAAAAATAAGGAAAATATAAATCTGTCTGCTGCTGAATTAGCCCAGAATGTGGTTAAGATTTAATCCTTCTCTTGCTGAACATGTCATGCCCTGTCTTAGCTAACAGTGTAGATCCAGATCAGTTGGCTTCTTCAGAAGCCAACTGATCTGGATCTATACTGTTTGTCATTAAATATGTGAATTTCTATCAAAAACCTGGATCAAGTAATCTGGTTGGCTGGAAATTAGGAGTGGCATCTTAATTAATTCAGCATGATAAGGGTTAAAGCCTTTTTATTAAAAAGTTCATTATGCAGGTAACATGAAATTTCGATACTGAACATCAGTATCACGATACAGTATCATAACAAAACTATCGTGATATATCCATGCATTAATGATATCATACCATCTCTACTGTTATTTGTCAGCACAAATATAGTTTTAAAACAAAATATCATTTTGATGTTGTGAAGATGTCAGTGAAGAATCTCACATGTCGTTCATATGTCGATTTCTCATTGTTGCAGATCCTAGCATGGACTAGCCCATGTATTGTCTTCTGTCGTGTAGTCTTTTATCACATGACCATCAAGTTATTCAGTGAAATAACCCATGTCATAAAAATCATATAACCACACGTGTAATAACACCTGCAAGGCTTCCCATTGGTTAGCCTAATTTCCCTTATTAATATTCGTATTACTCCGCTTATAGATAGAAACCAAGATGGTGTCCGCGTTCGCCAATACAACTTTCACATTTGGAACAGACCCTGCCTTCAGTTTAGAGATCATTTTGAGCTGAATTATTAATGTCAGACTGATGGAGGGGAAAGACACAAAACCATCACAATGTGAATAACACAGCTACCAGAAATATTCATGGTGGTTAAAATTTGATGTTTTCAGGCAACACATTTGGAGGCACTTTCAACATCGATATTGTCGACCCGTCAGTGAAAAAAACATTCACTTCATCCAAAAAAGCATTGGTGGATGACATGACTCAGAGAGTCAATAAATGTGTCAAATTAAAATCCAAACTACAGTTAAAATGTTTTATAGTCTTGAAATCGCATAGCTTGAAATCTGTCATTTACTTGAGTGTGTCAACCACCATATAAACTGTATTGATTAAGGTCAATGACCTTTAAATACGACAGCTGACTGAGGGGGATTTCCCTACTGATTCTTAGTGACGTATTCTCGCTGAATGACATTCAGTGGAATGTTTAGATTTGAATTGATTTATTCAAATGAAATATTTATTAGCTCAAATAAAAATCATCATTATTTCCTTTAGTTTAAGGAAGTAATAAATGGCATATTTATCTTGTTTCTAGTTATTTTCGCTACTTATCAAATAATATGCAAACTATTTTTGTTGCGTAGTGCTATTGAATCCTTGGTAGTGAGTTGTTCCACTTAGCTATGGAAAGCCATTATCTTTAAAAATATATTTTGTGCATTTTTTGTCATCGGAAGGGCCATGTGATAAACCGAATCTTACATTTGTGGTCATTTAATATGAAATTTATGAAACTTGTTTGGTAATTTCCGTATTTTGCTAGCCAAGGCTTGCAAAATACCTAACTACCCAAACTCGTTTCATAAATTTCATATTAAATGACCAGTCATGTAAGGTCCTCTATATATACACCACAACCTCTTTATAGCATTTTTGCTTGGATCCAAAGCAAAAACTATGTTAACAAAACAACCTAAACAACCGTGTTCTATCCAAACCAAAATGTATAGATTATATAGAAAGATGACCATAAATGATGCCTTTGCAAATAGTGTAGCTCCAGATCAGTTGGCCAACTGATCTGAATCTGCACTGTTTGCCATTTAGTATCTTAATTTATATGAACAATCTGGATCAAGGAATCTGATTGGCTGAGAATTATAAGTGGGCGTGGTATCTTAGTTTATTCAGCATGACAACGGTTAAAAATATTCATAGCATTATTAAAAGTCGTTGCTGTACAACATTATGATAACATTTTACAGTAAAAGGCCTCGGTGGCTCATTTGGACACGCCGTCCGACTGGAGACCAGGAGGTCGCAGGTTCAACCCCGCCGAGGTCGGCAACATTCTTTCGTGGAGATTGATCATGAAATATTTTCTACGGTCATTCTCTCCCTTCCGCTGAATCAGCTAAGCTCCAGATCAGCTTATGTGATCGCCTGTTGTCCATCTGTCCATTAGTTTTTCAGATTTTCAACAACTCCCCCTGAACCTTTGAACAGATTGACTCAAAACTTGATTTGGGGCATCTGGATGACTTGTAGATCAAAAATAGCTAAAATCTTTCTGATCCGAAATCCAAGATGATTGCCATGCCCACCATCTTGAAAATTTCTTTCGATCATCTTCTCCTGAACAGAAAGGCCAATTGACTCGAAACTTTATGGAAAGTATCGGGGTGACTTGTAGATCAAAAATAGCTAATATTGTTCTGATCCGAAATCCAAGATGGCAGCCATGGCCGCCATCTTGAAAATCTATTTTTCGCTTCCTTTTCTGAACCAAAGGGCCAATTGACTTGAAACTTAATAGGAAGCATCGGGATGACTTGTAGATCAAAAAATAAATAAAATGGTTTTGATCTGGAATCCAAGGTGGCCACAATGGCAGCCATCTTGATAATCTATTTTTTGCTTCTTCTTCTGAACCGAAAGGCCAATTGACTTGAAACTTGGTATGATGCATCAGGGTGACTTGTTGATAAAAGTAGCTAAAATATTTCTGATCCAAAATGCAAGATGGCTGCCATGGCCACCATCTTGAAATTTTTTTTTTTTTTTTTTGCTTCTTCTGAACCGAAAGGCCAATTGACATAAATTTTGGTAGGAAACATCAGGGTGACTTGTAGATCAGAAATAGCTAAAATCATTCCGATCAGTGTAATATTAACATTAATTATTGTTGTTATTGGGCCTAGCAATATAGATCTTAACTCTACCAATCCTGCAGACCAAAACATATATACCTATGCAAAGAGTGTAGAGCATAACGAGCCATCAGGATCCACAGTGTTTGCTATTCTGTTTTTAGCTCACCTGAGCAAAGCTTAGGATGAGCTATTGTGATCACCCTCTATCCATTGTCCGTCATCAATCTTCCGTCGTCCATCGTCAACAATTAGTTTGTTAACACTCTAGAGGTCACAGTTTTTACCCAATCTTGATGAAATTTGCTCAGAATGTTTGCCCCTATAAAATCTAGGTCAGGTTTGAAACTGGGTCACTTGGGGTAAAAAACTAGGTCATCAGGTCAAATCAAAAGAAAACATTGTTAACACTCTAGAGGTCACATTTTTCAAGCAATCATCATGAATCCTGCTCAAAGTGTTTGTCTTGATGAGTTCTAGGTCAGGTTTAAAACTGGTTCACTTGGGTTTAAAAACTAGGTCACCAGGCCAATTCAAAGGAAAACCTTGTTAACACTCCAGCGGTAATATATTTGAAGTACTCATCATGACTATTGCTCAAAATGTTTGTCTTGATGATTTCTAGATCAAGTCCTAAACTGGGTCACTTTGGGTAAAAATCTAGGTCACTGGGCCAAATCAAAGGAAAACCTTTTTAACACTCTAGCAGTCACATTTTGGAAGCAGTCATCATGGATCTTTCTCAAAATGTTTGTCTTGATGAGTTCTAGATCAAGTTTGAAACTGGGTCACCTGGCCCAATCTCCTGGGGTCAAAAACTAGGTCACCGGGCCAAATCAAAGGAAGACCTTGTTAACACTCGAGAGGTCACATTTTTGAATCAGACATCATGAATCATGCTCAAAAAGTTTGTCTTGATGATTTCTAGGTCAAGTTTGAAGTTTGGTCAAAAACTAGTTCACCAGACCAAATCAAAGTAAAACCTTGTTAACACTCCAGAGGTCACATTTTTGAAGCAACCATCATGAATATTGCTCAAAATGTTCATCTTGATGATATCTAGGTCAAATTCAAAACTGGGTCACTTGGAGTCAGAAACTAGGTCACCAGGCCAAGTCAAAGGAAAACCTTGTTGACACTATAGAGGCCACATTTTTCAAGCAATCATCATGAATCTTGATGTTTATGTTGATTATTTCTAGGTCAGATTCGAAACTGGATTAGGGTCAAAAACTAGGTCACAGGGCCAAATCAATGGAAAACCTTGTTAACACTCTAGAGGTCACATTTTTGAAGCAATCCTCATGAATCTTGCTCAAATGTTTGTCGATAATTTCTAGATCAAATTCGAAACTGGGTTACTTTGGGTTAAAAACTAGATCACGGGGCCAAATTAACGGAAAACCTCGTTAACACTTCAGAGGTCACATTTTTGAAGCAGTCATCATGAATCTTTCTCAAAATATTTGTCTTGATGATTTCTAAGTCGTGTTCGAAACTGGGTCACTTGGGTTCAAAAACTAGGTCAGCAGGCCAAATCAAAGGAAAACCTTGTTAACACTCCAGAGGTCACATTTTTAAAATATCATCTTGAATATTGCTCAAAATTGTCATCTTGATGATGCCTGTGTCTAGTTCAAAACTAGGTCACTTGCAGTCAGAAAGTAGGTCACCAGGCCAAATCAAAGGAAAACCTTGTTGACACTACAGAGGTCACATTTTTGAAGTGACATCACGAAAACATGCCTATATAATTTTGACCCCCTTAAACCCCAATTTTATATAGTAAAACTAGGGTTTACAGGGGTATACATTATTTTTCTTATTACTGCATAAAACATAGATTGTGGTACTCGTTAGAACCGCCTCGCCGAGGCGGTTCTAACGAGTATCCACAATCTATGTTTTGAGCAGAAATGTGAAAAATATCAGAGTTTTTTTATCTGAAAAATTTCAGTTTTTTTGAGGTGAAATTTTCCATATATTTGAATAGGCGTGTTTTCGTAATGTCATTATGAATCTTGCTCAAAATGTTTGTCTTGATTATTTCTAGGTGATGTTTTGAATTGGGTCACTTATGGAGTATATATCACGGTCCTGTGACTTTCTTAAGTTTTTCCGTTTAGGTCAGTTTCTCAGTAACTTGGCCCTAAAGTGATATTTGGCACTTGTGAAGTGTTTGTGTTTAGGTCAGTTTCTCAGTAATTTTTGCTCCAACAACCAGTGATACTTAGCACATGCATACAACTTAGCATGGCCTCTTGAATGCAGGCACTCATATTTGACCTTGACATCTATTTCACAGTCCATTAGAAGTGCTGCGTTGTCTTACTTGTTAATATAATCATTATGAATTTTGATCAGAATGTTTGCCTTGATCAGTTCTAGGCAAGGTTCCCTAAGTGCTATGATACTCAGGTGAGCGTTACAGGATCATGATGGCCCTCTTGTTTAAATAACAACCCTATTTGCAACAATGGATGTGACCAAATTCAAAACTGGAAGAGCCCACTTCAGAAACTCGGGGTTTATGGGTTGAACAGATACAAGAGACAAGATTATAAAAGTTAAAAAAAAGGCTCCAGTAGAAGAACACTTTGTTTGGAGTATATAGGTCTGTCATATCCATACAATATTTTCTTAATGCAGGTGTCACACCATCCCGAAATTGAAACCAGATGGACACATGAATATGGAATTTCGAATTTCACAAAGATGTCCCCGAACTTGGTCAACAGCCAATCAAATAGCCGAAGCAAGTGCGATTCCTACAGAAGGCCATACGATGGCACCTGAACCACACACGAAGGCAACACAAAGATGTGAATTTGTATTAAGTAGTTTACCCGCAGGCCACACGATGACTACACAACGTCGTGTTGAGAGTAGGATGCGTTCTAAATAGGTCACGAGAAGGCATCACATGACTCCCGATGGAACAAAACCTTTCGGCCGACTGTGGGAAAGTCAATTGCTTTGGGAGTTAACACACGTACTGCTCTGAGGAAGATCCTCTGAGGCTGGCCTTTTATATGTCAATGTTACCATGACAAATGGGAGGAAATGCTTGCGCTACTCAAAATAGGGCTTATCCGGCAGTGCTACTTACACAGGTATCAGATACTACACACAGCATGATTGGGTACAAATATCTGCTAGCTGCTGTATGAACCTAATGGATTTTCTATGGAAGGACTGAGCTTGATACACTTTGCTTAGTTTATTTAACTAATAAATGATATTTAGAAGAAAATAGTTCTGCGAGTTTAAATACAAAGTCTGTCAAAGAGTTACAACAGTTTCTGAAGAATCGCTTAATTATTTTCAGTAAGACTTTGAAATGAATTACTAATGGGGATCAATGGGCACAGGTAATGATATGACTGGTGTCTACGTTCATTTGTTCATGGGGTCTTGTGCAGGCTTTAAGCCACGATCTACATCTATCAAGGTTCATCCACGGTTCGGAAACGGGGAGAAATTTCACACTTCTTCACACAGTGTGGCTTGTGACTGTAGCGACTGTCACTTCTACATTTTCCCCAAGCGCACCTCTTAGTTGGCCTTGTCTTAAATTAGATAAGCTACTGTGCATTCAACATCTTCCAGAAAGTAGTTTTTTTTTGCTTAGCAATTTACACATAAGAAGTAAATTTGCAAACGTTTGCCATGATTTAGTGCAAAACCTTTTGTCCTAACTACCTGTGCACAAAAAAAAAAGTTTTATTCTAGTCATTGTTTTTTAAAATATCAAATATTTTCACTTGTTTCCCCATAGATAAAAGAATGCAAAATATGCAGAAATCTGCGGGGTAGGTAGCTTGGAGGCAGAATTTCAAGAAATTCTGCTCAGTCATTTTCCTTTTTTTTTTTTTTTTTTTTTTTTTTTTTTTTTTTTTTGAAATTTTCTCAGTATTGTTGTGAAGCACCAATGATTCAAATTCAGCAAAGAAAAGGAAAAAAAAAAAAATTCCTGGACGAAAAAATCCAAAAAATCACTTAACTACAGAAATTGCCTTTTTTTTTTGGCCATAAATTTAATTTTAGGATAAATAATATTTGAGAATAAAAAGATAAAGCACACTACAGAAAAGAGAAATGGTGTCTGATAAGGTATGGTCAATCAGACCAAAACCTTTTCATTTAAAATAATACACCAAGCAAAAAAAAAAAAAAAACCCGTCTTTCCAAGTGATGTTGAAAGAACAGTAGATGCTAAATCTAAATCTTAAATCCATCTGATACTATCAAATCACACTTTCATTATTGTTGGGTCAATTAACATACCAAAAAATTAACAAAGAAAGGAATTTGGCTGACTTCTCCTAGTGCAGAGCTATGTAATTCTAACTGCAGCTGAAAACTGTTTGTACCCAACCAGGTAAAGTTTACACACAGCATATACTTATCAGCTACTGCCGGAGTAGGTCTATTGGCTGTCTTCGCCGGCACTGTGGTCCGGTGCCTCACGAAGATAATACGCCGGCACTGTGGTCCCATCTCGATGGCATCGTACCATAATACGATGACTACATGATGGCTTCATGGTGTCTTTTGCCATCCTAAGACAATCGGGCAGCTTCTTGTGTCCGTCGTATTATCTTCGTATGGCGAAAAATGCCAAATGGCACCGATGATCACACGAAGTAAAGACGACACGATTTGACAAGATACCCTCACGATGACCTTCGAAAGGCCAAATGTACACACTAATTCAACATGAAAATGAATCTTCGCAAGGCCTTTCGTCAGTTTTTTGGCATGCCAAAGATTTTGCCACCGCTCAAGAAGTTGCTGCCGTAGCCTAAGAAACTCCACCGGCGATCATACGATGGCTTAAGATGCCTTCACGAATGGTCCGATGTTTTTACGATTAGAGACGAATTTGAACATTTCCTTCATCACGTGTCCATCTAGTATCAGTTTAGGGACAATGTGACGCCAGCATAATGCTTAGCACTCCGGGTAGAAACTTTTAGTAGACCACATATTGAAATAATATACTTTTCTTATTTTCCCCAGAAAACAGGATTTGAGACAATATTTTCATTAAATGTCTAAATCCTGTTTTGTTTTGTTTTGTTTTTTGGAAAATAAGACCAATATCACAAATTCTTTGTCTGCTGAATTAGCCCAGAAAGTATTTAAGGTAAATGGCATTACAAGCATTCTTTCTACTATATTTGTCAGTTTTCAACATGGCTTTTTGATATTTATTAAATTTTGCTTGCGAAACTACTTTTTCAGTGTTTTTCAAGTACATGTATATTAAGAAAAAATACTTCACAACATCTGTCACGTCATATTTCTCAAAGGGAATGTATACTCTAAGGGGAGACATATCTGTTAAAAGTGCTTTTGAACCCTTTTGAAAAGAAGTCTACTTTACAAAAGGAAGCAAATTCTTTTAGAGTAGATCCCGTTTTAGAAGGGGACTGGCGGCCATTTTGGTCTGTAGACCAGTCCACAAACTTTCAATCCCCTTCCAGCAGAAGGCTTCACATGAAGTTTGATGTAATTGGCCCAGTGGTTTCAGAGGAGACAATTGATGAAATGTATGGTCGATGGATGATCAGGCTGGATGGCAAATGGCCACAATAGCTCATCCTGAGCCTTTGGATCAGGTGAGCTAAAGTCTCTTCTGCCATTCAACTATAGTCCAAGGGCAGACAACCTCTTTGAATAAAATTAGTTTGTTGTTTTTTTTTCGGATTTTTTCGGTGAGTGGTATTTATTATATTATAAATAATTTATTTGTTGGTTTTCAGTGCAAATTCCAAACTGGCAGGTTACATTTTGAGGGGCATAATCCTGATGGGGAAAATATGTGTCAGCTATTTTTTCTTGAAGAATCCATATATGAAATTTCAAAACCCTAGCATGCACGGTTAAGAAGTAGTAGGATAGGTTAACTGTATCAAAAAGCGTAACGGACGGACGGACGGACGGACGCGCGCACAAACGTCCCAGAAGCAATATGCCCCTCCAACTTCTTCGAAGTTAGGGGCATAAAAACCGAGTGGGAAGGATTACCGCGCAACTCGTATATCTTTGGTCGCTGGCAAACTTTCGCCTGCCCATCGAACACGACCGGTGTAATCTATTCACTGATCGATAATGCGTACATCATCATCTGACGTAGAACTATGCCATAACCATTAGCAGCTAATATATGTCACCTTCAGTTCTGTACAAGAGGAAGAGTTACCCGTTTTCACTGACGAATTTCTCGCCGTTAGTAGGATAGGTTAACATAGTTAAGCAAAATATGGTTACGCAAAATGTGACTCAAATATTTTAAAGCAGATAAAACATACGGCTAATCTTTCCAGTCATGGATATCAAAGAACTACAGTAGGCTGCTTGGGACCTAGCCAGCTGACAGGCCGCGCAGACTGACAGTGTCCTGCTGTCTTTGTGAACTCTTTGACTAGTCTTGCTGATGATATAGCTACAGCAATTTGTAGGCATGTTCGTATTTCCTACAAGACTGCATGTGCGCCCAGCGAAGACTCGAATTAGCCTGTACATCCGCGCTGTCCGATCAGAGTCTACAGGACACTTTAGGTGTCCAAGGATCCAAAGCAGCTTCATGCGGACAGCGAAGATTATGATCAGCCTACGTGGACGCTCAGGCAGATCTGAGTCCTCGCTGGGCGCACCAGTAATCTTAACACTTCAAAAGCCAAGAAAACCTGCATCTGAAAATGTCGTTTGTTTATGTCGTCTGCTGAATATTCTTGCAAACTTTTCAAACCTAATTTTGCATACAGGCAAACAGTGTGGACCCAGATCAGACTGCTCACTGTTTGCAGAAATGACTTTTAAAATCACAATCAGATGACAAAGCAGACGACAATTGTTGTGACTGGCAGTTTAAGGGTTAAAGAAAATACCGTGCCCCGGGTCATATATGGTCGCAGAGTTCAGATAAGCTCCTTTTACGTG
Source organism: Anodontia alba (assembly GCA_964016985.1). Classification (NCBI taxonomy): domain Eukaryota; kingdom Metazoa; phylum Mollusca; class Bivalvia; order Lucinida; family Lucinidae; genus Anodontia; species Anodontia alba. The sequence goes on from OZ024823.1 coordinate 72,698,814, forward strand.
GACCGCCATTTTCATTTCTGTTAGAAAGCAAGTAGTAAGTTAATAGCTCTGTAGAGCTCTATAAACCGCTTAGGTCACTCTTGTCTAACCGCCCCGTCGGTGCTCTGGTTGGTATTGCTCGCCCCGTCGTAAATTCGGTTGGTTTGAGCTTCAAGATGGCGCCGGAAGGAGTTTTGGAATTTACCTGTCTTGAAAAAGTAAGCATTTACTGTAATATTCTTTTTTGAAAAGAGGGCCAGTTTTACTGTTGTTTTCAGAATAAACATTTTTGTTAACCATCACGTTTTATCATCACAAGATTTGCCAGAAAGCGAAATATCAATGGTCAAATTTGTGCTCACGGAAAACAAAATCTTTCGAATCGAGAGATTTTCTAGAAAAATGCCGCTGATATCTATTAAGTTTTGATTTTGCATTTAGTTTCTACGACGAATATTACGCAACATAATCATTGTTTGTACAGACGATAGCCCCTTCTTCTAATTTTCGGTGCATGAAAGGATACACGAGGAAACACGTTTTTGACATTTATTGGTTTTGTCCCGGGTTGGTATCAGTGGCCCCCGGGTTGGTTTTGATAGGAAAACGGATTGGAATGAGCCACTAATGATAGAGAGTACGGGTTGGTCAGTCCAGTTATTTGACAGAATGGCCTTTACGAGGCAGGCTAGTGAAGGAAATACCATTATACATGCGCTTCTTTGGGCAGGCAGTACTTCTGCATGTTACAGTCCAACAGTTTTTTGGGAAAGAGTCTTCTTTTGCAACAGCATTTGTGACATGTAGACGAAACTGTAAATAAATACGTATTCCAATGGGACCGATCATTTGATTCTTATTGATGGGAGTTGGAGCGGCGATAAGACGTTTTCAGGCGAGGATCTGTTCTTCCGCGACTTAAGACAGTCCTTTTTTTACGTCTCTGCAAAGTGTGTAATAATATTAACCCTAGTTCTGGTTATTTTGTCTGAATAAAGAGGCTCCTGGATTTGTTCAAATACCCTTCCGGCCCCGCCCCTTCCATTAAAAATCAAATGGTTGCTCCCTTACCTATGACAAATGTTTCGTTCGTCACATTATACTTGTCAGCTTTAGATGCATCGAAACACAATAGGTTTCTGCTGTGGTTTACTGTTTCTGTCATTGTATGTCTTTGCATGTATGTCCTGGTGAAATTTTTACTTTCGACAGCCGGTTGGCCATTTTTTTAAAGAAACTGTCTTTTTGGCTTTCTGCTTGTAGTGTTTTGATAGTGGTGCGTTGCTTTACGTACGTCCTTCTTTCCTTTTCGTGTCTTGGACGGAAGGTGCTAGGTAAATGTATCGATTCCTGATCATTGCCCTCCTTTCTATATAGATTGTATTGGGCCGAAACTTATTAAAATGGCTCCTAGAATTTAATCACCAAGTTTAAATTTATTATCAACCAAAGTCTGTCTTCTGGAATGTTTTCATAGTCTTGGAAAAAAGCCAAAAACAATCCTATATTTAAAACAGGAGCTCAAAATGACGTAAATAACTAAAGGCCTATTTCTGTAAACTTCGTCAAAAATAATGGGTTTGCAAGAAACTTATGATTTACCTAGATAACTAGAAGCTTCTTCAAAAACATCAGAGCGGATTTAGAATTGGTCATTCAACAGAATCGGCCCTTACACTGATAGCTGATATTTGGCTGAGAGCGGTCAATAATGGGAAATTAGTGGAGTGTATCTTGGTAGATTTTCATAAGGCCTTTGACCTGGTAGATCATAACTTACTCCACCAAACGCTACGACATTACAAAAAAAATTGAGTTTATCTTGGTTTTATTCGTGTCTGTGTAACAGGTCCCAGCAAGTACATATAAATGAGAACTTGCCTGAATGTGATAGGGTAAGGTATAACGTTCCTCAAGGATCAATATTTGGTCCCCTTCTATTTTTGATTTTTATAAATGATTTTAAAGATGTTATTACCTCTGTTGATTTATAGGCCGACGACACTACATTATACGATACCCAGGACAACAGGGTCAAATTGTAAATAATCTTCAACATGTTTTAATGTACAACACAAATTGTATCTTAAGAATGGTATGCTTCTTAATACCGATAAACAAAATTAATGCTAATAACTAATCGTCAGAGAAGAAGCACTATAACCAAAAATAATTTACTTTTAATTTTAGCTTTAATTTACACTCATTTTTTTCTCCCGACTACTCTCGGGCTATCAAATCAATGGTATAAACCATAAACATGCATACATTTTCAACTGAATGTACAGATGAATGATTTTTATTTCATAAAACACATCGATTTTGTTGAATTCTGAGGGTTTAGATTAAAGTTTACGCCTATTCATTACGAAAACACACCTATTCAAATATACAGAAAATTTCACCTCCAAAAACTGAAAATTTTCAGATAAAAAAACTCTGGTATTTTTTCATATTTCTGCTTAAAACATAGATTGTGGTAGTCGTTAGAACCGCTTCAGCGAGGCGGTTCTAACGAATACCACAATCTATGTTTTTGAGCAGAAATAAGAAAAATAATGTGTACCCTATAAACCCCAGTTTTTTTTAAGGGAGTGAACATTATGTAGGCATGTTTTCATGATGACTCCAAAGGCAGTATCGAGAAACGTTACTCCCGGGTCAGTTTTTCTTGACGTGGCCTATTGTGTGGCAATGGTTTTCAAAAAGTGTAAATCAATACCCACTGAAACTTTATACAGTTGTAATAGACTTAAATACCAGCACAAATGCCAAATATTATCAAAATCTGTAATCATTTGATATATGTTTAAGTCCGCTAGGAAATTTTAAGAAATTATTTACTCCTGGCTTCTGGCGTTTACTCCCGGTTTTTATTCCTCCCTACTTTCATAATCTCTAATCTCTCGTTGATTTTTACATTTTCATAACTTTTCTTTTTACAAGTTTCTTACTTAGATCGAAAATTTTTTCTCACATACTGAAAACAGCCCTGAGAAGTCAGATTGAAACTGCTGTGATTTGTCATATGACTACACTATATCAGCGGGGTTTAGATGCGTAACTTTAATAACAAAAGCTTTAGGCATGTGACTTAAGTCAGTTTTCACCCGAAGCCACATATTTTCGTCCGCATATTCTAATCTATCTTTTATTTATAAAACTATCGCATAAAACCAACCCGCACTCTCGGCAAACCAACCCGCACTCTCTGCTCAACCAAACCGTGGCCTACTCATGGAGACTGCCTTTTCCAACCGGTGACCTACTCGTTCCATTGCATGCTTGATTTCTTCTACATTGTCAAATTTTGAGATATGTAGATGCGTTTTCGATTTGGAGAATTGTCTGTAAAGGCAAAAATGACTGAAAATGAAATCTGGTAAACTTTATTTTGTTCAGATTTCTAGTTTTAGAAAGCTCAGCCCGATTCAATTTATTTTTGTCTTGATGAGCACACAAACAATAAAGCCATGCGAGTTACACAATGATCAGTTTACGTCTAGAAGATACGTTGTGAGTTCAAACCCATTGCTGTCACAGCAGCGCCATTCATGCTCCTTCATAGATGACAATAAAAGTATAAAATATTGCAGATTTACCTGTTCGGGTAGGACCTAGACCGTTCTTCAGCCATCTTGAAGCTCAAACCAGCCGAATTTACGACGGGGCGAGCAATACCAACCGGAGCACCGACGGGGCGGTTAGACAAGAGTGTAGGTGTTCAATAAGATTTCCATTTCTGTTTCATACGGTCAGTCGATGCTGTCGTACTACTTCACACAGATACGTTCTAAATCTACCCCGACAATCCAGACAAGTGATTTCTTCAGTAAAAAAAAAATAAACAGGAAAAAAAAAAAATAAATAAACAGGAAAAAACAAAACAAAAAAAAACAACAAAAAAACTTTAAAGCGCCAAGCAAAATTTGTAGCAGACAACATTTTTTTTTTATTTTTTATTTTCAGAGAAATAAGTTGACATTTCATATGAATCAACGGACCAGCAGACGATTCACATGAAATATCAAAATGTTCTTTTTAAATTAAAAAATCAAAATATCGTCTACTGCAGTTGTGATTGGCTCTTAACAGATTTGGATGATAACTTCAAAATACTCGGAAAGCGCGTTCCATTGAAAACAGCTCCACGCCCGCCTCTTTTGTGTCTGTCTGTCTGTCAGTCTGTCTGTCTCTCTTTTCAGTAACTTAGTCAAGCTTTGAGAAAACTAGCATATTCCACATGCGAACAGAAACAATCCGGCTGTGTGTCCTCACAGTCTGACTTTATTGTTCACCGAGTTATGATTCGCGTCATGTGAAAAGGTACTTTCGGGACATATGCAAACAGCGAAGGTCACTGGCAATGGTCCTGATCAGACTGTGCAGTCTGTTGTCCACTTACAGAATAATTGGGTGATGTAGATTATAAACCACATCGTCAGAAAAGTATCGTCTGACATGTGTGCCCAGAGAAGATTCAGATCAGACTGTGCTGATCTGAATCTTCACTGGGCGCATTTTGGATAGCATAGGAAGCAATTTTCTCCGTGCGGGCAACGATGATCACATTGCGCGGATTGGCAGACTATTCTAAGTCTTCGTTGGGCGTACATGTCAGAAGGTACGTTTTCTCACGTTGTGACAAATATAATGTAGCTTCGCTAGCTGATTTTGATCTTTACTGTTCGCATCAGCTTTGAATACACATTTTCTCTTGACGCGAGCGAAATGTAAATTCTCCAAAGGCCTGTTTATTGTGCTGGCGAAGAGCCGAGATCCTGGCCGGACAACACGGATATCATATGTCATGGAAAAAGCATCAACATAGTGCCTTTGATTGTTTACAAGGGAGACAACTTTTGTAGATTCCTGTTCGTTTTCCTGCACACGAAGCCTTTTTGAAAAGGGATCTATTCTAAATGGAAAGAATTTTCTCTCCTTGTGGAAACATCCTTTCTTTTGGAGCAGATCCCTTTCGGAAGAGGGACAGAAACTTCTGACAGAGTTTCCACCCCTGTAACTATCCATTCCCCTGAACAGAGTAAGATATGAACTAGCGCATTACAAACCTACAATAAGACCTGTGTGACCAGCAAAGACTCAGATCAGCCTGTACAACCACCCAGTATGGCAAGGGTTTACGTTTATCCCTCTTTGGATAGTCTGGAGCGGTAAAAGGCACATGATATCAGTGAAGATTCTGATCAGACTGCGCGAATGCACAGGCTGATTTGAGTCTCCGCTTGTCGCACAAGTCATATTGAACGTTTTCTCGCGCGCTAACTGGTATCATTCTGCGTTTATTATACAAGTAGTAGTAAAATAGTTTACATAGTTTTACATCATTATTTTCTCCTTACAAATGAAAATACAGCGAGACCTGTGTAAGAGAGCCACCTCTTAGACAGACTTAAAACAGTGAGGGTTGAAGTGGAAAGGTGGCTTCTTATAAAGGTACATGGCATGTAATTTTGCTAGCAAAATTACATGGCATGTACCTTTATGAGACAGCCACCTTTCAAAATCATCCATTAAAGTCAGTCTCAAAGGTGGGTTTTTTACACAGGTTTCACTGTAGTAACTGTTTTCTTTGAGGCAAATGGATACACATTGCAGATTATTCGCGATTTTGCGTCTAGGGCGACAAATTTAGTGATTGTTGGGTTTACTGCTCACCAAGACCCTTGCAAAATTGGTCTACCCTTTAAGGAAAGAAGCGTCCTGGTGACCGAGTGGTTAGCGCTCCCGATTTCGGATCACAAGGTCCCGGGTTCGAATCCCTGCATTCAGTTCATGACTGTACGTCGCTTCATTGCACAGCGCCTTTTATTATTATCTTTCCATCGTCTCGATATGACTTAAACAATGTTAAAAGGGATACAAAACACCAAACCATCATCATCATTTTAAGGAAAAAATGTGCTCTCTCCTGGAGCACTATTTTTCCTCAGTGTAGAACCTTTTTTCAGAAGTGAACAAAAACTATTTTAAACAGAGTGATCTCCCTTGAAAGCGTATTCATTCCCCTTAAATAAATGTTAACAAATGTTTAACCACTATGACAGCAATACACGGATTTATTAACTTCAAAATGTGATTCTATAAATACGAACAAATCATCAGAAATAAAGTCGGTTGAAATAATAATAATGTGGTGGTTCTTTTGTAGTCTCTTGCAACCTGAAAAATAAAGAAGATAAAACAATGTATTAATGCTTTTTTTTTTATCTCTCGCATCATATAATCTGTCCATAAAGCATTTTCGAATATCTGTCCATGCTCTTTTGATAATAATTGAACCAGCGCACGACAAACCCTACAATAAGACTTGTGCTACCAGCGAAGACTCAGATCAGCCTGCGCATCCGCGTAGTCTGATCAGTCTTCGCTGATAGCATGTGTCTACAACAGCTTCCAGGATATCCAAAGAGGGATAAACAAGAACCATTGCAATATTGGGTGGATATATCGGCTTATCCGAGTCTTTGCTGGTTGTAGGTTTTGTCGTGCACTGGCTAATTATTTTTATGTACATGTAATAATATACTTAGTCTTATGTATGGTTATCTGTGTACAACCAGATTGACTGCGTGGTGGTTGGGGTGGGGGAATGGGCGCGTGGGTTAAATATAAGACTAGATTAGTGGGAAATATTGCAGAACCTGATCAGAAGCCAAGTTCTGTTGCGTCTTAGCAGGGTCTACACTGTTCGCCCAGATCCGATAGTCGCATTACTTATCATAAATATGTTACATACCCTGAAGAGAATTTTAGATCTCTCACGATTCATCTTTGTATGCATGAAAGAAACAATTGGCTTTGTGCAAATGCGCAATGGCATTTTCGAGCCAGGTTACTGACGAAGATATAAACATTTCAATCAAATAATCAGTGAGTCGTTTATCAGTCAATCGATAGATTGATTGAAGTATAATCTAGATAACTGTACACGCTAAGACAAGATTGTGCAGCGTCTTATCTTAGCATGCACACTCCCTATATGTCCAGTCATGTTTGGACAATACCTGACTCCATACAGCAATTTAACCAGCCTGAAGGGCGCAGATAATATATAGAGCGTCCGCCTTTTAATCGGAATGCCGTGGGTTCGTTCCTCAGCCTGGACATACCTAAAAGGCTTTCTAACATTGCCACTGGTCGTACTTGTGTCAGTAGAATGTGACAGATGGTAGTATTGCCTCAATGTGTCTGTGGATTGACAAAAGCAAAAGAAAGATTGTTGATAGTGACGTTAAACTTCGACTCAAACAAATACAGCACCGGAAGAAGTCCTTACCTTACTGCCCTGCATCAGCACCGGCATCCCCTGCTCCGCCTTCTTCTTTTGTCTTCTTAACGTTGCCAACCTCGATCTCATCTTTTACATCTTCATCCGGGTTTTCCAAATCAATAACCTTCATCTCATCTTGCTCTTCCGTCGATGCTGTTTGTTTCTGATGTTCACATTCTAGTTGGTAGATAGCATTGTTGATGGACTTCGACACCAGAGAAGAAGCTGCTCCTGTGACGAAAGTTAGCCATAGTAGTACAGTATTCACTCTTAATTAAGATGCCACGCCTACTTCTTATTGTCAGCCAATCAAATTATTTGATCCAGGTTGCTGATATAAATCACATACTTTATGACAAACAGTGAAGATCCAGATCAGTTGGCTTCCACAGAAGCCAACTGATCTGGATCTACACTGTTTGCAAAGGCAGGATATATAGGACAAGGGTTAATATCCAGACAGACAGACATGAACAAGCAGTGAAGACCCAATGTAGATCCTAATGGAGCAGTTTGATCAGGTCTACACTGTTTGCTATTCCGTTACACATTAGACAAGTCATCAAAATGACTTACCGTGGAAATTGCGTTCGCGAGACATTGGTGAAAAGAAGAAACAAAATAGTGCAAGAAATAACGCGAAATGAAGCAAATGCTTTCAGTGTTTATGCAATAATACAATGGAACATGGTTTTTCAATGCATTAACATTCGCCAGGTCCCTAAGGAGGTGTTGAAAACCGCGGCCTCCGGCCTCGGTTTTCAGCACCTCCCTCGGGACCTGGCGAATGTTAATGCATGAAAAACCATGTTTGATCCCTATAGTAAAATGGACTTGCTTAAATTTTAGGACAAGTATGGCAATGAGTGAAAGAGTTCGAATATTAAGGCCAAGTATGGTTATATTATAGCTAGTTGCCTCTGTCCGGAACTTTCGGATCTCTCCCATATGTGTTCGCTCCTAAATCCACCCCATGTTTAATATTTACTCAGCAAAAATGAACCATCTGGCTGATTGGGAGGTTAGATCATTTTGGAATGCTGAGTCAATAATGAATGGTACGCTATTTCAAATGTAAAAAGGGTAGTTTTCTGTGTTTTTTTTTTTTTTTTTTTTTTTTTTTTTTACAGATGAAAATTTTGAAAATCGCAGATTTAAGTGGCAGCAGACAATGCTTTTATGCAATGAAAGCGCGATTTGAGCGATCTCAAA